>PVIA01000665.1:105186-383894 GCA_004024845.1 Tonatia bakeri | reverse complement strand
AATACAGTTTGCAAATTACAAGTAGTTAGCTTTTGAAAGGTGCTAGCAGATTTCCTACTGGGATGCTAAGCCAGAGATTTTGGGATTTTATCATTTAAAAAGACTACAGGACTTAAAGCTTAGATCTGTTTCCTGCCCATGACTTCATATTCTAATTAAAGAGCATCCTCCAGCAAGCAGATCTCACAGGGTCTTTCATTTTCTATGTCTTAGGCCTGATTACCCTGGGGGTCCGCCGTCTCCAGTCTGAGCTGCCCCCTTAGGCTGTTTGCTAAGCCCTGAGAAGGGCTGGAGACAGAGGCAGCCAGGAGACTTGGATTTCTCACATCTGAGTACAAAGACTCAGGCTAAGAGGGGGCAGGGGTTGATGATCACCCCTTCCTTTCCACAGCCCCTTCATTTATTTCCACAGTCTCGTGAGTCTTATTCCACAGGCCTAATTGAGACCAGCCCCTGTCTTAGGTCGCTCCTCCCTGAAGAGTCTTACCCGTCATTGGTAACTGATCTAGCATTTAAAGGCCAAGCACAGAACAGGTAGCGTTCATGCCAGGGGAATAAGTTTTGTCTCCTTAGTGGCTCCTGATCCGGAGGTCTCTCACTCAGCCTAAGTCACAGGGGGTCACAGCTTCCTGAGACCAGGCAGGGTGGTCCCCAACACCACACCTGGATTTCTACCCGAAGTAGCTGGCGGCAGGGACTCAGACGGGTGCTTGCACACCTGGGTGTGTAACGGCATGGCCGCTGGCACCCGAAAGCGGAGGCAACCCGGGTACTCGCTGAGGGAGGAATGGAGAAGCAAAATGTGGTAGAGGCTGACACAGAGTGGCATCGGCCTTAGGAAGGAAGAAGGAAGGGCCTTCTGACACAGGCCGCAGCACGGAGGACCCTCGAGGACATTCTGTGAGTGAGACACGCCAGTCACACAAGCACAAGTACTGCACAGTCCCATTTATATGCGGCCCCTAGAGGAGTCGCGTTCATGGAGACAGAAAGTAGAAAGGTGGGTGCCAGGGGTGGGGGAGGGGCAGGTAGATGGAACCTTGTGGGCCAACTGGTGTGGCCCGACCTGGTGACTTACGGAGCCACCACCACGGCAGTGGAGACAGTGCGGGCCTGGGACAGGGCCCACAGCCAGCCCTTCTGGGATGGGGAGCTCGGACTGACACATGTACTCGGTTTTGACCACGGTGCCGGAGAAACGCAGGTTTGCCGGTGGCTGAGAAAACAGTCACCTCGAAGGGCAGTGAGGTGGGGCACGCTCAGGGCTCAGGCCCTTGCCCACCCTCCAACTTCTTTTCTTTCTGACCTCAATTTTGTCATCTGTGAAATGGGTACAACACGACCTCCCTCACGGGGCTGTGGAGAAATGTTCTGAAAACCCTGACACGTCCACTGGAGCAGGCAGGGGTGGGGAGGGGTTCGGGCCAGCTGACACTGGGCTGGGTGCGGGGGAGGGCAGAGGGCGTCCGAGAGGCCAGACCCTGCAGGTCGGAGGGTGCAGGGAGCCCCTGAAGTTTCAAGCAGGGGAGGAGGCAGCCTGGGCCAAGATGCAGAAGGAGCGGGCCAGTGAGCACACGGGAGGGTGAGTCAGCATGGGGGCAGGGAGCCCCAGATTCTGAAGGTCACAAGGGCAGAGTGGGGCCCAGAGGATGTGCCTGGAAAGCAGTTTCTGTTTGGGGTGAAGAACTTTGACACCATATGAGGTCCCGGCAGTGGGGAGCGGGAACCGGGCCAAGATAGCCCTTTGGAGCCACAGCCTGCTGACATCAAGGCCACATAGGGCTGGACCCCACTGTCCTCTTCCTCCCACTGTCCCTGACTGCCACTGCCCCTCACACCCACCCCACGAGGCTGTGATGGAAAGGAAGGCAGCTGATGGGAGGGAGGGGGTGCAAGGCCCATAATGTTCCCAGTGGCCACTTCCCCCCAGCAGCTGGGCCAGCTCTGGTAGGGCAGGGCAGAGGCACGGAGGAGCCAGCAGTTGGCAGGGTCCCAGCCTGGTCTATGGTCCCGTTATGGGGTTTTCTGGTAAAAACAACAGAGCAAAATCATAACAGAGGGGCCCCTTAAAGCTGCCTCCACCCCCCTCCCCATCCATGTTCCAGACTCTGAAAGCACCGGCTCTGGTGCCGGCACCCTGCCCCCACCCAGGCTCCAGGCTCTGAAAGCACCGGCTCTGGTGCCGGCCTGGAGGCTCCCCTTTCACGACCCAAGCTCCAGGGGCCCAGCCACAGCATGTGCGGTGGCGTTCAGGGCACAAGTGCCTGCCCCCTGCCATCTGCCCACCATCCAGCCCTGGGTCTCTGTCCACCCTGAGCAGCACCGCTGTGAGGAGGGTGGTGGGGCTCAGAGAGGCTCAGTGACTTGCTCGGGGACACCCAGCCGACCAGGGTGGGGCCGGGCCCCAAACCTGTGTGCAGTGAGGAGACCCCACTGCCTTCTCTAAGCACCTCCCTTCCCCTCTGTCCCTGCGTGAGTGCTGCTCCCGGTCTCCCTGCCACCGGCTCCATGGGTGAGTTTCCTGTGGCTGCTGTAACAAACAGCCACAAAGAAGTTGGATTCAAACAAAACAAATTTATCTGTGAGCTCCCCAAGGCCAGGACCAGGCACCTTGGGGTCTAAGCCCTGTCCAGGGCCTGGCTCCCGATGGTCCCCATGACCGTTTGTGGTCAGATGAGGGCAAGGGACGGCTCCACCGGGGGAGCCAGCATGTGCTGTGAGACTCCATGCTCCCGGAAGTTCAAGAGCAGACTGGCTGGCCTTCGGGGCAGCAGCCAAGAGACCCCAGTTGAGGTCCTGGCCGAGTGGGGGCGCAAATGAGCTTTTGGGAGATGGAAATATTCTATACCAGCCCCGGATAGAATAACTTTAAATGCTCAGCAACACATCAAATAAGTAAAAATAAACAAGGAAATCTATTTTAATAATGTATTTTATTTAACCCATTAATATGTCTAAAATATGGTCATTTCAACATGTAGTCAACTGAAAAATTATTGAAAAATTTTAGGTTCTTCTCCCCCCATCTCTGAACTAAACGGAGTGCCACCTGGAGGGGTCCCCACAGGTCGACATTTGGGCCAGGACACACGCTTCAACACACACAGAGTTGTATGGAAGCTCTGTGCACTTGCGGGTGTTAAACCTTAATTTTTAAAAAAATCACCTGAAAGAAAAACATTTTCCTTGTGAGTGACCCAGTCCTGAAGGCTGGGCAGGGCCTCCGGTGACCTGGGGGTGGGGCTCAAGGTGCAGAGTGACCTCGACCAGAGCCCCCTGCTGGCCAGCTACAGGATGGGCTCCCCGGCATGGGGGGAGGGGCCGGCTGTCCTCCCAGACTGCAGCCCACAGGCTGTGATTCCACCCAGACTGGTCCCTTATCTCCGAGCGCAGCCGGCGGCCCATTGTCTCAGGAAGGAAGGGAATCGAAGAGGACTGGAGGCTCTCTACAAAGGCCGCCCTGCCTATCCTTGCCCAGGGCGCCCCCCACTTGTCTGTCCCCTCCCCGCCCTCTCTAGCCACGTGTCTGTCTCTATCTCTACACCCAGACAAGTGGGCCCCCAGGCACAGTTCCTCCTGGAGATATGTAGGAGAAACGTTGTGTCGTGTTAAATCGAAAGGACGTGCATCATTAATCGTACAGTAAAATGCACCCTCCACATGACTTATCAAGATAAAGCAAGAAACAGGGAAGACCTCTTCCTGCCTCCTCCCACTGCCAGTCCTTTCCTTTCCGGACCAGAACGATTCCTAAATGAGTCCTAAAGCCATCAGGAATCCAGGCACAGGGTGGGGGAGCTAGGGTGCTGGAGGTGGGGCTTGCAGCAGTAGGGTGGCAGGCTTGGGGAGGCGAGGCGGGAGGGGATGGGGGCGCATCTAGGCAGTAGTGGGAAGGACCCACACCCAGGAGGGGTGAGGAGGCCGTGGCGCTGTAAGCCAGGTGCACTGGGGACTGAGATAATGTGCAGGTACGTTCGGACTGGGCAGCCAGGCTGCTGCTGGTGGAGAAGGGAGTCATTATACAGCGTGGAAAGGGAGGGGGCTAGAGTGAATGGCGTGAGCCCAGCGTCCACAGCACAGACGCAGGACTTTCAATGGATACCAAGAACACTCCAACGGGGGCATGTCTCCTAGACCAGGGTGGGCAAACGCTGGGGCCTCCTCCAGTCTGACAACCATCAGTTTGTGCTCAGTATGTGTGAGTTCGTTTCTGCTTTATTTGTTCATTGATTTTTAGATTCCACCCATGAGTGAAATTATAAGGTACTTGACTTTCTCTGATTTGTTTCTCTCCACACAAGACCCTCTAGGTCCATCCACGCTGTTGCAAATGGTGAGATTTCACTCCTTCTTACTGCTGAGTCATATTCCATTGCACAGTATATATGTGTCACATCTCCTTGTCCCATCCGTCTATCGATGGACCCCTAGGTTGTTTCCTCAGCTTGGCTATTGTGAATAATGCTGCAATGAACATAGGGGTACCTACGTCTTTCTGAATCCGTGTTTTCATTGTCTTCAGATAAATCCCCAGAAGTGAAATTGCTGGGTCTGGGTCCTGTGGTAGATCCATCTTTAAATTTTTGAGGCACCTCCATGGCAGCTGCCTTAATCCACATCCCCACCAACAGTGTGACAGCGTCCCCTTTCTCCACGTCCTCGCCAGCACTTGTTCTCTCTCGTCTTTTTCACAACCGCCCTTCTGATAGTGGGAGGCCGTATCTCGCCACGGTTTTGATCTGCATTTGCCTGCTGATTAGGGATGATGACCCCTTTTCACGTGTCTGGTGGCCATCTGTATGTCCTCTCGGGAGACATGTGTGTTCAGGTCCTCTTCAGGAAACTTCTGTTCGCCTTGCTTTTTACTTTTAATTAAGGGCTCAGATTTGATGAAGGTATAGGTAACTTGTGGATTTCTATCAGATATGAAAGATAACACCAAAGGCTACTACTCTTCAATGTCCCAGAGGACAATAGTCTGATTTTTAAAAATTGAATTTAAGAATCTTGTCTTAGCACTTTAAATTTTTTTAATTTAAAGAGAAACGTCAGTTTATTGTTCCATTCACTTATGCATACATTGGTTGATTCCTATATGCGCCCTGACCAGGAATCAAACCTACAGCCTTAGCATGGGGGGAGGGGTGATGCTTTAACCAAGTGAGCTACCTGGCCAGGGTACTCTAGTGTTTGTAAATAGTCTTTATAAATCCCAGTTCCACAACTGCTTTTTGCAGCAATTTTACCAAGTTATTGTTCCCTCTTTAATTAATGAGCTGAATCAAATCATTGAAAAATGTTCATTCTCTAATTTTTCCAATAAGCTTCTAAATGGGTCTCGGTACTCGAGCTGGAGAGGACCCTAGGCCAGGTCGAGTCCAGCCCCACCCAGCTCGGCGTGGCAGATGCGTTTCCAGCGCCACCTGGTGGCCGCCAGGTGCTCCCGCAGCCTAATCGGGAGGTGGGAGGAAGCGCGAGGCTGTTCTGAGACTGCGGGATCCTGGCGGTGGCGTCTCCGCCTCCGCACTTAGGAGGAAACCGGCCGCCTCCCTAAAGTCTTGGATGGCTTCCCTAAAGAGGGCAAACTGGAGCTGGGCAATGCAAGACACATTAATTCGTCTTCTCAGTCCTGGATCCCGAGGCGAAGCCAGAGCGTGGTCCTGCCCTGAAGTAAGGGGACAGGGTGTGGCTCGCCGCTAACTCCAGCAAGCCTCATTCTTAGGGTCGTTATGCCCATTTTATGCACTGGAAAACTGAGGCTCAGTTCTTAGAATATTGGCGCCGCCGCCCTGGTCTAGTGCTGGACGAGCCACGCCCTCCCAACCCCCCCTTCCCCAAAATGCCCAGCCTAACACCGGGGAGTTTATGATCATCTTTGAAGCCCTGCTTTTTGAAAGATACCCTTTATTTAGAGGAAGGGAATTAGTCCCGGAGAGAGCCTAACCCACCAGCTGAGTCACTCAGGAAGTCCAGATGGGCCAACTCTGCTCGCTCAGCCACCCGCCAAACGCCTGGTCCGGGGGATTGAAAACAGAACCGGCCTCCACTCCGCCCCAGATCCTTCCAGTCTGCCTCGCCCTCTCTCTAGGCCTGGAGGATGGGGGAAAATCCCCACCCCCTACCCCGCCAAGTTTCCAGCTCCCTCTCTTCCTCCTCCCTAAAGCCTCAGGCTGCACTCCGGTCGCCAACGACCGCCCTCCAAACCCCAGCTGGTGCCAGCGGGAGCTTGGACGGGGTGGGGGAACACCGAGGGTGGGCGTGGCGTGCGGTCCGCCAGAGCTTGGGGGCGGAGCCTTTGCAAGGGCCACGCCCCTCCCGCCCTCTTGGAGTCTTTTTCCTAGTCAACGGCAGTTCCCAGGAATTCCGCTGAGTCACTTCCGAAGCTGCAGCTGCAACCAAAGTGAGAACAGTAAGTGTCATTCAACTCACTGAGCCGCGGCCCAGCGCCGACCTGGGACACCCGACCACTGTCTGTCTCAATGCCTCCCTCGCGAGCCAGCGAGGCCACCCCCGACCCCATTCTCTGCCGTTTTCTCCCAGCCACGCCGGGTTACGTAGACTCCCGCCTCAGGGCTGTTCACTAACCACGCCTTCTGTCTGGCATTTCCCCGCCCCTCCCCCCCAGCACCTGCAGCCTGAGCGTCCTCCCCACCGGCACTGCCAAGGCCTCTGCTCCTTGGGAATGTGTCAGGTGGTATCTGCGAACCTGACCCGCAGATGCTCGGACGGACACTTGGATTGACAAAGATGTCCCGGTACAAACAGCACCCCGGGGCGCTACGTGCTTCCTGGTACGAGTGGACAGGTGCGCGCTCTCCGTCCGTGTATCTGTGTGCGAGGCTGCCGTGCATAGCGTGGGGTCATGCGCGCCTAGCGCGCACCCTGAGCATTTCCTGCAGGCGCGGACGCCGGTCTCGGATCCATTGTGTCTCATCTCCAAGCCCACCCTTTGCAGGGAGGCCCCAGCCGGAGGCTGCAAACTACGACTCCCAGAACCCCTGGTGGCTCCGGAATTCCTGCAGAGCTCGGCCAGTAGGGGGCGCCGGGGCTCTTAACCTTACGGGTGCCATGGACCGATGTGGATCGTTTAGCAAGTAATGATATTTAGGGACATCGGCTAAGAATGAGGTTTTTTTTATTAAGTCTTAAAGTTGTGTTTTTATTGTATCTTTAACTTTTTAAATTCTGGTGAAATACGCAACATAAAATCTGCCACCATAACCACTTCCAGCTGCAGGGCTTCGCTGCTTTCACACTGGTTGTGAAATAGCGGCACAGACCTTTCTCATCTTGCAAATGTGAAACTCTGCATCCCCTTTAAATTCCCCTTTTCCCCTCCCCCAGTAGCCACCCTTCTCCTTTTTGTTTCTAGGAGTCTGAGCACTTTACCTAGTTCATTCAGGGGAATCACGCAGTATTTGTCCTTTTGTGTGGCTTGTTCATTTAGTAACTGCCCGCAAGGTTCATCCGTGTCGTAGCCAGAATTTCCTTCCCTTCAAAGGGGGAGTTGTATTCCGTTGTATGTATAGGCCACATTTTGTGTATCCCCTCATGGATCGGTCAGAATCGCACTTTTATTTTTATTTATTTTTTTAATAAGAGAAAATTTATTTAGAAAGTCACAGAGGTAGAAGAAATGGACTCAGGAAACCAGTTACAGAGGCAAAAGGAAGATCCTTGGAGCTTAGGAGAAAGAGACAGGCGGGGAAAACCCAGCCTGGGGGAAAGGGTGGGGGAAAGCGCCAGGCAAGCTTGTGCTACTAGACAGAGCTGTACCCAGAATCAGGCGTTTAAATGCATCAGATAAAATGCATAGACTTACAAAGGAAACGTTATAATTTGATTAGGGTTGTCAACAAGTTGAAAGAACAACTTGTGAGACAGTAACATAGATGCGATGCTCTAGGAATGCATGAAATTACATTCATCTCATGCCTAGAAACTCCAGCCTGTTTGCAGACAGCTCTCTGTTCACCAGCCCTGGAGATTTCTGGTTACACAGTTCGAGTGAAGCTCCGGTAAGTGGCCCAACTACTTCCTTCTCCTGCCCTGGACGGGTACTCGGTTGGAGTGCTGTCCCCGTGTGCCAAGGTTTCAGGTTCAACCTCTGGTCGGGACACATACAGGAAGCAACCAATGAATTCATAAATAAGCAGAATGACAAATCAATGTTTCTCCCTCTCTCTAAAATCAATAAATAAAAACTTTCACTCGGCTGGCGTAGCTCAGTGGATTGAGCGCGGGCTGCAAACCAAAGTATTGCAGGTTCGATTCCCAGTCAGGGCACAGGCCACGGCCCCCAGCAACCGCACATTGATGTGTCTCTCTCTCCCTCCCTCCCTTCCCTCTCTAAATATAAATAAATAAAATCTAAAAAAAAAAGGCTGATGCTAATCTTCTAAAAAAAAAAACTTTCAAAAATTCCTACAAGTCAGAACTTTCTGGAAACAGCCCCATCTCTGTGTAATTTGCCCACCTTGTCTCTAGTGCTTAAGGACTGCCACTCAGCCTCTGCCACTTGGGCTGCCATCTGCCCTTGAGACCAGGAACCGACCTCAGCCACAGAGGACAGCCATCCAAAGCCCAGGGACGATGGCGCTGCCTCACTGATACATTTCCCAAAGGCATGCAGGTCACCCGTGACAAATCACAGCCTTTGGATCCTTCCGGTTGTGCCAGGGAAGTTCTTGCCTGGCCGCCTCACGGAATGTAGGCCACTGATGGGTTGAAACCTTAGTCTACAGGCCAAGCCACCTGTTGGAGGTGCAGCCACCACACAGCTGACTGTCTGGGAAGCGGCCACACCTGGAAACCTGGCCCAGTGCAGTGTCATAATCCACCTGGTTTCCTGTTGCTGGGAATTAGCAACATTTGCCTTTGTTCTGGAGTATGAATTGTTTCCTCCAGGGTCAACCTCGCCCTTGGAGCCCTGGGGCGTGCTGGAATCAGACCCCAGTTCTGGAGCGGAAGGCCCCAAGGGGTGGAGCCTGCAAGAGGGCCCCTCAGGCCAGGGTGTGACTGGGGAAGGCTGGAGGCCTCAGATACCCGAGGAGGGGACACAACACCTGGTGCTCAGGGAGAGAAACGTCCCCACCAACAGGGTTCTGGGAGGCTGCAGCTAGGCCATTTGGCGGCTGGGTGGCAGCTGGGCCCTGGGACATGAAAGGACGCCCTGCGTGCCTGATGTTTTCCCACAGCCACTTCTTGTCCAGCCAGACCTGGGTGAAACCGGGCCTAGGGGAGTGAGGGAGGGAGGGAGACCAAGGTGCCTGTGGCAGCCGGCTGCAGGGGGCTGAACCTGGCTAGCCCGACTGGGCAGAGATGGCACAGGTCCACCTTGCTAGGGATGTCAATGTACTCCCCAGAGGAGCAGTGTCTTCCAGCAGGTCCAGCCCTGGCCCTGCCCACCCTTCTCAGGGCCTCCACCCCCTTCCTTACTCTCAGGACCTCTGCTTCACTTGAGCAGCTTCACACCCCACCAAAGCCTCTGGTGCCCACCCCATCCCCAGAAGCCTGTCAGTCTGTCTTGCTCACATGTCCCCCTGACCTTGCCCTTCTCAGCTGGGTCACCTTGGTCTACTCACTGAACCTTGCTGCATTTGGGGATCTTTGAGGGGGGCTTTCACCAGAGAGCCTGGGTGTGCTGCCCACCTATGGGTGCTCAAAAATGATAGGAGGGAATCAGCCTACTCTCCTTTTGCTTTCTTTTTCCTCTTGCCTCTCCCTTCCAGGACGCCCTTTGTTAACCCCACACCCCCTCCATTCCCACCTGCTGTCTCCAGTTGGGTTGCTGGCAGCCCTCTGGAGCTGTCTGGGTTCTGCACCCCCAACAGCGCGCCCCCCAGTCCCCAGGGCAGGGCTCCAGGCTTAGGTGACTGGCACCCACTGTCACAGTCTGTGCAGTCCACCTACAGAGGATCCGGCCACTTAGAATCAGAGGCCAGGTCCCTTGCCGGCTTGTGTCCCACTGAGCATGCTGGCCCTGAGCCTCACCTGGAGTGACCCAGGCTTTAGGGACAGGACAGTCAGGACAGGACGGGCAGGGCATAGGGCTGGCTGGCCCCATTTGTCAGAAACACAAGCCTTCTTGGCCAGGCCACTCCAGGCCACCAGCCTAAGGAAGCTGGGGGCAAAGACCTTCCCAACCTGGTCACACACCCCAGCACATGGACCCTCTCCAGGGGGCTGGGGAAAAGGGGAGCCCCACAGCGGGCCTCTTTGCTGAGCACCTAGGCTCACTCACCCCCAAGGAGTTACTGACCGCTGCCTGCAGGGGAGAAACCCAGGGTCAGAGTGGTGAACTACCAGGTGCAGCCTCCAGGGCTCCTCTCCCCCATCCGACCCCTTTTTGAAAAGTGTGAAATGTGCGTAAAACTACAGAGAGGAGCATAATGCACCTCCAGGTGTAGTAATAATCTCACCACGTTCCCTTCAGCTTCATTTTCTGAAACCTGGGCTGCCAGGCTCCTAGGCCTGCTTCCACGCTTCTCCCCGCGGCCCTGCCCCTCCCCCTGCAGCTGCCCCGCCCCTTCCCATCTGCCTTCGGGTGGCCTTTGTGCACCCTTGAGGCCGTCCCCGAACACCGTACGAGTGTCCTGCGTGTGCGCGCTTACTTTTACAGTTCTGGCTGGGTGCAAGTCCCTTATAATAGATGTCACCAGCCTTGAGTGTCCGGCCTTGCAGCCACCACCTTCACCTGCACGGAAAGCCCTTCTGGGTTCCCCCCGCCGCCCCTCCATAACCACCGCCAAGGATACTGGCACCAGAAGCGGGCGGTGCGTGTCGGTGGGCCCTGCACTAGTTGAAGGTGTTTGTATCCGGGGCTCCTGGGGGTCACCCGCGGACTGGAGACTGTCCGCTCCCATTCCTTCCCCTGCTCTGAATTCCGCCCACATTCCTTCGACCTGCCGCTGCGGACCGGCGTCTGGGGCGTTCATCCCGGCGTGTCCTTACATTCCACAGACCGCACATGGCTCCGTTGTATTTTTCTCCCCGGGGACCTCGCTGAAATTTCTCTGGGCAGCAGCCTCGGCCTCGTGGCTGGTCGCCCCTCTGGGGCCAGGAGCCCGCTCCCGGCTCAGCCCGCCCCACCCGCGCCTTTGCCGGCTGTCCAGCAGCTTCAGGGTTAAAGCGCGGCGGGCCGGCGGGAGAAGGGTGAGAGGCCGTTAGCCGCAGGTCGCCAACCTGGGGATGCCCCAGGGCCAGGTACCCCGGCTTCTCCGAGGGCGCTGCCGGCCAGGCCCCACACCTCGCCCCCGGGCCCCGCTGCCCTCGGGAGAAGCCAGAGCGTTTGGAAAGGCCCGGCCGCTCTTGGGACCCCTCCCCCGGCCACTCCGCAAAGGGGAAGCTCAGGGAGGAAACCGCGCAGCGCGCCGGGAAGCCTGCGGGCCCGATGACTAAGTTCGGCTCCGCGACCTGCCACCTTTGCCTTTTATGGCGGCCTCGTGGGCAGCGGACGTGGTTCCGAGGGGCGGCCGAGACTGCGGGCGGGGGGCTGGGAGGGAGCGCCCGGCCCCGGGGTGTGCGGCGCGAGCGCTAGCACTCCCCCACCGGGCGCCTCAGCACCCACCCCCAGGTGGCCTGGTCCAGCCTCTCCTGAATTTACAGAGAGGGAAACTGAGGCCCGGAGACCTACGGGAGCAGACTATTAAGGTCACACGTATTGCAGGGTGGAGCCAGATGACACCCAAAGGCCCGGTTTCCCAGCCCAGGGCCAAGATACAGATGACTCACACTCCCTGGGGTGGGGAGGGATG
Source organism: Tonatia bakeri (assembly GCA_004024845.1). Taxonomy (NCBI): domain Eukaryota; kingdom Metazoa; phylum Chordata; class Mammalia; order Chiroptera; family Phyllostomidae; genus Tonatia; species Tonatia bakeri. The sequence goes on along the minus strand of PVIA01000665.1, from coordinate 372,138 downwards.
GGCAGCTGCCTTTATTGAGCACCCACTGTTTGTCTCCGGGTACCCATCATTTCTCCCCCTCACAGCAGCCCTGGAGGGAGCATGGGCCTGCGTCTGGCGCCTCGCACCCCAGACGCAGGCTCTCCTGGGAGGGGTGCTGGGGTGGGGCGGTTCCGGCCGGAAGCGGCTGCGCCCCCTCCCCTTCCCTTCACTCTAATCTGCGCCGGGCCGGCCGCGTGTCCTTTCTATTTGCACAAACTCAGGGGATGGAAATCATCTCCCTGCTTACCAGGTGGGCAAAGTGAGGCTGTGAGCAAAGTGATGAACCCAAGGTCACAGGCGAGCTGAGCAGCATTGCTAGGGGTCCGACGTTTTTATGCCTGGGAGGGGGTACCCGGATCCTGGAGCTATTAACGTGCATGTGCACCCCATGCAAAATTAGAATTGCCAGGCATCTCCCAGGGGCTGAGTGGCAGTGTGATGCCCTAGGCACGTTTGCAGCTTCCTGATACTCGTCAGCGCCCGCCCCCAGCCCAGCACTCCCCACGGGCCGCACTCCGCTGTGGGTCTGTTTGCTCAAATACAAATTGGGGACAGCCTGATGGTTTACTGGGACGCTGTACACAGCAGGGGCTTGGGGCAGTCCCCAGTCTGGGACCCAGAGGGGGAGGGGCGAGGCCGGGATTTAGAAAAACCGGACGCCGGGCCCCGGGGCGGGGAGGGGGGGGGGCCGGGCAAGGCCGGGTAGGCCCAGGCAAACCTCCTCTGCGGGCCCTGCGTCCCCTCCAGGGGCGCTCCCAAACCTCGCCTTTTATGGAGAGGAAGTTGGGCCAAGTGGGCTGGGCTGCCGGAGGGGCGGGGTGGGGGCGGCTGGGGCCTGTGGGGAGCTCCGGCCCGGCGCAGCCCGCGCAGGACTCGAACAAGAGGTGGCCAGTTTATCTCTGAGATGGGCCACGTGAGCCCTGCGGGCCTGGGAGCACCAGATAATAACCACCCCGCCCCACCCCCCAGCTCTGCCCAGGCCCGGGGACAGGGGGAGGGGGGAGGGGAGCCTGGACCCCGCGATTGAGCCAGCCCCTGGCCCTGGGTGCCACCTGAGCTGGGCTGGAAAGCCAGTCTGGAAGTGGGTCTGACCAGGCTCACCTTGGCACTGCCCCCCAACGCCGCAGTTACCTATCTGGGGTGTCCAGATGGGTCTCTGGTTTGCTCAGACCTAGACCCTTCCCTCCCACCACCTGCAAGAGCCTTCTGGTGTTTCTGGCCTGCGGCCCAGTGTCCCCTCCAGCACCCTCAACTGCTCCCACCTGTGGCCCTGGCCGAGCCCAGGGGGAGGGCTGTGAGCGGCTGTGGGATTCTGGAAACCCAGTATTTTGCCCCAGCAGGGGGTCTACTGTCCAGCTGAGATCCTGGGAGTCCAGTCTGAGGTCATTGGGCCCCATCATGCAGATGGACACACTGAGGCCCAGGTGGTGGGGCAGAGCCCCAGGTGTGCAGAGGTCTGCACTTCGGTCCTCAGGCTGGGGGACTCTGGGCCAGCTCCTCTGCAAGTTCGGTGACACTGGCCTCCCTGAGTGGGATGCTCTGAAAGATCTCTAGGCCTCTTCTCTCACCGGTGACCACACCTGCTTCAGGCCCCTACCCTCAGGCTGTGTGGGGGGCGGCAGTGCACACAGCTGCTGAGCTAGGCTGGAATGCGGGCACCGCCCAGTGTGCCCTCAGGTCAAGGCAGCTGTCCCCACAAAGTCTAGATAATGCCTGCAAGTGGCTCCTGATGACAGGGAGAGGCCAGACTACAACCCTGGCTCTTTGCCCTTTGTCCTGTGTCCTCTGTCCTCTGCTCAGGGGGCTCCTGAGCCAGGAAGTTCACCCCACCCGCTTCCCTTCCTCCTTACGCCACCCCCATCCCCAAAGCCCATCGTCGTGGGTGGTTCCTCAGGCCACTGGTCCTCGACTCCCCTGGGAGCAGAGCGGCAGTCACCACAGCAGGCAGACATCTTCCGGCTGGGGAGCCACATGGGGCGCTTTTCTGGCCGCAGCACACACCGGTTTTGTCCTCCCTGCACCCCGGTTCTCATCCCATTCATTTTGCAGGTGAGAGCAGACCCTTCTGAGTAGAGCGTCTTCCCTAGGGTCACAGAGATGGCAGACCTGCCCCGACTCGCCATCTCCCCACAGGGTGTGTGTATGCGTATGAGACCTTGGGCATGGCCCCCCCCCCCCGCTCCCCTGAGTCTGCCTGTGATTTTGGGGACCTTCTCGGGGGAATCGATGAGCAGTCAAACAGTGCCTGGCTCCTGGAGGCCCACAGGTGAGCGCCTCCTCCAGGTGAGCGCCTCCTCCAGGTGAGCACAGCCCACACACAGCTTCGGCCTCAAGCCCTGCGAAGCCTAACGGGCACTTGCATGTGGCCCCTCCCACCTCTTGGGAGACCTGGGACGTAATCAAATTCGAGAGCGTCAGAGGAGTGCGAGAGCATCCCAGTCATTCACTACTATTACTTGATTGTTCTCACTCCTCTGGTGTTTCCAACACAGACTGGTGCTGGGCCGGAGGCAGCCAGGAATCTGAGACCCGAGGCTGCAGAGTTGGTCGGGGGAAGCTTTCTGCTGCAGCCGCAGACTTTGCCCCGTTCCTCCAGCCTCCAGAGCTCCCTGTCACCCTTGCAGGACAAAGTCCCCGCTCCTGTTGCTGCCAGCCCTCTGAGACACGCCTGCCCCAGGCATGCTGGACGCCGGCTCATGGCAGGTCCACGGAGCGCTGTTTCCTCCTGGCTGAACTCCACTGCCCCATGCTTTGCTGCGTGGCCCTGCAGCTGGAGGCCCTGGCTGGGCCAGGGCTGAGGTCAGCGGAGAGGAAGGGGCACCCGGCCAGCTCTGGGGGAAGGAAGCACGGAGGTCACCTGGGAGGCCGGGTGCAGAGGTCCAGATCCCGGTTCCCAGCAAGTCCCCTGTGGGTCTCCTGGAGCTCCCAGCGCTGGGTCCCTGAGGCTGGCCCAGTGGACTTGTGACTGTGGGGTGTCCAGCCCCTGGGAGGGCCTGTCTTTTGTGCTTTGGGCTCCAGAATCCAAGCTTAACCTAGGTACGTGAGTCTAAGCTGTGTCCATGCCCACCGCAGTGTCCCCATCCGCACAGTGGGACCAGAATTCAAGGCCTGGTGCGTTCCTCCCAAAGGGTGAGGACTCACGGCCTCCTCTGACCTCCTTCTGTCCAGGGGGCCACGAGGGCTCCCCTACCACAGGCCCACCCCACCCTAGCTCACCCATTGGCCTCTTTCTTGGGTGGGGCTTCCGTGCACTCTATGGGGCATGTCCAGACCGGAAATGGGCCAGCCAGATCTTCCCACTGAGCTTCCCACAGACCCAACTTCTGAAGCGCCCAGTCACCTCAGATGTTCACAGCTCTCCCAGCGAAGCCTTCTGTCCAAGCCCTCTCTAGAGTGTCTCCTTGGTGGACTCCTATTCAAACTGCAAGGCTCAGCTCTAAAACACCCTGCTCTGGAAAGCTTTGCCAGACCTGCAGGCCGGGGGACAGGGGGGCCTGGTTCAGGTCAGCCCCTCACACATTGAGGATGTAAGACAGTTGTTTCCTGCCATAACCCCCCCCCCACACACACACACACACCTCTGGAGAACAAGGCTGGAGTCTCACCTGTATCATCAGATTGGGTGAGTCAGCTGCAGCCCAGAGACCTGAGGACTTCCTGTGACGCTCCCCCTCCCCTGCTCTCCTGCCAACAACACCCCTGGAAGGTGTGAGTCCTGAGCCCAGCCCAGTCGCCCAGCCCCTTCCTCCCCAGTTCTGGCAGTCCCAGAAAACCACTGATCCACCACTGTGCCCACGCCCTCCCGGGACAGGACGCGCACACCCTCGAGAGACAGCGCATCCCCTCCTGCTTCCTGTCTCCCTTTGTGCAGACCTGAGTCCCTTCCTCTCTTCCTTCCTCCCTCCCTCCCTTCCTTCCTCCTTCCTTCCTTCCATCTGCAGATGGAAACCAAAAACTTAGCTAACTACACACCAGGAGTCAGGGATCCCGCAGTGAGCAAAACATATGCGGCCCTGCCTGTGGAGCCGCAGGGAAAGAGGAGGCCTGCAATCACACAGATACATCTGATTCTCAGCTGCGAGGAGCATGACGCATGCGAGAGCCACAAGGGCCGTGCCCTTGTCTGGGAGTCAGGGAGGGCTTCCTGGAGGAGAAAACGTTTCCACTGAGCTCTGAAGAACACACAGAACTTAAAGAAGCAAAAAGAGTGTTTTGGGAGGGGGTTGGGGAGAAGGGCCACCCCCCTCCCAAAACTTGTAGACTGAGTGTGAACAGCAAGCATGAAGGGCCTAGAGAGCAGGGGTCTGATGCTGAGGACCCTGGGCTGGCAGGGCTGGTGGGACCATGCTCCCTACCTAACTGCTGCCTTAGGAACGTGCACATGTCACTCGTGGGGAGCTACACGCATTGCCACAAACTGACCACTTCCATGTACCCAGCGCCCAGATCAAGAGACACTTCTAGCCCTCAGAGCCCTGCCCCCACGCCCTACCCAGTCCCTGCTCCCAAGGGCAGCCGCTGTCCTGACTCCCTCCCCATCCTTACGCTCTGATCCCCGGGCACATGGAACCATTCTTTTCCAGCTGGCTTCTTTTGCTCAGTGCATTTGTGACAGTCACGTGTTGTGTGATCAGTAGTTTATGCCATTGTGTGAACACACCAAGTCTTACCTCTCCATTCTGCTGCTGATGTGCCTTCAGGGGGTTTGGGGTTTGGGGGGCCCTAATGAACGTCTGTGTAGGAGAGAGGAACCTACAGGACCACTTCTGCACCTGCCTTTCGGAGGATGCGTGCACCCGTGTTCTCGGATAAATGCCTAGGAGGGGCACTGCTGGGTCACACTGGCAGCGGGTCACACTGTTTTCCACGCCCGCTCCTCTCGGACTCTGCTCTGACTCTCTGGTGGGTTTGCGGCGCTATCTGTGTGGTTTTAGTTTGCATTTCCCGGATGACCCATGATGCTGCGCTTCTTTTTATTTTTAAAAAGATTGGAGATCGGAGTGGCCTTTAGCTTAAAGGCATCGTTCAAGGCTTCCACTCACCCCCACACTGGCCTGCTTGCCCAAGTGCTACCCAGCCTTCTCTGCTGGAAACACAGTCCAGAAGGACGGTGGGGTGGGGGGAGGCGGTAGCAGCCGCAGGCAGCCACCCACCCCTCCTGGGCCCTGCTCTGCGAGCCGGGGGAAGGGGGAGGGAGCCATCCTGGAGGCGGCACACTCCTGTTCCCGTTGGAGCCCCCTCCCCTCCTGCAGCCCCCAGCAAGCCTGGGAGGAAGTTAAGGTACCAGGGCCTTTGTGCCACAGAGACAGGGTGCCTCTGGCCCAACCAAGGTCATCAGCGTTTCGTTCCCCCTGTACTTGCTCTGGTCAGGCCCAGCCTGAGCCGTTCTGGTCATTCTGTCCCCTCCCTACAGCTCTGTGACATAGGTGAGCCACTTGCCCAAGGCCACTAACCCAGCTTGGCTGTGTCCTCAGTAGGGGAGACGACAGAACCAGACACATAACCTTCCATCTCCTTCCACAATCTCGCTGCTGCCCGCTGAGCACCGGGAACAAGATGAACCAGCCTGGGCCCTGCCCCACCCCCAATCCCGCCTGCAGGGACATGCAGTGGGGCCTGGGGAGCAAGTAGGGGCTGGCGAGGGGCATCCCCCAACCCCAGCCTGACCCTCTGAGGACCCTGAATTCTGTCTGTCTCGGGGAGAGGTGACAATGAGGTGGTGCATGTCAGCAGGGCTGGGTCCAGCTGCTGGGGGCGCCTCACCGCTGAAGCAGCTGGGTCCACCGCATGGTTCAGAGCCACCATCATCTCTGGCCTTGCAGAGGGGCCCTGCCCTGTCCTGGGCAGACCAGCCCGGCCCTCCCAGTGGGACACAGAATGCAGCATCCCCAGCCCCACTGGGCCTGGCCTCTGGTTCACCACAATGCTGGGTGAGGTTGGGGGAGCCCCGCCAGCCCCAGCCCTTAGTTTCTGCTTTGGTAAAGAGGTGGCTCTCAGGGTGTAAGTGACAACCCCTGAAAGGCCCAGGAGGCCCACCCAGGAGGTGTCACCCCCACGTGGTCTGACCCTGGTGGGCTCAGAGATGCTGAGTCACTTAACCCAGGACGTCTAGGGGCTGAGTGACAGAACCGAATGCCGCTAGCACGGAGCCTGAAAGTGGCTCAGAGAAAGAAAGCTGGAGGCAGAGGGGGTGCCACGTTCCCTCTTGGGACACCCCACCAGCTCTGGGCTCTCTTTCTTCCAGTTTCACCGAGGGTGCCGTGTGCCCACCCTGGCCCTGTGTGCAGGGGGCTTATTGCTCAGTTCTGCCTGGGCCTGGCCTGAGCCCCCCACCTTGCCCCTGTGTATTCTCGTACCCGTGTCCTCAGCCACATCTCTGTGTCCCCCACTGTCACCCCCAGTGCCACGGGTATGGGTCTCAGCAGCCCAGGTGACTTAATTAAAGAGCCAACATTACTCCCCAGTGACCCAGGAAATTGGCTGCTGTCCTCCAGCCCCAAACAGTGGCTGGTGGGCCAGGGGGACCCTCCTTACCTGGCCCATCAAACCCAAGCCCATGAGTTCAGGGCCTTCTCTGGGCTTGTGCAGGACCAATGTCACCGACAGGTCCATCCCCAGGGGACAGTGCAGGCTTTGGGGAGGGGGTCCCCTTGTGTCCCCAGCAGCTGGCAAGGGCTGGGCCCAGGGGAGATGTCAGGAATCCTAGGCCGTGGGACCTGCTTGGGTTCCTGGCAAGCCTGACAGCGGCTGAGATTGCAGCTGAGGAGGCCTGGTTACCGCGGCCGTGACCGATCGGGTTTCCGCCTGGACGGGCCCCAGGACCCGAGGCCAGAGGAGTGGCACCAGCTGACAAGTGCCCCACGTGGGGCCCCGTGTGTGCCCCAGGCAGGGCGGCGGGGGAGCAGCCTCTGCTGCTGCTTCCTGGCTGCCAGGGTCTCAGGTTGCCCACGGGAACGCGGGGCTGCTAACAGTGCCCACTGAGGCGGAGGACGCCGGGTGGGGGCGCCTTCCAGGCGCTCTGTGGCCTTCCCCACCCCCACAGCGGGCGCTGGACTCCTAGGTTCCAGTACGTTCCAGGCACAGTATGATATTAGCTGTGGGGCGGAGCCTCCCACCCTCACCAGCCTCAGTTTGTTTGTCTGAGAAATAGGGAGATTCCAGCTTAGCTGGCCCCAAGTTTTCTGTGTGTGGGCACAGGCCCAGCCTTGGCCACCGCAGGGCTTGGGGCGCTCTGCCTCTCCTCGTCCCCTGGGGGACCGGGGAGGCCAGGTTTCACCCGCCACCTGAGGTGGGTGAGCTGGGGACCTGGGTGAGTCAGCTGCTGAGAGTCAGCCACTGTCCCGCCCACCTGCACTTTCCCAATCCCCCCTCCCTGCCTGTTCCCCTTTCACTTCCTCGGTCCCCCCCAGGGGACCTCCACCCCCCCCAAACTCCTGGGCCAGGCAGGGGAGGGCCAGGGATGAGGTCACCCAGCTAGAAAGGGGGTGAGGCCCTAGCACCGACCCTGAATTCCCTGGGTGCCCAGTCCAGGGCCTGGGATGGCAGACCCCACAGCACTGACTGTTCCCAGGCCCCCGGGTGCCAGACGCCCCTCTGCCCTTTTTAGCAGCCCGGGGCCAGCGGCCTGAGGCGTGGGGTCGGTGTAGTAGGGCCCTCAGTTTGTGCACTTGCTGATAGTGTGTCTGCTGACACCCCGGCCGTCAGGACCACAAGTCTCCAGAACCCCTCTCTGCCTGAACTTGAAATTGCTGACCCCACCCAACTTGGTCTGAGCTATCACTGTGGTGAGCCTGGCCTTGACCTCTAAGTGACTCTGGGTAGGTCCCCACCTGTTCCAGGCTGCTTCTCCTGGAACCACAACTGTGGGGAGACCTGTGAGGCTGGGACACCCACCCCCCAGGGTTTTCAGGCCCTGAAAAGTCCTCCACTGCCCAGCCCTGGGGATCCGTTTGGGGCACCTTGGTGTCTCATTGGGAGACTGGGGACAACCAGCCCCGCCCAGCAGGAGGGTCTGGGGAGAAGGAAGAGCACCGCTGGCCTTTTAGGGGGGAAGCCCAAGGCACCTTGTTCTCCTTCTGAAAAACTCCGTCAAGGAAGCCCAGCTGGGAACTCCCCGGGGTCGGGGGGAAGGTCCCAGGCCCTTTCTCTGAGCACCCCTGAGGCATAGGAAGAGAAGGGGTAGTTTTTAAGGATTTTTAAAAACTCTCCCAAGAAGTGTCGTAAATTCCCAGTTTCGGGGGCAGGGATCCCCCTTCTGTGCCGACTCCTTCAGGGAGGCCCAGGCCAGGCTGAGCCCTGGACAGCCCAGGGAGGGGCTCCAGCTCCAGGCTGGGCCGGGGTGGGGACCAAGGTCCCGGCTGCTGCCCAGGAGAGCACACTGGGCCCGGCCCCTCCCACCCCGGGCCCCACTTCAGGGCTGGGTGCCCTCCAGGGGGGGCCGGGGGGTCCCTCTTCCCTAAGGAAGCCTGTTGCTACTGTCCTTCCCAGGCCTCAGGGCTTGGTCTCTTCAGCTGTCTCCTCTGAGGTCTGTCTCAGGGGTCACCCCTGCTATGTTCGGGGTGTAGCTCAAACAGTATGCAGTGCCGTGCAGCTTGGGGCGTGTGCCTGACGGGCTAGTGCTGGCTGGTAGGATACGGGAGCAGTGTGGTACCGGAGGTCCGGCTCCTGGCTGTACTCTGCTGTGTGACCCTGTCTGCATGGCTTCCCTTCTCTGAGCAGGAAAGCTGCTGCTGTTATGATAGAAGAGGGAAGAAGTCCTGGCAGGCTTCCTAGAGGGGGCAGCCCAAGAGCTGACCCTGGAAACTGGGGTAAAGTTGGGCAGGAGGCATAGGAACCCCAAGTCCAGCCCCTCCTAGGACCTCAGGAGTACTGAGGTCCAGAATTTTCTTTCGAGCCAATCCCAGGAGCAGGGGAGGGGTGCAGAGGAAAGAGGCCATGGGAAAGAGCAGGCTTAGGCCCTCAGAACCCATTGCTGTGTGATCAAGGGCTGGTGGCTGTCCTCTCTGGGCGTCGGGAGATGAGCGCTGGGAATGAAGGTGGGGCCCAGGAATTCGGCCTTGGGAGCAGCCTTTGGACCCAGTCCCTGGAGGTGCCCCGGGGCCCTTTACCCTGGGAGGGGCAGCTCGAGGCCTCCCAAAGTCTTTGACAGTGGACCTTGAGCCTGGGCAGGGCACCACTCCTACCCCAGTTTCCTTATCTGTAAACAGGGGGTGCATCTGCTGAATGTTTTGTCCCCTCATCTGTTGAGTTACCCCTCATGGAGCACTTACTGTGTGGGGGTAGGGGTTAGGGAGAGTTTCTCTTCCCTTTCTCAGGCCCACCCCCTCTTCTTCGTCTGGAGAAAAGGACCTTGGGGGTCCCTGCCTGGGGGTGGGGGGGACAGTGGGGCTCTAGCACCCAGGAGAAGAGCGAAGGCAAGGTGGCCGGTTTTGGTGAGGAGGTGGACGCCCTCCGGGGGTCTCTGCAGCTGTGGGGGCTGCGAGAGGAACAAAAGCACCAGACAAGCAGGTGGAGTCCCCATTGGCTGAGCTCGGTGGGCTGTGCCAGCCCTGGTGGCAACAGCTCTGAAAACTCCCTGCACGGACAAAGTTCCCAAGCGGAGAAGAACCTGTTCACTTCCTGCCCGCAGTCTCCGCCCCCTTCCTCCGCCTGCTGGGCTTCCTCTTTTCCAGCTGCTGGCCTTTCCCCTCGGCTCCTCCCCATCGCCGAGGCCCGTGCCCCCCACCCCCCATCTGCCTGGGTCTGTTCCGAGGGCTGAGGACACGCTGGCGGTCCCTTACACACTCACTCACCACAGCAGGGTCCTGGGGTGGGGACGCTGCGGGGAGGTGGATAGATGGAGACCCTGGGAAAGCGGGTTGAGAATGGACCCCACGCTCCATTTCTCAGAGGAAGAATCAGAGGTGAGGCTGAGAAGGGGAAGAGAGACGGCCCACCCCCAGCACACAGCGCAGGCCTCGGGGAGGGGTGACTGAAGGAATGAGGGGCTGAGACCTAGCGGTCTGGTGTGGAAGCCGTCCACAAGCAGGCCCAGTGCGGAGGTTCTAAGTGGGGGAGGGTGGGCGTTACAGATGCTAAGGGCTCCCGCTGAGGAGGGGCTTTCCGGGCTAGGCCTTGCAGCGTGCATAGGAGAACGCTGGGAAATGGCTGCTGCCGAGGGCAGGACTATTCCAGTCCGAGGCTGGCCGGCCAGCCCTGGTGCTCCTGCCCCTTGGCCGGCCCCTGGTTAAGAGGTGAGGTGGCAGCACAAGCCTGGCGGCATGGGGACCAGGTCTGTTTTCCACCCCCTGTAGTTTCCTGTAGGCGCCCAAGTTGGAGTCTCCCATCCTGTGCCCCTGGTCCCAGACTGCCCAGCGCCCCTCCAGGCTCAGTGAACCACCAGAAGCGGTGCTTATTAACCAGCAGCAGAAAGGGTCACCCCCCACCTAACGGGTCCCTGAATCACAGGGTTGGCAGGCCCCAAGGTGGCTGCCCAGAGGCCCATGACTGAGAGACACAAGGCCCGGAACAGAGCAGTCTGGCCCTCAGGAGGAAGCGGTGGACAGGCTGGGAGCCTCTGCCTGTGGCCGGGGCGGTGGTGGGGAGCTGCAGTGAGTTTCTTGGCAGCTCTCTGGGAATGTTACTTTGCGGCTCTGCGTCTGCGGGCTGTGCTGTGTGATGGGTGATGGTCGCCCTGTCCACCTAGTTGTGGCCTCTGCAACCTTCAAAGAGACCTGCTACCAGCTTCCTACTGTGGGCCGGACCAAGCCACCTTTTCCCTGGACACACATTCCACATCCATATATGGACTAACTGGTCACTGGCCTCAGCACTAGCTCAATGAACACCTAGTACACGCTGCAGAGCCCCGGGCAGGCTGGAGACAGGCTGGCGTGCCGGGCCAGCGCCGACAGCTAGGCCTTCTTTGCTGTTCTCCTTCATGTGGAAATTCATCTTCTTGTCACCAATTCTAAGGAGGTGCCTGTGTCCTCCAAGCTGATCCAGGTTCCTCTCTGGGGTCCCATGGTCCCCTGGGCTTCCGTCGGCCACCATCTGGGTCCAGGCTCCTCCTGCCAAACCGGCAGTTCTCACAGCAGGGAACCACATAGAACAGGGCACCCTGGTCTCACCAAGTGTTTATACAGATACAGGGCAGTAAAGGTTGACAAAGAGAGGGTCTTCTCTGACGGCAGCTGGCCTTTAGCTACTGTTCCTGCTGTACCCCACCCCCAACTCATCTGTGGCTCCTGCAGTGTCCTTCCCCAGCCCTTGGGGACCTCCAGATGGTCCAGGAGGGCAGTTCAGCTGTGGCTACACAGGACAGACAATGGATGGTGGGCCCCAGAGCTGTGCTGAGCATCCTGCCCGCCTGAGCCCAGCAGTGCCTGACGGCTGCCTGGGTGACCAGCCAGGCTAACAGCCCAGGCCTGGCCTTGGCTGGGTGTGACTAGGAAGCCCTCAGAGGCAGCCTGGCTCCATGGCAACAGTTTCTCTGCTCTAGGGAGCCCATCTCTCCCTAGGCCTGCAGCTGGGGAGCATGGGAGCCCTCTTCACGTGCAACTTCCAGGCACTGGCCCCTGGGGCTGCACTGTCCCTGGGGACGGTGGCACTGACTCCCCCCTATCACATCAGGTCTCTGGGTAGTAATCACCTCCACTTAGTAGGCTGAGCACCCTCAGCCCGAGCCCCCACCCCCACCCAGGCTGGTTGAGATAAAGTTGGCAATGCGTGGGGGAGTGACTCCCTGACCATCCCTTTGGCCACAACTGCTACTAAACTTAAGCATGCACCCCGATTGCCACCAGAGACCCTAGCATCCGTGTTAACCCTTGTGCCCACCGGGGAGCTCACTGCTCATGTGACATCCACACCCAGAGGGTCCCGGGGTCGGGGGGCACGGAGAGACAGGTAGGGCGGTGCAAGCCTTGCCTTGCGGGACCGCACTGAGCACTGCCACGCGGGGCGGTGGCCCACGGCGCGCACCCCTGGCCCGCGGGTCCAGCACCCTAGGGCGGCCAACGGCAAAACTCTCCCTCCTCCTCTTCCTCAATCTCGCTCTCGCTCTCTCCCAGTCCCTCTCTCATTTTTTTTTTCTTCCCAAAAGGAGGGGAGAGGGGGTGAAAAAATGCTGCACTGTGCGCCGAGGCCGGTGAGTGAGCGGCGTGGGGCCAATCAGCGCTCGCCGTTTCGAAAGTTGCCTTTTATGGCTCGAGCGGCTACCGCACCGCCCTATAAAACCCGGCAGCGCGACGCGCAGCCACTGCCGAGACTTCGTCCACCGGTCAGCATAGGCTTCTCGCCTTCGCCGCTCTTTCGCCTTCGCCGGTCTACTCCACCTCCAGGTAAGGACCCGGGCCGGCCGGGCGCGCAGATCCGCGCCGGGCCCTCGCCTTCCCCGGGCTGGTGGCGCCCCTCGCTCCTGCCCCGTGGAAAGCGCCTGGGCGCAAGGAGTGAGGCTTATGCCCTCGTTCCTGGCCCGGCTGCACTGCCCTGCTGGCGTGTTCACCTGGTGCTGCCGAACACCCAGGGCGGCCACGGGCCTTTGTTCGAGTGGCTAGTTAGCTCGCTGGGCAGCCGGGTGGGTGGGCGCGGTGGGGGGGCTTCATTGGGCCGGGTGGGGGCTGGGGACAAGGGCCAGACTGCGCGTGCTCCTGCGTTTGCGCGTGCGCGCTAGGGTCGGGAGCTGGGACCCGGGTGAGGGTGGGGAGGCCTGCCGGAAGGGGTGGGGTCGCTGGGCGCGTGAGCGCCTGCGCACACTTAGCCGCGGTGCCGGCTCCTGTGGGTGTGGCCTCCGCGCGGCCAGCCGGCTCCTTTTGAACGGGGCTGGGGCGGGGCAGAGCGCCTGGCTTCCTGCCGGGCGCTGTGGGGCCGCCTCTAACCAGCGTTTGCCTTTTATGGTAACAATGCAGCCGGCCTGTCTTCCTTTGTCCCCAATCTGGGCGCGCGTCTGCGCCCCCTGGCGGCCAGAAGGCGTGGCGCGCCGGAAGTGGGCAGGGCGGGGGCGGCCCCACCCGACCTAGGCTCATGGCCCTGCTTTCGCAGCTCGCCATGGATGATGATATTGCTGCGCTCGTGGTCGACAACGGCTCCGGCATGTGCAAGGCCGGCTTCGCGGGTGATGATGCCCCCAGGGCCGTCTTCCCCTCCATCGTGGGGCGTCCCCGGCACCAGGTAGGGCGCCAGCCTTGGGTCAGATTTGGTGGGTGGGGTCCGTTGTTGGAGCAGGCGGAGGATGAGGCCTAGGTTCTCCAGGAGGGAGGCCTTTGGCCTTCTGGGTTGGTGGGGCTGTGCCCATGCTGAGGCACCTTCCTCTTTCTGCAGGGTGTGATGGTGGGCATGGGTCAGAAGGACTCCTACGTGGGCGATGAGGCCCAGAGCAAGAGAGGCATCCTGACCCTGAAGTACCCCATCGAACACGGCATTGTCACCAACTGGGACGACATGGAGAAGATTTGGCATCACACCTTTTACAATGAGCTGCGTGTGGCCCCCGAGGAGCACCCTGTCCTGCTCACCGAGGCCCCCCTGAACCCCAAGGCCAACCGTGAGAAGATGACCCAGGTCAGTAGCCTGTTGGACTTCCGGGGCTGGCCATGCCCTTTGTGGCCCTTCTGTGCCACGCCCTTTCTCACTTGTTGTTCTTCTGCCGTTCTCCTAGGACTTTCTTCTTTGACCTGAGTCTCCTTTGGAACTCTTCAGGTTCTATTTGCTTTTCCCCAGATGGAATCTTTTTTTGTGTTTGCCTTTCTGACCAGGTGTTTTAAAGTATAAAGTGCTGTGGGTGTAGGTACTAACACTGGCTTGTGTGATGAAGCCAACAAGGCTGTTGTAAAAGTAGCCTTGGAGTGTGTATTTAGTAGGTGCACAGTAGGTGTGAAGTGATGCCCTGTCCCAGGGTCCTTAGTACACTTAGCTGTGTTCTTGCATTCTCTGCATGTACCTGGTCTGGCCTGCCTGCCCGCCCACCCTGGTGGCTTCCTGAGTGTGACAAGGCCTGTATCTCCCTACAGATCATGTTCGAGACCTTCAACACCCCAGCCATGTACGTGGCCATCCAGGCTGTGCTGTCCCTGTACGCCTCTGGCCGCACCACTGGCATTGTGATGGACTCCGGTGACGGGGTGACCCACACGGTGCCCATCTATGAGGGGTACGCCCTCCCCCACGCCATCCTGCGTCTGGACCTGGCTGGCCGGGACCTGACTGACTACCTCATGAAGATCCTCACAGAGCGTGGCTACAGCTTCACCACCACAGCCGAGCGGGAAATCGTGCGTGACATCAAGGAGAAGCTGTGCTATGTCGCCCTGGACTTCGAGCAGGAGATGGCCACTGCTGCGTCCTCTTCTTCCCTGGAGAAGAGTTACGAGCTGCCTGATGGGCAGGTCATCACTATTGGCAACGAGCGGTTCCGCTGCCCTGAGGCTCTCTTCCAGCCTTCTTTCCTGGGTAAGTAAAGCTTCCCTGCCCCCACACCCAGGGTCACCACTGTGGCCCCACTGGAAGGCTAAGTTGGGTCTTCATTCCCTTCAGGCATGGAATCCTGTGGCATCCACGAAACTACCTTCAACTCCATCATGAAGTGTGACGTTGACATCCGTAAGGACCTCTATGCCAACACAGTGCTGTCTGGGGGGACCACCATGTACCCTGGCATCGCCGACAGAATGCAGAAGGAGATCACCGCCCTGGCCCCCAGCACAATGAAGATCAAGGTGAGTGTGCACCCAGCCTGAGCTGGCCCTGGGCACATGGAGTGTCGGAGTGTCAGACTGTCTGGCCTGGCAGGCTGGGCCCCTGTGGTGCCATCCAGGGTCCTCATGCTGTCACTCTCTCCCCAGATCATCGCACCTCCTGAGCGCAAGTACTCGGTGTGGATCGGTGGCTCCATCCTGGCTTCCCTGTCCACCTTCCAGCAGATGTGGATCAGCAAGCAGGAGTATGACGAGTCTGGCCCCTCCATCGTCCACCGCAAATGCTTCTAGGCGGACTGTTACTCGGTTACACCCTTTCTTGACAAAAAACCTAACTTGCGCGCAGAAAACGAGATGAGATTGGCATGGCTTTATTTGTTGTTTTTTTTTTTTTTTTCCCGTTTCGTTCGTTTGTTTCTTTTGAATTTTTTTTGGCGCTTGACTCAGGATTTAAAAACTGGAACGGTGAAGGCGACAGCAGTGTGTTGGAGCGAGCATCCCCAAAGTTGTACAATGTGGCCCGGGACTGATTGTACATTGTTCATTTTTTAATAGTCATTCCAAATAACCATGAGATGCATTGTTACAGGAAGTCCCTTGCCTGCCCCAGAGCCACCCACTTCTCCCTAAGAAGGGCCAGTCCTCGCCCGAGTCCACACGGGAGGGTGATAGCGTTGCTTTTGTGTAAATTATGTAATCCAAATTTTTAAATCTTCGCCTTAATACTTGTTCTTTTTATTTTGAATGGTCAGCCATTGTGACCCCCCCTTTTGTCCCCAACTTGAGATGTATGAAGGCTTTTCGGTCCCCGGGAGTGGGCTGAGGTGTGGAGGCAGCCAGGGCTTCCCTGTACACTGACTTGAGACCAGTTCAATAAAGTGCACACCTTAAAGAAACCTTTTGTGGCGCGGTTGAGTTTTGGGCAACTGGGTGGAGTTTGGAAGAAGGGTGGGGACCAGGCTATTCCAATTTCCAAGGAGGTTTCTGGGGTGCTCTAACGACATTGAATGTCTTGGGAGGAATTGAGGATCCTGACCTCTAGACCCATGAAGGGAATCCCCCAGGCTGGCCCTCCCACTTGTCCCCTGAGCACCCCTACTTCCCTTTTAGGTTCCGGAGCGCAGGTGGCTTCAAGAGGGTGGAGTTTGTTCACTAGAAATCATACAACCCTTAGGATTGGGTGGATATCTTTGTACCATCTGTGAATGAGGGCTCCCTTGGCTGGTCCTCCTGTCCTCTTGGAAAGGGACAGTTGGCTTGTGGACCACGCTCCATGCTAAGGACAGGGTCCCAGCCCATTACTACAAGCTCCCTTGGAGGGATCCTACACAGCTGAAAGGACTTCCCTATGGGTCTGCAGGGCTGTGCCTGTATCCAGGGCTGGGGGTGAGAGGGTGTCAGGTCTGGCAGAGAAGGCTCTGGGGGTGGGGTGTCAGGATTCTGCCTTGGGGCTGGAAGGTCTATTCCTTCCTGTGCACCCTTGGACCCCCAAGTGTGGTCCTGGTTTCAGTTTCTCAACACCCTACAGGAGAAAAGCAGGTGGGGGGTTTCCCTTGGCCTTGCCAGTAAGTCAGCTGCTCTTGAAAGCTAAGCCTATTCTCCCCTCTGCCAGTAGGAACTGGGAAGGGAAAAGGTGAGCCTCCCTCACCCCATGAAGGATTTTGCCCCCATTTCTCCAGGAGTGAGGCACAATTGGATCCCATCAATCCAGGTTTGAGGCGTGAGGGGAGCCCCTGGAAGCCCCCTTGGAAGGGCACTGTGGCCCTGAAAGGGGTCCTCTTACAGAGGAAGAACAGAAGTTCGTGCATTCAGACAGTGATTTTAACTATTAGTGCAAGGTGATTAAGGAAGGAGACTGTTCTCAGACTTTGTGATGGCTCCCAAACCCAAGTAGGAGACTGGTCTAGCACACCTGGGCAGGCTTCCCTGGTCTCGTTCCTAAACCATCACAGCAGGTCCCCCTGGGTTGCAGCACTGGCCCAGGGTGGGTGGGAGCCGAGTGCCCAGGAACTTCTGTGTCTCTGTTCCCCAACCGCACACAGTCTTAGAGGCCTGGGAAGCCGGGTCTGTGAGAGGAAGTTCCTTGGCCAGTTACAGCTCTTCCAGGCCAGTGGGGGATGGCAGTATACCCTGGGCACTGGGAGCTAAAAGGAAGCTTTCAGCTTGGGCCACTTACTCATTCCATGAGCATTTATTCATTCAGGCCCCACTTGCTGGGCCTGGGGCAACTAGGATGGCCTGACACAGACCCTGCCCTGCAGGAGCTGACAGTTTGGGGAGAGAGACCCACCCTGCCTCCCTCTTTCCTTCCTTCGGCCACTATTTGAGTGGTTCCTTTCTTTTCTTCAATCATTTTGCCTTTTTTGAACAACAGAACAGGTAGTAAAAGATCATGAACCCTGACAACGGGTGAGTGGGGAGTATCACTCCAGAGGACAAGGCTTCTCCCAGAGGCTTCCTGTGGCAAGGACCCCTGAGTTGGCCCAGGAGCTAGACAGTCACCTGGGTAGGTGCTGGGCATGCTTGTCCCAGACAGAGGCCTCAGGAAGCCACTGGTCACTGTCCGTGTGCACGCCTGAGAGATGGGAGAATCAGTAACAGCTGGAGGGGTGGTTTTGAGCAGGTGCTCCACCAATTTTTTTCCTTTGAAAAGTTCTGGAAGTGCAGCTGAGACACATATCTGACTTGCGAAGTCCTTGATGCCCTGCTCCTTGCCTCCAGGGCCAGCAGGTGGGCTGGTCATCTGATGCCTGGCTTGGAGCAAAGGGCCAGGATCTCCCAAGCCAGGCTAAGTGAGGGTCCTGTCTGTCCTCCTCTTAGCACACATTCACAGGTCAGGAAAATGAGGCTGGCCCCAGGTTGCACAAATTTTAAGTGAGGAAGATGGAGTTTGACCCTAACACGGAGGCAGTCCAATCACTGCCTGCTTCATTGCTTCCCAGGACAGATCACCTGTCCATCCACACGACTGTTCTGTTTTATGGAAAGGTGGAATTTACCTCTACCGCCTGCAGCTGCCCAGCCCTGGGATAGGAACTACTCGCTTTCTCAGGCGCCTGGCTCCCCCATGAGGCAGCTTTGACTACCTGAGGTTCACCTTTTGAATGAGCTGAAACCTGTCTCGCTGGAATGTCTCTCCTCTCCAAAGCAGCCCTGACTGGTCAGAAGTGCACCCCAATAAGCCTGTCTGAGAGGAGGGGGTCCAGGTTAGCGCAGGAGCTTCGAACCCGAGACCCTTCCCTTTATCCAGGTGCCGGGTGGTGAGGTCGCAGGAGGGTGCTCATGGTCACGCTGATGCAGGGCAGTCCACTTCCCTGTGGGGAAACTGAGGCTTGGCGGGTAAGATGGATAGGAAGTGTCAGGATTCGTACACGTCTTCCGGCCTGAAATCCCACAAGGGACACAAAGGCTGGAATCATTCAGAAACCGCTGCCAGGGGCTGGAGTCCTCCTTCACTCACGCATTCGTCATTCAGCTTGTATTCTGAGCAGATACACAGCGCTAGGGGTCGAGGGTACGGCAGTAACATGGAAACATTGTGCCTGCCTTCATGGGACTTCACTTTTGCTGCACTGTCCCACGGGGCAAGGGCCACGCGTGGCTATTTAAATTTAAAGTCATGAAAATTAGGAGATCGGGTCAGAGAACAAGCAGAGACCCCCTGGGGTCCTCCCAGCTTCACTCCAGGGCCTTGTCAGAGGGGCCGCACCCAACATGGCGGCCGCGCAGGGCAAGCCGGCGGGCGAGCGGAAGTGCGTAAGGGCGCCGGAAGTGATGGGAGGTCCCGCCCCCTGCCGAGGTCTCTGTGGAGCCGCGGACGCGCCTGCTTTGAGCATCTCTGGTCTTCTAGGCGTGAGACCCTGGGGCTGCGGCTCCCGTCGCCACCGCGGCTCGGTCCTACCTCGACATGGCCAGCTCCGGAGAGGTACGGCGCGCGCCTCTCTCCGATCTACTCCTTGCCCGGCGGCGTCGGCCCCGCTCGGTCTTTCCCATCCCGGCTCCGGCTCTTCTGCATCCTTTTCTTCCCACTCCTTCCTTCCCGTCGGATCTCGGCCCCGCTTGGTCCTTTCCACCCCGACCCTGGCGTCGGCCGGCCTTGGTTCTTTCTGTGCCAGCCCTGAACTCGGCCTCGCCCATTCTCTCCCATCCTGACCGTGGCCTTGCCCAACTTGCTCTCCAGGCCTTCACCCTGGTCTCCGAAGGCACAAGCTCTCTTCCGGTCCGGGTGTGCGTGCCTTTTCCAGCACTGCATTCCTGACCCCCAGAGTTCGTCCCCGCCTCCCCGCCCGTTTCCAGGCTCTGCAGGCCTCACAGGCACTTTCCCCGTGACCCCACGGATTCGCCACCCCACGCCCACTCCCGACCGCCCCACGTCCCACCCTTAGTCTCTGAATGCTCAGTTTAAGTCCAGTCCATTTTTTGGGGGGGCCTACCTGTGTGACTTGGCGGGTAGTAAAGGAAGAGCCATTTCAACTGGGGGACTTAGGAGTTACCCAGAATTCCTTCGCTAATGCTCCACTACTCTGGGTCCAGTGGAGGACCCACCGACTTTCTGTAAAGTATTGCAAGGTATTTTCTGTGCAGACCAGGGTATGGGGGAATCCGGACTCGGACTAGTGTCTTCCCTTTTGTTGCTCCCCACCTACCTTTATGTGCACCTGTGTTTCTATCTGTCATCCGTGACTGGGAGCACATTTCCTGACTTCGGGGTTTGCCTAGGGCTGGGGGACAGGAGACGATGGGGCTGGGGTTTGTGGACGGTGGGCGGGAGTGGCTGACAGCTCCCCTAACTTTGACGTGAGCTCCGCTCAGAAGTGGCCTTCGGGCTCCCCGACCTAGGGGGAGGGTGTGGGGCCTGCCGTAGACTGGCGGCGGATGGAAGAGCAGGGAAGCTGCAGCTCCCCGAGGAAGAGTCCTAGGATAGCTTGGCTGTGGTGGCAGATTCTGGTTGGCTGCGTGTTCTTGAGGTCGTGGTTGTGGGGGGAGTGTCTGCTGTCTGGTACCTTGGTCATATGGGGTCCCGGCACAAAGGCCCCACCTTCCCTGTTCCTTGAAGCACAGGTTGGGGACCCAGCCAGTGAGGCCTCCTGTTGCATTGCCTGGCAAGAGGAGAGAGGAGTCTTGTTTCACCAAGACCCATCCACCAAGATGGATGTGGAGATCAAGGTCCCTTTTTCTTGGGTGATCAAGGTCCCTTTTTCTTGAATGGTCTCATTTTTTACTTTTAAAAAATAATTTATTTTTAGGGGGGAAGGAAGGGAGAAAGGGAAAAATCACTGTGTGGTTGCTTCTCATGCACCCCCTACTGGGGGCCTGGCCCACAACTTAGGCATGTGCCTTGACTGGTAATCGAACTGGCGACCCTTTGCTTCTCAGTCTAGCGCTCAGTCCGCTTAGCCACACCAGCCAGGGGATAACATCCACACTTTTTTTAAAAATTATTTATTTATTTATTTATTTACTTACTTACTTACTTATTTATTTATTTTTAGAGAGGGAAGGGAGGGAGAGAGAGAGAGAGAAACATCAATGTGCGGTTGCTGGGGGCTGTGGCCTGCAACCCAGGCATGTGCCCTGACTGGGAATTGAACCTGCGATGCTTTGGTTCGCAGCCTGCGCTCAATCCACTGAGCTACACCAGCCAGGGCAACATCCACACTTTTAAAGTGTACAACTCAGTGCCTTTAAAAAACGTATTCATACTCTGGCTGGGTGGTTCAGTTGGATGGAGTGTCATCCCATACACCAAAAAGTTGTGGGTTCCATTCTCCATCAGGGCATATACATAGGTTGCAGGTTCAGTCCCTGGTCAGTGCGCATATGGGAGGCAACTGATTGATGTTTCTCTCTCTCTCTCACATCGATGTTTTTCACTTCTCTTTCCCTTTCTTTCTAAAACCAATAAACACATTCTTGGGTGAGAGTTAAAGAAAAAAAAGTAAAAGGAAATTAGCTTAAAAAAATATATATGTATATATGTATATTCACAGGGTTGTGCAACCATCCTCATAATCTGATTCCAGAATGGTGTGTTCTGATTTTGAAAGTCATTGCTGGTATTATTATTATTGTTATTATTACTATTATTATTGAGAGAGAGAGAGACAGAGACAGAGAGAGAAACAGCAATTGCTGGGCCACCTATGTGTGTATTTGTTGGTTGTTCCCTGCATGTGCCCTGACCGAGGATTGAACCTGCAACCTTGGCCTATGGAGACGATGCTGTGACGAACTGAGCTGCCCAGCTAGGGCCAGTCATTGCTGGTGTTATTATTATTTTTTAAAGACTTTGCTGATTTATTTTTAGAGAGAGGGGAAGGGAGGGAGAAAGCGCGAGAGAGAAACACTGTGTGGCCTCTCGTGCACCCCCAGCTGGGGGCTAGGCCCACAGCCCAGACGTGTGCCCGGGAGTCAAACCTGCAATCTTTCAGTTTGCAGGATGATGCCTGGCCCCCTGAGCCACACCAGCTAGGGCAGTCATTGCTGGCTGTAAAGCTCAGGTGCCCAGGACTCCCCCCAGAGCTTCCGAGGAGCAGAGCTCCATTTCTAGTAGCACTTCAAATGACTCTGAAGCAGGTGGTTCATTGACTTGCCTGGTTCAGTGCCTCTCCCTTTTGGGTGTTAAACAATGATCTCTGCTCTGGCTGGTGTGGCTCAGTAGATTGAGCGTGGGCCTGAGAACCAAAGGGTCACCAGTTCGATTCCCAGTCAGGGCACACGCCTGGGTTTCAGGCCAGGTCCCCAGCAGGGGGTGCACTAGTTACAACCACACACTGATGTTTCTCTCCCTCTCCTTCCCTTCCCCTCTCTCTAAAGATATGTACAATCTGATAAAAGAAGAGATCCCTTTTCAGGAGCCACCCCTCACCTAGTAAGGGGATGAATGAGCAAGCAAATTATTACAGTCATCCGAGGACACTGGGGTCTGGAGCAGGAGGAGGGCCCTGGCTCAGCTGGGGTGGGAGCATTTGGGCTGGAGTTCCGAGACCCAGGGGAGCGAGGAGCCCCGAGACTCCCAGAGTAACTCCTTGCCCTCAGGCAGCCCTCAGGGTGGGCCAGAGACCATCTCCAGGATGTGCTGAGACTGGGCAGAGGGAGCTGTGCCTCGGTTCCTTTTTTGTTTTGTTTTTAATTCTTGTAATTTCTAGATGGTTTTAAGAGAAATGTAGTAGTATTAGTATAACTGGAAATTATGTGATTTGGAATTTTCTGGTGTTTTGTCCTATGTTCTCATCACTTTGTGGTGGTGTTCTTACTGTGGTAAATCTGCAGCTTGGGGATCAGGAGGGGTCCACCTCAGGACCCCCGCCTTGTCCCCAGGCCCCCTCAGGGCCAGAGCCCTGTTCGCCAGCTTGCCTGCTGAGGGCTGCCCCCAGTCGAGCCTCTCCCTGGAGGCGGAGTGCTTAGGTCTAGGGCTGGGTCTGGGAATCTGATTTTCAACAGGTGCCTGGGTGAGAGCTCGGGTGATCCGGTCTGGGAAATTTCGAAGAAAACTCACTTATGGTCCGACGCATTGGACCCAGAAGCCAGCCAGCCAGGCAGCTGTGGACTTGGGTCTGAGGGCTGCCTGCTGCCCCATGAGCCGTGGGGGCAGGAGGCAGGACCGAGGGCGGGTCCAGGGGAAGGAGGTAGTGCGGGTGGGGCTGGCTGCTGCCTCCAGGAAGAACAGGAGGGGCTGCTGAGCGGGCAGCACTGAGCCCAGAAACCCTGTCCCGGCCTGGCGGGGGGCTTGGTGGGAGTGGGTCCCGTCAGGAAAGTATGGAACCCCACAGCGCCTGCCTTGGGGTGTAGACAGGGCTGCAGTCTTCCTCCCCAGACTGTATGGTTTCCACAGAGCAGAAGGGCTTTCCAAGCGTCAATGCTTCCATCCATGACAATCTGCAGAAAACACAGGCCAGGGGAGGGGCTTGTTGGCAGAATCTCTGGAACTGGCAGCAGAGAATTCGGGCACTCTCCTGGGAGCGGTCCGGGAGGCGCCCCCTCAGACGTTTCAGAGGCAGGGGGTCCCTTTGGGGAGGTGTCAGGGAGACACGGATTCCTTCCCCTGTGGGCTCCCCTTAGAGCATCGAGTTCCCTCGGCCTTGACTTGGGGATGTCACATCACACTGACCTAGGGGGACCCCTCCCTCCTGGTTGCGCACATCAAAAAGGCACTGACCAGGGGGCAGAAGGTCCGAGTTCGGGAAGAAATCCCACGCAGGTGCCTGTGGAGGCACACGGACATGCATGGGCATCTCGTCGGCGGCTCCAGCACGAGCCTCCGACTGATGCATGGTGAACGGAGATAGTGGGGCAGGCCCTGTGCTTTGTCACCGCTCCTGACATTCACACGCGCTGCCAGCCTGGTCGGTGCTGCGCCTCGCTGGTGCGACTTTGCAGTCGCACACCCAGCAGCGGGCCCTCTCGCGTTACTGGCCCGCGGTGACGGCTGAAAAGAGTCACCGCCCCGCATAGCTCCGAGAATTGTGCGCAGTGACTCATTCACCCCTCACACCAGCCCTGTGAGGGGCCCTGTTTCTGTCCCTAAGTATTGTTGTTTTCTTTTTGTTTAAAGATTTTTTGAAAAGGTTTTATTTATTTGTTTTTAGAGAAGGGAAGAGAAGGAGAAAGAGTAGGAGAGAAACATCAGTGTGTGGTTGCCTCTTGCGTACCTCCCACTGGGGACCTGGCCCACAACCCAGGCATGTGCCCCGACTGGGAATCGAACCGGTGACCCTATGGTTCGAAGGCCAGTGCTCAGTCCACTGAGCCATGCCAGCCAAGGCTTATTGTTGTTTCTTGATGGAATTCTCCCCAAGGGTTACAATACAGCTTGACATTGGGGGCAGAGTGGGAGGGCAGCAGGTGTCACCAGCAGAGAACCTCTTCTGGTGCACCTAAGTTGAGTCTGAAACACGCCAGACTTGACCATTGTCTTTAGCAGGAAAAATCACTTTGACGTTAAAGAAAATGTGCAGTTGCATTTTGAGTCTCTTGTTTGTGAAGAGAGGTGCTGGTGTACAGGCTGTGACAAGCTCGTAGAGTGTCCCACGCTCTTGCTCTGCAGCTGAGGTTTCTGGTGAAATGAACTCTTCCTGGCTGGGGAGGCCGGGCTGAAGGCTGTCCTCGGGGACCCCATGGGAATTCGGTGCCCCCGTGTTTTCAGGACACGCCCAGCGATGGCGACGCACCCCCCGCCACGGCCGAAGTGACGGCCGGTGCCCACCTGCTGGGCTTCTCCGACGAGATCCTGCTGCACATCCTGAGCCATGTCCCCAGCACAGACCTGGTGGTGAATGTCCGGCGCACCTGCCGGAAGCTGGCAGAGCTGTGCCTGGACAAGAGCCTCACCCATACCGTGCTGCTGCAGAAGGACTACGAGGTGAGGCGTGGGTGCGACCGGGCGCGAGTGGGCCAGGGATGGGGAACAGCTGAGACGTTCCTCTGTGCATGGCGAGGGGCGGGTGCTCAGACTCCTGACTGGGACAGCCTCCAAGATACCTGTGTGACAAAAACCAGGGGCCGAAAAGTATAGGGAGCGTGCCATCCGGGAGAAGGGTGCAGGTATGGGGGACGCCGTGCTGGAGGGCCTCATGCTAAGAGGGAGACTTAACTTTGCAGCTGGCTCTGTGACAGGTGTGGGGCAGGGAGGCACCACTGACACCCCACCAGGAGGGTGCCTGCTGTCTGCTTGCTCTGAGTCCTTGTCAGCACTTGGCATTGTCAGTCTTTTACCCTTTAGCTGTTCTGATGGCTGGGGCACGGTATCTCACTGTGGTGGTCACCTACGTTTCCCTGACCAAGGCTGTCGTCGGTTGATTATGTCTCCATCAGCTGTGTGGGCCATCGGTAGAGCTTTCCAGAAGGGGTCATGCAAGGCTTTTGCCCAGTCACTACTGTCTCTCTTCCTCTCAGAGAGTTACGAGAGTGCTGCCTGTGTTCTGGATGTGAGCCCTGTGTCAGACACACGTGTTTCAAGTGCTTTCTCTCACAGCCTGGGGCTTTCCGTTTCACTTTCTTGACAGTGAATTTGGCAGAGCATAAGTCTGTAATTTTGGTGAAGTACATTTTACTGAACTTTTGAATTCATGCTCTTTGTATTCTGTTGAAGAAACCCTTGTGACCTGGCCAGTGTGGCTCAGTGGCCTGAGCCCTGGTCTGCAAACTGAAAGGCTGCCAGTTCGATTCCCAGTTGGGGCACATGCCTGGATTGCAGGCCAGGTCCCCAGTTGGGGGCGAGCAAGAGGCAACCAACTGATGTTTCTCTCCCTCTCATTCTCCCTCCCTTCCTCTCTATCTAAAAATAAATAAGTAAAATCTTTAAAAATAAATAAACATTTTTACTTACTGATTTGAGAGAGAGGGAGAGAGAGAGGGGGAGAGAGAGAGGGAAACGTCGATTTGTTGTTCCACTTATTTATGCACTCATTGGTTGATTTTTGTATGTGCCCTGACAGGGGATCGAACCTGTGACCCTGGTATATCGGGATGATGTTCTGACCAGTTGAGCTGCCCAGCCAGAGTTAGAACTCTGTTCTTTTCCATGACTGAATAGTGTTGCATTGTGTGGATGGACCCCATTTATTCTTTGTTCATCCGTGGGTGGGCACCTGGGCTGCCCCCACCCTTGGACCATTGTGGAGGATGCTGCTGTGGGTCCAGCTCTTGGTTTCCAGGGGCATGCACCTGGGGGCGGGATTGCTGGGTCACTGCTGCTGGTGACTCTACGTGCAGTTTTTGAGGCACCGCCACCCTTGCCGCCGCAGCTACACCGTGCCACATCCCCCCAGTGGGGGGCTCTTGGCTGTCGGGTGGAGGTAAGTGTGTGGTGAGGAAGAGGAAGTGCCAGCTCTCCTGGAGTGTCCCCTCTGCCAGAGGGCGGGGCCTCTGTGGGTCCTTGTGGGCCCTGATGGTCTGGGGCGAGGGCGACCTGAGGGGTGATGGTGAGGGCGGGACCTGGGTGTCTTCAGCTCCTCCCCTTGCTATCCCCACCCGCCCTGTCCTGCAGGCAAGTGAGGACAAGGTGAAGCAGCTGGTGAAGGAGATCGGCCGGGAGATCCAACAGCTCAACATGGCCGGCTGCTACTGGCTGTCGGGCTCCACGGTCGAGCACGTGGCCCGCTGCCACAGCCTGGTGAAGGTGAACCTCTCTGGCTGCCACCTGACCTCCCTGCGCCTCTCCAAGATGCTGTCGGCCCTGCAGCACCTGCGCTCCCTGGCCATCGACGTGAGCCCCGGCTTTGATGCCAGCCAGCTGAGCGGTGAGTGCAAGGCCACGCTGAGCCGCGTGCGGGAGCTCAAGCAGACGCTGTTCACGCCCTCGTACGGAGTGGTGCCCTGCTGCACCAGCCTGGAGAAGCTGCTGCTCTACTTCGAGATCCTGGACCGCACGCGCGAGGGCGCCATCCTCTCGGGCCAGCTCATGGTGGGCCAGAGCAATGTGCCCCACTACCAGAGCCTGAGGGTCTTCTACGCCCGTCTGGCACCCGGCTACATCAACCAGGAGGTGGTACGGCTCTACCTGGCCGTGCTCAGCGACCGCACGCCCGAGAACCTGCATGCCTTCCTCATCTCCGTGCCCGGCAGCTTCGCCGAGAGCGGGGCCACCAAGAACCTGCTGGACTCCATGGCCCGCAACGTCGCTCTGGATGCCCTGCAGCTGCCCAAGTCCTGGCTCAACGGCTCGTCCCTTCTCCAGCACATGAAGTTCAATAACCCCTTCTACTTCAGCTTCAGCCGGTGCACGCTGTCCGGCGGCCACCTGATCCAGCGCGTCATCAATGGTGGCAAGGACCTCCGCAGCCTGGCCAGCCTGAACCTCAGTGGCTGCGTCCACTGCCTGTCCCCAGACTCCCTGCTGCGCAAGGCGGAGGACGACATCGACAGCAACATCCTGGAGACGCTGGTGGCGGCATGCTGCAACCTGCAGCACCTGAACCTCTCGGCCGCCCACCACCACAGCGCCGAGGGCCCGGGCCGGCACCTGTGCCAGCTGCTGGCCCGGCTGCACCGCCTGCGCTCCCTGGCCCTGCCCGTCTGCTCTGTGGCCGACTCTGTGCCATGGGCCGGCTGCAAGCCTGCCCAGCCCGCCATGCACGCGGTGCCCTGTGGCTTCGGCAAGAAGGTCCGCATCGGCGTGCAGACGAGTCCCAGCCCCTTCTCAGGGCAGGCAGGCCCCCAGCCATCCTCCGTGTTCTGGTCTCTGCTGAAGAACCTGCCCTTTCTGGAACGCCTCGAGCTGATTGGGTCCAACTTCTCCTCCGCCATGCCACGCAATGAGCCTGCCATCCGCAACTCCCTCCCGCCCTGCAGCCGGGCGCAGAGCGTTGGGGACTCGGAGGTGGCCGCCATTGGTCAGCTGGCCTTCCTGAGGCACCTGACGCTGGCGCAGCTGCCCAGCATTCTGACGGGCTCTGGGCTGGTCAGCATTGGCCTGCAGTGCCAGCAGCTGCAGTCCCTCTCGCTGGCCAACCTGGGCATGATGGGGAAGGTGGTCTACATGTCCGCCCTCTCGGACATGCTGAAGCACTGCAGGCGGCTGAAGGACCTCAGGTGAGGGCCTGACAGGCCCTCTGTGGCCTCGGCTGACTCGCTGGGTCCTGGAGGTGGTGCAGGGAGAGCAGGGCCCTGTGTCGGCCAGTGTTGGCAGACCTGCTGTGCACCTGCCCAGATGAGCCAGACCCAGACCTGCCCTCCGGGAGCCCAGAGTCTGGGGCCAGGGCCTGACCGGGACTCTGGGCAGTGACAGGCTCTGGGCAGTGCGGGGTCTTGGGCAGCTGCAGTCGGCAGGGTCAGGGAGCCGGGCAGGTATGCAGGAGCCATGATGCTGAGCTCCTGCCTCGTCCTCATGACGGGCTGTCAGAGTGGCCGAGCCACAGGGGCTGCTGTAGACAGGATTTCCAGCCCACCCAGGCACCAGGAGGGGTCTGGTCTCCAGCTGGGGAAGGCCCCTTTGCATCCCACCTGGAGTGAGGATGGAGGAGATGGAGAGCGGGGTCAGAGGCGGGGGGCCACACTGCTGAGAGGTGATGGTAGTCCCCTCTGGGGCAGGTGGCAGGGCCAATGCAAAGTGAGAGGGGGTACAGCCTGTGGCCTCGGAGAACTCACCTGAGGTTCTTACCGTGGGTCCACCAGCGAGCCGGGGGGCCCGAGTCACGCTGGGGCCTGGCAGGTGTTCTCGTGAGGGCTCAGCATTGAAAGGGTTAGTATTCGTTACCTTGAAAGATAGTTGAAAGTCTTGATAGATCCGACCTTGGGAAATTGCATTATTTCCCAGAAACTTCCCGTAACGTGGTGGTGGCAGCAGACCGCAGCTCTACGAGGGCTTAGGGCTGGGGAGAAGTGGTGGCGGGTCTTGGATCAGTTGTCTGGTCTCCGTGAGAGGCTGTAGCCGGAGGGCCACGGTGATATGTCTTTGTCCCCACAAGGAATGGTCTAGTTTAGGGCTGAAGCAGAAATGCTTACTTTGTGCTGCGGGCTAGAGCCAAGGGCTTCCAGGCACTGTCTGTGATCCCTGTCGTGGAGGCCCTTTGATGAGGCAGAAGCAGCTTGAAGCAGGAGCTGAGATTCAGGATTTGCTGCGGTCAGTCTAGCTCCAGAACTTGACCTTGGCCCTTGAGGCATGGAAAATGGAGACCAGCATATCCTTTGGAGACCTCCACTCTCTTCCTCAGAAGGTTTCCCATGGCAGGAAACGAGCTGAATCTGGGCTGGAGCTTCCCAGGGCTCCTCTGCCAGGCTGTGCGCAATACCCCCACCCCTTAGCTCCCCGCAAACCCAGCATGCCCAGCCCTGGCCTTCCGAAGGGCGGAGCAGGTCGAGGGAGCCCCAGTGTCTTCCTGCCATGTCGAATCAACATGCCTTGGGTAATAAAAGCTGCCATCTCTCTCCTGTGCCTGCCTCTCGTCCAGAGCATTTTCAGTACCTGCTGTGTGCAGAGCCGCTGGGGGGTGGCAGAGCGCTGGGGCTCCAGCTCTGTAGGCTGCAGGGCTGGGCTCCTGGTGCCAGGCACGTGTCAGGCCTCTTCAGAGCTGTGGGGGGCGTGGGGGTAGCCTCTGAGTTGGTCCAGTGTCCCCAAGCCTCTCACCCTCCCAGGGGACGGAAGCCGTGGTAGGGTCCTGGGGTCAGACAGCCTGGGTCAGCCTGGGGCTGTGTGTGCCCAGCTCCTCTGTCCGTGAGGTGGGACTTAGGGCTAAAGGGACTCTTCCTGAGAGGGCACGTGGGGCAGGGGGCGGTGCCTGAGGCCTAGTTCTTCGTCCTCTCAAATGTGTGAGCGCTTTACACGTAGGTGCTATTCCAAGACCGGGGACACTGAACAAAGCAGTGACCCCTGTCCGTGGGGAGTGCATTTTCGTGGGGAAAACAGGCCAGCACTGAGTGCAGAAACAGGTGCTGGGCAGAGGGCAGCTCGGGGTGAGGGCACCGGGTGCGGGGCCGGCAGTCGAGGCAGATTCCGTGAAGGAGGCGAGAGCTGAGTGAGGGCTTCAAGGAGTTGAGTGTGCAAAGCAGAACCAGGGGAGAGAACATTCCAGACCAGTCGGTCACAGCGCACCAGCCGGCAGTATCGACCAGCCACAGGGCGACCTACCTGTAAGCAAGTTCAAGTGAAACAAAATCCAGCCCTCAGTTCTTCAGCGACATTGGCCATGTTTCAGGTGCTCAGTGGCCACGTTTCAGGTGCTCACGTCTCGAGTGGCCAGGTGTCGGACAGAGTGCGTGTGGGAGGAACATCACTGGCACAGAAGGTTCTGCTGGACGGAGCTGGGTTAGCAGAGGGTGGGAGGCGGATGTGCCAGGTCTTCCAGGTGCAGCAGGGGCCCGTGACACTGGCGGTGCTTCCAGGGGGAAGGGCCGGTCACATAGCTGTGTTGAGAAAGACCAGGGGGCCAGGGCAGGGGGCTGCCGGGGCAGACGGAGATGGGACGAAAGGCAGGGTGGCAGAAATGACCGATTCTGACTTTCCAGAGAATTTGCTGATTGATCATATGTTTGGGGTGAGGGGTGGTCAGGGTGGGCCAGAGGCTTCTGGCCTGCATGGCTGAGCTGGAGCAGCTGCCCTCACTGAGGAGGGAGGCTGTGTGGGGTGGGTGTGTGGGTGCCCATGTAAGCTTGAGACTCCCCGGACCCCGTGGGGAGCCGGCTGCCAGCCAGCACACGTGACAGGAGAGACCACAGACGGGGGGGCAAGAACTGGTCGGGGGAGGAAGAGGAAGGACCAGCACAGGAGACCGAGCTGCAGCCATAGGGAGGGAATAGGCTGGTGGAGAGGTCAGGGGTTCCAGAAACTCCAGAAGGATGTGGCGGCAGTGGCAGCTGCTGTCCAACTGTCTCGGTCGTGATGGTGCTTCTGTGCCTATGGGTATCGACCCCTTTTCAACAAGCCCGGGAGGGTAGCTGTTATTTACCCATTTTGCAGATGAGGAAGGTGAGGCCCAGAGAGCTAATGAACTTGCCCAGGGGACACAGCTGGTCGGTGGTTATTGAGTGGGGCAGTGCAGCACATTTAGTGGTTGCCGAGTGGCTTCCCTGGCCTGGGAGGGGATTCTCGTGGTCCAGGCCTTCCTTGGGGGCAGGGCTGTGTGTGCGGCCTGAGCTATGTGGCTGGGGGGCGGGGTCCTGTGGGACTTGGATAGACGGCTTTTGTGGGCCGCCTGAGAACCCGACCACAGCTCATAATGGCTTCTCTGTGCACGCCGGCTGCTGGGAACCACGTCCGACCAGGGCCGAGTACTGCCCGTTCAGAACAAACACTGGTTTTTCCTAAATGCGGCCAAGTGGCCCCCTCACTCTGGATTCCTGCCTTCTTTGGGGAGGCTGGAGTGAAAGGAGCAGGTGCTGCGACTGCGTGGGCAGGAGCTGCAGACCAGGGGTGGGGTGGGAGGGGTGGGGGGTGTTCTGCACTCCGCAGAGGCCGGGGCACACAGGCAGCTCCTGCACTTTCCTGTGTGTGTTCCTGAGGTGGCAGCCCTTGGGATCCCAGGCCAGCCGCTTCCACTGCTTTTCCCGCCAGGGAGGCCCATGAATTTGAGCTTTGTGCAGGCAGGCCGGGCTGGGAGCTGCCTCCATGCAGCCAGGGCCGCTCCCGTGGGGAGACAGTACAGGGGCGCGCCTTGGCAGCTGGAGGTAGCCGGGGGTTACAGTTGGACAGAGAAAAGCACCGTCCTTCCTGAGACTGACGAAGCCCTGCCTCGTGGGGCAGGAAGGGAGGGGCATTGCCCTGAGTCACCCTAGGCTGCCAGTGACCTGGAATCTGGGAGGCATCTGGGCGGGTGGAGAGAGCCCTGGGGAGCCAGGCCCTAGAAGCTGTCCGAAGATCACCCTAGAGGCCCGGGCGCTGCTGGATGGGCTGAGAGTGGGTGGGCTGAGTGGGGGGTGGGGGTAGGGGTGGGGGAGGAGCAGCCCGAGACCTGCCTGTGTCCACAGAGCCTCAGGGAAACTGAGCCCCCTCTCCGGGAGTTGGGTTGGTGGCCAGATGGCCAGATCCTTCCTGGTTGGGAGGCTGGGGCAGAGCGGGTAGGGAGAAGGGCCGCAGGACCCCCTAGGCGGAGCCAGTCATGGGGGGCACCTTTTCCTCATCCTCTGCACTCACCACAGACCCGGAAGATCACTAGCCTGAGGTCCACTCTGTGAGTCCACTGAGGGGGCAGGGAACGGTGGACAGGGCACTCCCCGCAGGTCTGCCCACCTTAGCACCTGTGGCAGGTGGCGTCCTGCAGGGTGGGAGGGTCTGGACATGGCTGGCTAGTCGGAAACATTTTAAAATGTGTACGTACACAGCACATGTCTGCCTACCTGTCCACTTACCTGGTCTGTGACCCAGGAGGTTGGAGTGAGGGCTCGGTGGTAGCACAGACCTGCATCGCCACCTAGTGACAGAGGCGCAGGCCTTTCCCTCCCCGCACAGCTCAGCAGCCCTGTGTCTGCAGGGTTCTCACTCGCAAAGAGATGCTCCCTGCAGGTGGTTTCAGAAGTTGTTCTTAACTGAACCAAATAGCGTGTCCACGTGTTTCCTTGAGAAAAAACGTTCACAGCCGTCATGGGCGCAGCATGTGCTTGCTGTCCCAGCCCTGCGGAGCAAGGGCGTTGCCCTTCCCTCTGCCAGGCGAGCCTGTGGCTCAGGCTGCGCTGTGCTCAGGGCTCAGTCCCAGCCCTTTCAGGTGCAGCTCATTCAGGGAGCCCAGGGACAGACTTGTGCTCCACTGGGGACGTCCTGCTGCCGACTGTGGCCACCTGGGCAGCCCTGCTGGAGGCTTCCCTCTTGTGCCCCTGGGACTGTAGGCAGCAGGTGACTCTCGGCTTCTTGCAGTCACCCCAGAAGCACCCACGTTTCTCCTGCAGTCGTAGTGTCGGGAGCTTGCTAGAACTTATACTTACGTTGTATCAAACCCTGTCCGAGCCCAGCCTCCCGACTGCACATCGGTGCCCAGTGGCTCCAGATAGCAGGGCACAGGACAGGCCGTGCCAGTGCGGGCGCCTGTTGGACCGCTGCTCCGACGACCTTCTGTCCTCGCAGACCTGACTTTGAAGCCCCTTCCCCGCGGTGTGGCCCATCCATGTCCCTGGGTGGCGGGGTGGTGGAGACCAGTGCCTGGCCTGTGCAGCTCCTGCGGGGATTCGGGGACTGCTCCTTCCTCCCCCGAGTCCTGGTTGGGTTGGCCTCTCTCTGTGTTGCTGTGACCAGAGAACCGGGGCTCTCCCCCTGTACTGGGGACTTGGGGGCCTGTACAGGGACTCTCTGTGCCCAGGGCAGGCCGGCTGCCTTCTTGGGGTGGTGCGGGCATTTCCTGCCCACACTGGAAGCCTCTCCTTTTATGACGAGAGCTCACCACTGCAGACCTCCTTGCAGGGGCAGCCAGGATGTTGCCAGCCTGGCCCCCTCAGCTTGTGCTGAGAAACAGGCCTTGTGGGGTTCCTTCTGGGGTTGCTCACCCTGCCCCTTGGGAGGGGCCTCCACACTGTGGGCAGGGCCGTGGCCTGGGGAGACGAAGTCCCGGGTCTGACAGTTTCTCCTGGGTCTGATAGTTTCTCCCGGGAGCAATTTGCACACAGTGCTGGGGCCGTGGGCAGGCGGGGCGGCGGCTGTGTAGATTTGTCGGCGGGCCTTGGGGAACATGGGGAACATGGGGAACATGGAGGGAGGGGAACAGTGTCACCGAGGCCTGCGGCAGGGGGTTGCATGGTGCTGGGGGTCGGGCCCCGTTGCTGGCTAGGGAGGCCTGGGTCCCTGCTGTGCTCAGGGCCCAAGACCTGAGGCCCTGCCCACTGCGCACATGTCTGTCCCTCAGCAGCTCGTGGGGGGGGCCTGCCAGTGGGACTCACGCTGCCTCTCTTCCCACAGGCTGGAGCAGCCCTACTTCAGTGCCAACGCCCAGTTCTTCCAGGCGCTGAGCCAGTGCTCCGCGCTGCAGCGGCTGTGCCTGGTCTCCCGCAGCGGCACCCTGCAGCCCGAGGCCGTGCTGGCCTTCATGGCCCGCTGCCTGCACGTCGTTGTGTGCCACATGTTCACCGGTGAGTCCCTGGCCACCTGCAAGAGCCTGCAGCAGACCCTCCTCCGGAGGTAAGTGGGAGGGGCCGGGGGGCCGCGGGTGCCAGGAGGCCTCTGCCAGCGACCGGCCCGTCCCCAAGGGGTCCTGGGTGTTGCTCCTCCCCAGGCTCCCTCGAGTGCCCCGCAGCTCTTTCCTGGAGTTAAAGACCACCAAGCAAAGGATGTTTTCTGTCCACTGCAGGGCCTTCTCTCCTTGCATTCTTTCTGCCACGGGGTTAATTTTCTACAGCTGAAGTCCCCTCATGCCCGGCGGCCAAAGTATTCTCGTCTTCCAGTACCCTGAGACGTTGCCTCCTGGGTTCCCACTGAGCAGCCGTGAAAGTGCGGGAACAGTGCATTGTGGGTAGTTGGCCTCGGACCTCCGAGTTGCTTCAGTTTTCCCGCAGCCCTCTTGTCCCAGGATTCCTTGCAGGGCCCTCTTCGGGCTCAGCGGCCACACCTCCTTAGTCTCCAGCCTGT
Organism: Tonatia bakeri; assembly: GCA_004024845.1. Taxonomy (NCBI): domain Eukaryota; kingdom Metazoa; phylum Chordata; class Mammalia; order Chiroptera; family Phyllostomidae; genus Tonatia; species Tonatia bakeri. The sequence goes on along the minus strand of PVIA01000665.1, from coordinate 338,463 downwards.
GACCGTCCCTGGACTTTCCTGGTCTCTCGTGACTCTGACGCTCGAAGAGCGCCAGTACTTGGTATGGGGGATGTTTTTGGCCAGAAAACCACAGAAGTGATGCTGCGTGCATCTCGCTGCAGTATGTCGGACATGCGTCCTCGGGTCATGTCACTGGAGGGTAAGGTGGTGTCTGCCAGGTGTCTCTGCGGGGGAAGTCACGGTCATTCCCTTTGAACACCTGACGAACGAACAGCCGTGGGGAGACCACGAGAGAGTCCTCAGGTGCCCTGCTTCCTGTCAGACCGGCCCACCAGCCCCAGCATCCCCAGGGAGCCCGGTCCCAGGGCCACTCCGGCGTCTGCCCAGGGATGCTTTGCTGTTTCCGTCCTTCCTCTGTGTTGGTTATTGGGGCCTCTGCGGGGTCAGCCCTGTCCCCTCTCCCTGTTCTCATGTTCCCTGGACTGTCTCCTCGCAGGACATGGCCCCGTGGATGTCTCCCTGCTTTCGTGGGCTCAGCCCACGGCTTGCATGGTTCTTCCACCCCGGGGCCGGGCCCTTCCTTTCTGAGCACCTTCTTACTTCCTTCCGCCATGAGGTACTCCGGGTTTGTGCTGTGCTTCTCCTGCCCAGCCCCAGAAGTAGCCCTGGTTCTCCGTATGGGGGAGGAGCATTTAGAAGCCAAGATGGGGCATTAGGTGGGCCCGCTGCCCCTGGGGCGTCCTCGCCTCCCGGCCCTCTCCAGGTCAGAGCAGGAAATTGACCGGTGTACCCCCTGACCTCCCCCTACAGCGTTTATTTCCTCTCATCCGTCTGCATTCATGTCTAATGAGTTCGTGCTGACACCTCTGATTCCAGCCCAGCTTCCCGGCTTCCGTGTGGCCCGCCCTTCCTGTCTCGTAGCCCCTCCCCGCAGCTGCATGCGGCCTGGCCCGGGTGTCCACACAGGGCCGCTGGAGGCCTGAGACTGGTTCACAGATGCTGACCCGAGGGAGCCGAGTCTGGAGGGCAACACTGCACTCGCCCTTTGTCTCAGCCTCCCAGTCTCTGGGCGGAGTGCCGCGTTCCCAGGCTCTGGGGTTGTTCCTGGCTCCCCGCCTCCGCCAGCATGGTCGCGCCACTCGTCCCCTGTGCGGTCGGGCGTTTGTTCCCGGGCACCACCGTTCGACGGCCGCCCTCACCCCCTTCGGTGCAGTCCTTTGCCTTTGGGTGGGCAGTCAGCCCCGTCAGAGGCGTGCCGGGAGATGTCCGCCCCTCGCCCCAGACTCCCCGGTCTCCCCAACTCCAATGCCCTTTCTTTCTGTGAGGCTTCCGCGCAGAGGAGCACGCACGTGACTGTCTTCTCCGTGCTTCTCAGGTGCGTGTCCCTTTCTCCCTTAAGGAGAGGCTGGGAAACCGCACGGCTCCCGCTCTTCTGGGTGCAGCTCTGCGCTCTTCCTGTTGGCGGGCCATGCTCGACAAAGTCCACTCTCACTGTTGGTAGGGTCAGGGCAGCGGCGTCTGAGCGCCTGTGTGTTGTTGTGCAGCATCACCACTGTCCCTCCGTCTGCATGTCCGTCTGTCCTCGTCTTCTCGAACTGAGACTGCCCCACAAAACACCCCCCACCCCGCTCCCCAGCCCCTGGAATGGGGCCTCTGTTCCACTTTCTGTTCTGTGCAGTGATGCGAAGACGTTCGACCTCTGGATTTTTTGCGTCTCTGCCCTTTGTTCAGAGTTGGTAGCAGGGGCTCCTTGGATGGTGGTGGGTAAAGGTGGATTTAAGAACGTCTGTCTCCCCGGGGGCTGGGTTCCCCTCATGTGCCCTGCGGGGGACTGTGTGGCAGGTGGCTGCCCTCTTGCCTGCTGTCCCACACGACTGGGCCCAGCTGCCCAGTGGGTCGACCGTCCTGGAGTCGGAGTGGGGGCTGAGGGGAGCCCCCAGAACTAGAGTGAGGGTTAGGAGTGCTTCTTGGGGAGAACTTGACTTGAGCCGGTGGGGCAGGGGCACTCGGAGACCTCTGCTGAGGGAGTGCCGTGGTGCCCCTGAGGGAGGGTTGGTGGTGGGTGCCCTCATTTCAGCGTGGCCAAGAGGGTCGCAGCTTCCTTCTCCCGCTCTCTGCGTCCCTGCTGGTGGGGGAGGTGACAGGGTGGGGGCCCAGCTGTTCCAGAAATGGAGCCGAGCTGTCAGCCAGGTCCGTAGAACTGTGGGGCCTGGCGGCCCGTGGCGGGAACTGCGTGGTGGACTGCATCTCTGAGGTTTGCCAGTGGATTTCCCCAGAGAAACCCCAGCTGAGGTTTTCTCCTCCTGGCTGTAAAAATAACGTGTGTTTATGTTATTTCTAAAACCGTAGACGCTGCATCGAGCCATCTCTAAGTGAAGGCTCCCCGGTGCCCCACCAGCCGGCGGTCCCTGTGGCCCGCAGACCGGGGCGGAGCTCTTACACGGTTCCCACCTCGTTTTCCTGATTTCACGCTTGTCGTGGGTTTCTTGTGTCAATAGATAATGCTGCAGACCATCTTTTTAAGTGCTGTTTGGTATCTATTATGCAGGGTCTTGGCAGCTTCCATGGCTGGCATGGCTGACTGCTGGGCACTCAGGGGTCAGAGAGCTAGCTTTGTCACACGCTGGGCAGCTCCCAGCACGTGGGCTTCAGGAACCCGGGTGCAGGCAGGGGTGCTGCCGCTCTGCCCAGTACTCCCCCCTCGCCTGTGCTCTGCCTGCTGTGGGGGCAGTGGCTGGCTTTCTCGGGTTGGGGGTGTGGCAGTGAGCATGCCATGGTCCTGTTCTGTGGCCTCTGTATGTGGTCCTTCAGCAAACCCAGGTTCCGGGGCTGCCTGCTCCCCTGCCCCCAGCGCCCCACCCATGTGGGCACCCTGTACCACTTTGCAAAAGCCCTGAGAGGAACGTTCAGGGGACCCATGTGCAGGTGGGGAAATGAGGCTCTGTGAGGTAAGTGAATAGTGCAGCCAGGACCCCAGCACTGGAAGGATGGGGGAGGGCACCCACACCTTCCAGAGGGCCGTGCTGGGTGCCATGGGGGCTGTCCCTGGCCCCCAGCGCCCCACCTGCTGAACAAGGCTCACAGGCTGCAGGACCCTCTGGTCAGTGGGCCGCATCCACACTGGGTCTGCTGACAGCCCTGCTGGCAACGGGAGTGGCCTCTTCCTGTGCGTCTGTGCGGATATTTTCCTAGAGGCCTGCACTGCGGGGTGGCTCCCCTATGCGTCTGTCCAGGCTGGGAGGCAGCATGGCCCGGACGAATGTCCGCACAGACAGGATGGGCTGGCCCTCCTGCCACTCTAGGCTGTGGGGTCCCTGCTGCTGTTCTGCAAGTCCCCAGCAGGTGGCACTGTGGCTTACGATAACCTGCACTCTACCCCAGCACTTGGGTTTGTCCCCTCCACCCTCTGGGCCACCAGGTGAACCCGAAGCCCTAGAGACCAGACTTCCCTGTTGCATCTTCTGATGCCCCTCTTTTCTCACCCTTGCCCTGCCTCAAGCTCAGAGTCACTAAACGAGAGTGGCACCTGGTGCCTGACCGTTCTGTTGCTCACCTGCCTCTCTTTCCCCGTGACTCAGCCAGCGGGGCTGGTGTCCCGTCTGCAGCACTCTCACTGGACAAAGTGTCAGCTGGGTCATCGACAGTCATTTCTTTTACTTTTTAGAGACGGGGAAGGGAGGAAGAGAAGGAAAGAAACTTCCACGTGAGAGAGAAACATTGGTTGCCTCTTGCATACTGGCCTACAACCCAGGCATGTGCCCTGACTGGGAATTGAACCATCGACCTTTGGGTTCGCAGGCTGGTGCTCAGTCCACTGAGCCACACTAGCCAAGGTGATAGTTGTTTTGTATTGCCGGGGCCTTTGCAGGTCTGGCAGTGTACCTGGGTTTGGGCCCCTGGCTCTCCGAAGCACTGGGCTCAGGTGGCTGCTTCCTCAGTTGTAAGGCGAGTTCAAGACAGGCCTGGCTTTCATGAAGGGTTGAGAAGAAGCGCAACGCCCATCAGGAGGAGGCGGGGAACCAATGGGGAGGCCTCCAGTCAGCAGGATGGTGTGCAGCTGGTGAGTGGTGAGGGTGCGCTGATGTCCTTGGAGGGAGAGTCTGTTGTGAAGAAGCCAGGTGTGTTTAGGAAGGACAGCAGGGCGCAAGTGTTTCTTCTCCTTCGCTGCACGGAGGGTCTCGGGGATTCGGGAAATCTGTGCCATCACCCCGGAGAGGCACGGGGGTGTCTGTTGGGAGTGGACCCCACACCGACTCCCCTGCACTCCGGTCCCTTGGAAGGCAGGTCACGGACGGGCCTCTCCGTGCCTGCAGCCTCCGACTTGCGCCCCCAGCTCCAGTGCTCCAGGGCCCTCGGCTTTGTGTTCTTGTCCCTCTGCGTGGGACCCGGGACACCGCAGCAGGCTGGCAACAGTCGGCCCAGAGGAAGCGTTTCAACCCCAGGTCCTTCTGGCCCTGTCCTCTGTGCGGGGACAGAAGCCCACTGCTCTCCCTGGCTGAGAGGCAGGTTGTCAGGCAGAGCCAGGGTCTGGGCGGGCCCAGGTGGGTGCCGCCCCACAGGCAGTATGGGTTCTGTCAGCCCCGGGGCGGCCAGTCTTCAGCTCCTGTCTGCTGTGGTGCTTCTCGAATGTGGTGGTTGTAGTGTAAGTGACTTTTATAAAGTGTCTTATCACTGTGGCTTTTCTGTAAGACCTTTATTTGCGGGGGAGAAGCTGTCAACTTTCATTTTGTTTCTAGTTTCCCAGGCGAAGAAGCAAACCTAGCAGGTGTTTCTTAGGTAAAAGAGTCATTCCTGCTCCCTGGAGCGCTCAGAGCAGGCCTCCGGGGCCCAGCCTTTCCCAGCCCTCCAGGTGCGAGGAAGGCCCGGTCGGAGCCTCCTGCAGTGTGGTCAGCCCCTGCCCCCAACATTGTGGTGGCAGAGTGAGCTTGATGACTCTCAGACCGTCTTTTCAGAAGCCCCCGGGATGCCCTCAGGCCCTCCTTGAGGGGCCGGCCCTTCTGCCCAGCCGCTCATGACCCCGGCTGGGGATCTCCTCTTGCCCCTCATGTCCCCTCTTGCTGCCTCTCCTGGGAGCCGGCAGTGAGCTTACAGGTGCCGTGCTTCAGAATCAGACACAGCCCCTGTGTGCGGGCTCTGTGCCTCGTTCCTGTGGGTGCTGCCTCCTTGGTTCCTAGTTGACAGCCCAGTGGGGACCGTTCCGGGGAGGCCAGGGCTCCTGCCCAGTGCAAGGCCTGGGGAGTTCCGCAGGAGGCCTCACAGGCCTGGCCTTTGTCCTCCACGCCAGAGGCTGGTGGAGAGGTGATTGACGAGCCCCGGTCAGGGGAGAGGTCTTGAGCGGTGAGCTGTGCTGCCTGCAGTAGTCAGCCCAGCCTGGCTTCTAGACGAGTGTGGCCAGGAGGAGTTTTGTTTTATTTCGTGGAATCTGTTTACTTACACCCCAAACTATGCTGAGTCATACAAGAGAATGTTACAACATACACACAGGGTACACGGGCTGCATAGAACACACAGGCTGCACACGCCCCCGCCCGGCCAAGAACTCGCCTCCACCTGCGGGTCCTGCCCCCCCGGAGGGGTCCCCCACCCTGCCCGGGGAAGCGAGGGGTTTCTTTCCCTGCCTTTGCCGTCTTCCTAACTTAGTTGCCACCAGCTGCAGGCTTTCCTCCGTGCAACGCCCGCCCCTGCATGGGGACAGTGCAGGTCCAGCCGATGTTGTGGTGGGCTCCTGGAGGGCCAGGGAGGGACTTCACAGAGAGAAGGGATGGGCTGCCCTGGTCTAGGCCAGCCCCATGTGGACCGAGGGGAGGCCCTCAAGAGGGCCGTGGGCTTCCTTCAGGAGGAGCCCCCTCCACCACCACCCTTCCTCGCAATGTCCCAAGCACTGTTCCTGCACCTGGATGGCTGACACCGCCGCCTCCCGGGGGCTGCAGGGGCCATTGGGGCTTCCAGGGCTGCTGGGGCTGCGTGGAGGAGGGGCCCGCAGCCGCCACGTTCCTGGCTTTTGCTGAGAAAGTCATCCCCTTCAGCAAGTTGACAGCTTGTCGCAGCCCCGGGAGAGCGGGCGGGAGGCAGGCGGGTGAGGCGCCTGTGCACACACCCCCCCATCTGAGACTGTTTTGTTTCCAGGCAAGTCAGTGGCACAGCGGGTGTGCAGGCAAGGACTGGCCTGCGGGGTTCATGGTCACAGACAGCACTGCCCTCGAGCAAAACGAGGGCAAAACAAGGAAAAGGCCGTGCACAGAACGGGAAGCGTTTCCTCAGCATCTTTATGGCCCAAACGTCAAGTTTTATGAGTCCTTTCCTGGCATCTACTGGACAGGAGTCGTTAACCCAGCGCTGGGGCCGTGGGGGAGGGGCAGGAGGGAGGCTGGGCACAAGGTCTCCCCCTCCCCTTGCGGTGAGGGCGGTGTGCTTTGCTTTTGGCAAGTGCCCAGGTTCCCTGTCGTGCAGCATGTCCCCGCCTCTTGCCGGCCCAGACCCGAGGGACAGATGGTTTCCCTGTGACTAGAGTCACTCTGGGCATCCTGCCTTGTTCCCGGGGTCGACCGCGTCCGCTTTCTCCGTGCACCCCCATGGCACTGGGCTTTGTGTCTAGGCTGCTGCACAGGGGCCAGTTCCAGGCTGATAGGGAGGGAGGGCCCCGCTCCGCTGGTGACTGGCGGAGGGAAAGTGGCCTGGGTGTCCCCTTCCCAAGCACTGTTTCCTCAGGTGGGAAGGGGTCGCTGGCCAGCTGTGTGGGGTCTCGGGGTGGGGGATGTGGGACAGCACGCCTTTTGTCGCCTAGCACAGCACTGGGTCCGGCTGAGGCTCCGTGGAGATTGTCTGCTCGTGCTTTTCGTCCACTGCCCGGAGGGGATCCTGTGGGTGCAGCGGCGGGGAGGTGATCTGGCAGCCACTTGTCAAATGTGCAGACGGTGGCTCCTGACTCCCAGCGGCTGCCTTGGTCCCCTTCCCTGGCAGACCTAATGTCTCACCTGACTTGGGTGTCCGCACCCCTCCAGGGCGGCCTGTGGGGTTTAGCCCTGTCTCTTCTCTCTGCCCCACTGCGGGTGCTGGCCTTGGTTCTGCAGCTCCTGGGGCGCTGCCCCACCCCGAAACCTGCCCCCCCCACACCCAGGAATGCAGGGGCTGTTCTGACCCATTCCAGCTGTACTCCCTGGCCTGGCGCTCAGTGGGGGCCCAGATGGCAGCAGGATGACACCCCAGAGGCCTCTCCTACAGCCCCAGCGGGGAGGGCCCGGTGCCCCTCTGCGTCGGCCGTGGGCGAGGGTCCGGCAGGTGTGTGGGCGCCCACAGGTCGGGCTTGCTAACAGCTTCCTCTCCTTCAGTTTCCAGGCCGAGCGGCCCGCGCTGAATGTCGTCATCTTCCCTCTGCTCCACGAGGGCCTGACCGATGTCATCCGGGATGTCCCCATGGTGCACCTGGATGAGATTACCCTGTTTAAGAGCAGAGTGGCCGAGGAGCCGCCCAACCTGTGGTGGTGAGGGATGGCCAGCACCAGGCAGAGCGCCTTCCGGGCCGAGCCCCTGTCGGGACCACCACTGATGCTCCCCGCTGTCCACAGAGCTCGGGCTCACCTTCCGCACACCAAGACCCCTGGGTGGGTCACAGGAGGAAAGGAGACCTCTCGTTGGGCACCCGGCACCCACCCGGCCCTCCGAGGCTCCCGATGCTGCTTCTTGCTTTCTCCGGTGAGGACTCCTCGCTCAGTGGACTGTGGGCTGTGACGGTGTGAGGCAGACAGGCAGAGCGAGTGGGTGGCAGCCTCTCTCAGACCTGGCCGAGGGCGGCTTTGAACTGAGACATAGACTGTGATGCCCTGGCCCCCTGGGGCTCTGGCCAGGTCCCCAGAGTGTCGTCTGGCCCATGCTGCCCCACACTCCAACCCCCAGGAGTGTCCCTCTGCTCACGTGTCCCTGGCCACCTGCCACCAGGCTGCATGGAGGGGTGGCCTGAGGCCTAGGGCTGGGGGGTGGCTATGCGTGTGGGTGGGCATGCTCCCCTGTGAGATGCGGGGCCCCCTCTGGTCAGCAGTGCCGCAGCGAGGAGCTCAAAAATCTTGTGGCTACAGATTTGGAGCTGTCTTTCCTAGTAAGACACCAGTTCACCCAGCTGTGTCTATGGTGTTTCCTGCCAGCTGACGTCAGAAGAGGTCTGAGCGGTCATGGGCAGCGCCGGGGGGAGGGCCTCCCCCTCGGCCGCAGTTCCCTGTGGAGGTCCGTGTTTCTGGGGAAGCAGATGGGTGGCTGCATGACAGAGCCGTGAGAGGGTGTTCGAGGCCAGAGCAGTGACCAGTCTCCCCGTTCCAGATAGCTTTATTTAGCACTTTAAAAGTCCTGCGCAGCTGTTCCAAAACTGAGGCCCGACCTCCCAGGGTCCAGGGCCTACCCCCCGCCCCCTCCACCGTGTCCAGCTGCAGCACCTGCCTTCTCAGCCTCGAGGCCCTCCCATGCTGGGCATCGCTGGGCGGCTCCCCACGCTGGGCCTGGCTCATTCTGCCTCTCCCTCTGGGCTGGGGGTGCAGAACACACAAGGCCCTGCTCACATCCAGCTGCCCTGCTGGTCCTCGACCCTCCATCTTCCTACTCTGTTTCCATGGTGACGGTCGCCCCATTCCGCGTAGCTCGTCCTGCAGTTGACGTGCTGTTAAAGCACCAGGGACCTGGCCCCTTGGGATCACTCACATGCCCTTCCCTGAGGTTGAGAAGGGAGCACCATTCTGCAGTCCTCACCCCGGGGTGCAGGCCGCCAGTGCCCTGCTTCTTCAGTGCAGCCTGTCCGCCGGCTGCCAGCAGCTCCACTCTGCTCTGCCCTGGCCGGGTGGATGGTGTGTTTGCACAGGTGCAGCCAGGCGAGCGCTCCGCCCCCGTCCCCCGGTTTTCCTGACATCTTCTGAGCTCCGCAGGGCGCCCTTCCTCATCTTGGGCTGCAGTTGGGGGCGCTGTCTCTCCAGGTGAGTGCCCCCCCAGCGGCCTCCCCCTGAGATTTGCAGCCTTCACCTTCGTGGGCCTGACCCTGCAGCCCAGTCCTGTCTCTTCCTGGCCTCGAAGGCTGTGGGACAGGCTCCTGGGCCCTGAGGGGTAGGGCCGACATTCCTGTATGGGGCCGCGCCCTGTAGGTGAGGGTTTGAGAGGTGGGAGCTCCGCAGCCCCCAGTGTCTGGGCTTTTTTCTCAGCGGCACCTAGAGACCACCAGTAGAGGGTAATGGGGAAGGTGGGATGCAGCCCAGGAGGAAGGCAAGTGACCTGGTTGTCTCTGGGATCCCTGGGGACCAGGCTGTCCCCACCCTGGGTCCCCAGTGGCTCTGAGTGCCCTCTCCTTTCATCCACAGCCCCCCAGGAAGTAATCTAGAGGCTGTGGCTGTGGTTTGAGCCCTTGCCTGACGGGCTGCCCCAGCGAGTGCGCACTTCTACCTAGGAGTGCCGTTCATGCCAACAAATGGCTGGGAGGGGCTCGGGCTGCGTCGGGAAGTGGGGGACTGTTCTCCATGTCCCTCACAACCATCCTTTCACCAAGAGCAAGACGTTCCGCCGCTCTTGCACCCGAGACAGGATCCACCAGATGTTAATAATGTGCTTATTCTCTCTAAGTGCCATTTTGGCACTAGTGTTAATTGCAATTTATATTCTGCAGCATCTATGCTGGGAGGAGAGCCCACCCTAATGGTCCCCAGTCGGCAGAGCCGGGATGTTAGGCGGCGGACCATATGCTGCCTGCTGCGAGGGGCCTGGTGCGTGTGCGTGTGTCTGTGCACACACCTGTGCTCAGCTCTGTGTGTGTGGTTGAGTGCACTTGTGCACACTTGTGTGTGAATGGTGTGTGAGAGGGTGAGTGCCACGCGGGAGAGGGATGAGGGAGAGGTCGGGCATTCATCCCTGTGTTAAAGGAGAGACCCCTGCCCCTCCCGCATGGCCACCCTCCTGCCCTTGGCCTGGCTGGCAGGTGTCTCAAGGAGAGACACGGGGGCGTGGGCCCCTCACCCCCCGCCCTCCAAGGCTCTGCTCATTTCCCTGGGCATGCACCTCTGCTCCGAGCCAAGGAGGCCGAGTGGGAACACCCCACTCTTCTGTTCGACGGGGCCTTTCCTCCTTGCCTCCCAGCTGCCCTTCCGAGCGCTGAGCAGACTTGGCTCCAAGGCCCTTCGAGCCCGTGTGTGCGGTGGGAGGGCTTGCTCTGCTCTGGCCAGGTCTGTGGACACCCTGGCTGGGGGGCATGGGGGCAGGGGCAGCTCCGCAGGGCCGGACCCTGAGGGCCACACTCCCTAGGCCGTGGGGACAGAGCGTGGAGGCTTGGGCTGGAAAAGTGGGGAGAGGGTCCTCTGGAGAGTCTGAGAGTGGCACCAGCAGTCCGCTCCTGCCCGTGGCCCTCTGGTCTGTGCCAAGGAGGCCCCTGCTCAGTGCACGCCCCAGGCCTTGGTGGCACCAGGACAGCAGCAGCCTCCCGCTGCCTTTTTTTTCGCCTTGTCATTTGCCTCCTTAGGGTTTGAAAATCACTCAGACCTTGTAAGAGAAGAACGGGAAATCGCTGACGTGAGGGTGTGGCCTTTGGCAGTGGGTCCCAGGGTTTCAGCTGTGAGACCCGAGGTGAGCGGGCTGTGGGTGGGACACGGGCACCTGGAGTCCCGTGGGCTTGCTCCAGCCCCTCCCCGCACTGCCCGGAAAGGGGCAGGATTGTGTGGGCGAGGCTCAGTGGCCCTGTGGTGGTCACTGGTCCCATTCGCACTGGGGACTCAGGGTTCTAACTAGAAATGTCCCGGGTCTCCTGGGCACGCTGAACACAGCCACAGGGATGGGAAACACGAGTGTGGTGTCACACAGGCCGACCGAACAGGTGACTCTGTGTTCTAAAGCTCCTCCACCATTCCAGGGTTGGGCTTTGCGTCGCTTCTACAGGGGCAGGGCACCTCACACTGTGCTCCTGGTGGGGGGACCTGGGGACGTGGTGACCGCAGGCTGCTCGTGGCCAGGGCCTGGAAGGGCGGGTCTGGGGAAGCAACGCTGCTGTGCTCCCTGATGGTGGGTGTGTGCCGGCCCCTGCAGATGCAGGTGCGACCCTGGGCAGCTCCGGCTGCCTCCCTGGCTGTGGACGGCCCCCCGCCCCCCGCCTACAACTCAAAGGGGGAAACATCCGAGCCCAGCATGTTCCCAGCAGGCGGTATAGTCTCCGGGAGTCTCACGATTTGTGTGCTCAAACAGGTACTAACTGACTGGATGCGTGTCACCCGCCTTGTGACGACAGACCTTGTCCATCTGGCTCCTGAGTTGTGTGTTCAAACCGCATTTTGAATGGGTGTTTTCATGTAAATTTGCGGCATGTGAAAAGTTTCCAATAAAGTGGGCTTGATTTAGAAAAGCAGGTAGCTCTGTGCTCCTTCCAGTGGGGATGCTGCGGGCCTTTCCCCTGTGGCCCTGTCCCCAGCCCCGGAGGGTGGCAGAGGCAAGCCTGTCACCTGCCGCTCGTCACGTGTTGAGGAGGGGTGCCTTGCTCGGCTGCATTGGCGCTGCCTGGGTGGAGACATGAGACCCAGAGGGGACCAGATGTTCTCCCACTTTCTATCAGAAGTGGCCCAATGCCCTCACCTTTGCGTCCCCATGGAAGGCCCAGCTTCCTCTGCTGTGGGGCTGGTGATGCGGGGACAGTGACTGGCCAGGCTCTTCTGGCCGTTCTTTTACACAGCTCGCAGCTCAACAGCAGGGTTGCCACAGGGCTGCTGCTGGCTTTGGTGTTCAGCTGAAGTCCAGGCTCCTGTGGCCGTTCCGGCGTGGGGGGCAGGTGTTGGAGGGGCTGGGAACTGGGGCTTCCCTGCGCAGCGTGTGCAGACTGGGCCGGGAGCTGGGCTCTGGGCCAGACCTGCAGGCGGGGCCTGGCCCTCGGAGCAGTGCCACCAGATCACAGCCCCTCAAACACATGCCATCAGTCACGCTGGGGGCTCACCCAGCACACACACTCAGCACTCATGTACCCATAGGCACCCTCACGTTCCTCTCCAGCAGCACACTCACAGACTCAGCCTCACATTCACACTGGGGCACGCACCTGACATTCACCATCACGTGCACTCAGAGGGCCCCACACTCACGTTTATACTCACACTGGCATGCACACACGTGCAGATTCATCACATGCGTTCACAGTCCCGCCCATTCCCACGAACACGTGCATGGATTCACACCCACATTCACAGACACCCGTGTCCTATCCATTCTAATCCACACGTGCACACACACCAGCGTTCACACAGACTCTCGCACGCATGCCCACATTCACGCCCGCCCTCACACGGTTCCATTCCCACCCGGCTCAGACTCACACATGTTCATGCACTGGAAGGTAATGTGCACACACGTCCACACACACACAGAGGCTCTGAGTTCAGTTTGCACAGCAGTGACTCGACTCATTCGATTCAAGGCAGGCTTTTGCGTCCCATGCGTCCCGGGAGACCCGGGAAGTCCGGGACACTCAGGGAGAGCCCAGGGGAGAAGAAACCGGCGGTGCCCTGCAGCCAGAACCTCTGCCCGAGTCCTCCTCCCTGCCATTTAAGGCATCCGAGGGTGTGGCCCTCCTACGCAGGGGCCTGCTTCCCTCACCCGTGAAAGCACATGGCCTGTGCTCCTCAGACTCGTCATTTTCACGACAGGGCTTTGCTGTCACTGCCCGCTGGTCCCCACTGTCGGACAGTTAGCCTGTCTCCAATTAGTCACTCTTCCAGCGAAGGCTGCTCCCGGTGTCCCCAGGCTGGAGCGGCTTTCTATGTTTAGAGCGGTCTCCCTAGGAGAGACTCGGCAGTGAGATTCTGGCCCAAGGACATTTTCAAGGCTGGGAGGGGCTTCCGGGGGCTCTAGGGGCAGAGCTGTGTTTTGGGTGTGGGCTTAGTATCCGCCACAGCACGCACTGGCCCAGCGCCCAGTTGCCGCCGGTCCCCTCTCAGTCGCTCAGGTCACCAATTTCGAAAGTTCTGGTTGCCCAGGGTGTCCATGGTTGTTGAGGCATACAAATGAGCAGAATGCAGATCAACTCAAATGAATGAATTTCTGACGCCTTAAGTCCTATTCAGTGGTGATTCCCTGCAGCCAACCAAGACTGTGCCCAGGGGGGACAGCGGCTTCCAGCTGACTGCTGGACCAGCATGGTCTCAGCCCCTCCCACTCACCCCTGCACTGGCGTCAGGCCTGGGTCCTGGCACCGGCTCACCAGCCCGTCCATGGAGGTAGAATGTGGCCCCCCAAGTTGTCCACACCCTGGTCCCCAGAGCCCATAACAATGCCAGCCCACACAGCAAAGGGGAATTCTGTCTGCAAGCCGGCATACTTTGAGACGGGAGGTTGTCCTGGTGGCTGAGGAGGGGGAGGGGTGGAGGGAGGGGCAGCAGGAGCGCGGCCCCACCTATGCTGCTGGAGGAGGGCACTTCTAGGAGCTGAAAAGGCCACAGGGTCGCCGGGTGCCTCCAGATGGAGGCAACCAGTATGGCCCACATGTAACCTCTGACCCCTGGAACGGAGGAAAATGGACTCGTGTTGTTTCAAGCCACTCAGTTGTGGCACAGGACACAGTGTTAGCCCTGGGAGACCGGCGTTGCCCGTCGCGCCTTCATCCCGAAGGCGGGTTGCAGGACACCGCACGAGACAGGGTGACCTGTTTCCATGAGAAAGAGGCCCACGGGGGTAGGCCCGTCTGTGCAGAGCGAAGTGCGGGCCCACCACAATTGTGCGCTGGCCCTTGGTTGTGTACAGGAGGGGTCATGGCAGAGTGGGCTGGCCAGCGTGGGCTGGGCGCAAACCTCAGACTGAGCTGGGGGCAGAGACAGCTGGCCTTGAACCAGGATGACTCCAAACCCCACCCTGGGTACAGGGACCTGGGCCAGAACAAAGCCAGGAGCCCCGTGAGAGGCTACCTTATTTCTCCAAAATCCAGAGGCTTGGCTTCCTGCTCACTGTGGCCATGGCCTGCCCACCGGCCACCCATGCCAGGCCCCATGCCAGGGGATACCCAGTACGCTCCAAGTCACAAAGTAGCCAACTCTCCTGGCAGACTTCTGTCTCTGAACCTTTGTGTGCGTGTGTTTGTTTTTTTAGGTTTTATTCATTTATTTTGTAGAGAGGGGAAGGGAGGGAGAAAGAGAGGGAGAGAAACATCAATGTGCAGTTGCTTCTCATGTGCCTCCTACTGGAGACCTGGCCCACAACCCAGGCATGTGGCCTGACTGGGAATCAAACCAGCAGCCCTTTGGTTCACAAGCCAGCACTCAATCCACTGAGCCACACCAGCCAGGGCTGCTGTTTTTAACAATAAAACACCAGTCCAGAAAAATATCACAAAACAGTTGGGTGAGTGATCATAAAATATGGACAAGCAGGGCATGCCAGCCTCCGTGGTGCCCTCATGCCCTCCTGAAGGAGGGACAGGCAGTCTCCCGCCTCCCCGAGCGACCACGGCTTCTCGGCACCCGACCCCCATCCTGCTCCCAGGACACTGCCACTGGGCCTTGCACCTTTTAGTTCACCCTGTCTCTGGAGTCTTGTCCAGAGGTTCCCATCCACCCCTTTCCTCTCTGACAGTTTCCATTTCAGACGGCCTGGGAGAATTCCCATGCTCGGGGTTTGTTGACCAAGTTGCATGGTGCCATTCAGCGAGTCTGTATCTCCTGCCCTCTGCCCGGCACCCCCTTCCCTCCAACAATGCCCCCCTCAGTTGGCATCTAGGGGTCCTGCATGTAAATTCTTTGGCTTCTCCATTTCCTATACTGTTCTTAACACCTCTATTTTGTTTTTTTGTTTGTGTTTTTTTAACATTTTTTATTGTTGTTCAAGTGCAGTTTTCTTTTTTTTTTTAATTTATTTTTAGAGAGGGAAGGGAGGGAGAAAGAGAGAGAGAGAGAGAGAGAGAGAGAGAGAGAGAGAGAGAGATATCAATGTGCGGTTGCTGGGGGCCGTGGCCTGCAACCCAGGCATGTGCCCTGATTGGGAATTGAACCTGTGATGCTTTGGTTCGCAGCCCACGCTCAATCCACTGAGCTACACCAGCCAGGCCTCAAGTGCAGTTTTCTGCCTTTTCCCCCCCACCCCTGCCCACCACCCCAGGCCTCCCCACCACCCTAGCCCTTCCCACTTCTGTCTATTTTTTACCTACCAATTATGCTTCTTATTTCCTGTACCTTTTCCCCCATTCTCCCCCCTCCATCTTCCTGCTGATAACCGTCCCTGTGATGTCCATTTCTATAATTTTGCTTCTGTTCTAGTTTGCTTAGTTTGTTATTTGAATTCAGTTACTGATAGTTGTGAATTTGTTGCCATTGTATTGTTCATAGTTTGGATTTTCTTTTTCTTAAATGAGTCCCTTTAACATTTCATATAATAATGGCTTGGTGATGATGAACTCCTTTAGTTTTTTCTCATCTGGGAAGCACTTTCTCTGCCCTTCCATTCTAAATGATAGCTTGCTGGATAGAGCAATCTTGGCTGTAGATCCTTGCTTTTCATCACTCTGAATACTTCTTGCCAGTCCCTTCTAGCCTGCAAAGTTTCTTTTGGGAAATCAACTGACAGTCTTATGGGAACTCCTTTGTAGATATAACTCTGCTTTTCTCTTGCTGCTTTTAAGATTCTCTCCTTCTCTTTCATCTTTTGCATTCTAATTGTGATATGCCTTGGTGTGGTCCTCTTTGGGTCAATCTTGTTCGGGACTCTGTACTTCTTGGACTTGTATGTCTATTTCCTTCACCAAATTAGGGAAGTTTTCATTTATTATTTTTTCAAATAAATTTTAAATTTCTTGCCCTTCTTCTTCTTCTGGTACCCGTATGATCTGGATCTGGGTGTTGGTACATTTGGAAATGCCCCCAGAGGTTCCTAAGCCTCTCCTTTTTTTTTTTTTTTAATTCTTTTTTTCTTCCTGCTTTGATTGAATGCATTTTTCCTTCCTCATGCTCCAAATCGTTGATTTGAATCTTGGCTTCATCCTCTCTGCTGTTGGTTCCCTATAGATTTTTCTTTATTTCACTTAGTGTAACCTTCATTTCTGCCTGGGTCTTTTTTTGTGCTGTTGAAGTGCCCATTGAGCTCCTGCAGCATCCTGATAGTGACCAGTGTTTTGAACTCTGCATCAGATAGGTCGCTTATCTCCATTTCGTTTAGTTCTTTTTCTAGAGTTTTGTTTCATTCTTTCATTTGGGCCATGTTTCTTTGTCTCCTCATTTTGGCGGCCTCCCTGTGTTTGTTTCCGTGTATTGGGTAGAGCTGCTTTGACTCCCTGTCCTGGCAGGTGGCCTGTTGTCGAAAAGGCACCTGTGTGGGGCAGAGCCTTAGGTAATCGCCAGGGCGGGGCACCCTGTGTCACCACTCTGTTGCTCTGTGGGGGAGAGCTTGCAGAGGAGACAGTGCTTTTACCTACAAGGAACCTACCCCCCCCCCCACGATTCACTTTCTACCCCTTTGCCACTGGTGCCCTTCCAGCTGTTGCCTTGGTGCTGAATCCCAGAACAGGCGGGTCTGCAGGAGTGCCGAGTCTGTGCTGGCCCTTTGAGGGGGCAGTTTCTTTTGCCCCTCAACCCACACTGGTTCTTACAGCCAGAAGTTACGGGAGTTTATCTTCCTGGTGCTGGGACCCTGGACTGGGTGGTCTGGACTGGGGCTGGGACCCCATGCTCGCAAGGTGTCCCTCCCATTTTGTACCCACCGCACGTGGATGTGGGACCCGTGTTCCGGCCTCTGCGCCTCTCCACGTCTCAGTGTGTCCGCCCCGCCCACATCTCTGGATGAATGACTTCTTCAAATCCTTGCTTGTCAGGCTTCCACATGGCCCGGGGTTCTGATCGCTCTAGGTGACGTTGGTTTCAGAGTCCACCTGTACTTTCTGCTACAGTCGTTCATGGAGGTGCGGCATGTTTGCCTGCCCCTCCATCTTGACCGGAAGTTCCAGCTTTCATTTTTAAACCTTACTCTTTTCTTCCTGATTTAGTTGTAAATGCGATTTTTGGAACAGGAACACATTCCGTGGTTTAGCGGTGAAGGGATACTGGGATATTCCTAAGATGGAGTCCCTTTCTCCTACTGCCCCTCCCCCAGCCACTTTGCTCACGTGCGGGTCCTGCCGAGACTCCGTCGTTTTTCTTGAACAGACACTGCCCAAGTGGCTGCAAGCCTCTGGTTCCGGAAAGGTCCATTCTGATGATTTTTGCCAGCTTTGTCTGTTGCCTTCACAAAAGGGTGAATTCCAGGGGTTCTCCCTCTGCTGTTTTTGTCCGCGTCACCGCTGCAGCCTGTTTTGACAGCTGCGTGACATTTCCCCTGGGTGGGCATATGACAAGTCATCCAGCCCGTGTCCTGTGGTGGGACGTTTAGATGGCTTCCCACCTTTTGTGATCTTGTCCAGTGCTGCACGTCAGTGGCGTGCGAACCTGTCACGTGACACACAAGCAGGCGTCTATGACATAAACTCCCAGAGGCGGAACAGCGTGGTGAGTGGGTGTGCGCACTGGTGATTTTGACGGGCACTGCCCAGACCGTCTACCCCGGGCTGGTGGGACCGACCTGCCTTCCCACTGCCAATGTTCTAGGGGCGCCTGCTTTTCCAGTCTGGCCGACATGGGGATGTCCTCTAACACGGGGTTGTCTTCTGGTACAAGGGTGTGGGAGTGTCCTCTGACGTTTGGATTCTGCCAAGTGAGTGAGTGAAAAATAGTATCTTATAATTTTCCTGAGCACTTCTTTCACAAGCAAATTTGAGCATCTCTTTTATATATTTTAAAGGCCAGGGTGATTTTCCTTTCTCTGTTATTTTTTTCTCACTGATTTATAGTCACTCTCCATGTGAGGGAGGCGAGGGGCTCTATTTTTATATAAATAAATGCGTGCTTCCCGACCCTTTCGGTGTATCTTGCTCCCGACAGGCCCAGAGACCGTGGAGAGCACAGATGCTATCAGCACCCGCACTGGCCACTCCTGCCCGAGGTCAAGGCGGGGGCCTTGGCCGTCCAATGAGTCGGGCTCGGGGACACACGTGGGTGCCACTTGTCTCCTGTCAGTTGGACACGCTTTCCCCTCGGCTGCTGCGGTGCTTCTCTTGTGACCTCAGCCGTCTCACAGTGTCCCTCACAGTCCCGAGGACGTCGATGGCAGCCTTCGACAGCTGTGCTTCCCTGTGCGATGGCGCGCTATGACTTGCTTCCCTGTGCGCCTCTGCCCTCGTGCAGACTTCCCTGCTGACTGCCGTCGGCCTGCTAGATCTGGCTTCTCCATTGGCCTTCCATTCCTGGTGCAGTCACGCTCATTTAAAACCCACAACAAACATAGGCAAACAGACAGAGAAACACGCCGTCCCAGTATCAGTATTTCAGGGTGTGTCTTCCTGGCCTCTTTGGACTTACCTGTGGAAGGTACCGGCAACCCACAGCAGGGTCGAGCCCCACAGACAGTCTCACCCTGCACGCTCTGTGTGTCCCACTGCACGTGTTTCTGCCTCATGGAGTTGTCGCCGCCCTGATCCGTGACAGCTTTAATTTTCACCGGAGTTATCTGACTGGTTCCCGAGGGTCCCACACTTGGGTGGCTTCCAGCCTTCCCTTCTACCAGCAGAGCTGCTGGGAGTGTTCCCCCAGACCTGAATGTTTGTGCGCACTTTCTTCTGCAGAGCCGAAAGCATTCTTGGAAGGTTTTGAGGCCCAGAGTCCCTCAGATGTGGAGGCTGGCGTCTGGGCGCACCGCCTTGCCCACCCTGGAGAGGGCAGGCACCGTCCCTGGTGGTGGGTGGGCCGTGGCTTCCTGCCAGATGGCCCCTGGTAGCTCAGCCGCTCCCTCCCCAATGGTCAGTTGGGCCCCCCTGGAAGGTGCTCGCCTGTGTCTCCTGCCCCCTCACCCAGCCCGGGCATGGGGCGGGGCCGGCCCCTGGATTTCTGGGCATTTGGATTCAGTCCAAGGGGCCAGGAGAGACACTTGAGTCCAACTTGTCCCTGCAGCACACTCGGGCCGGGAGGAACCTGACGTGGGGACTGTGTTCCCAAAATGGGTTTAAAGCTCTAAATGGGAAAGCACCAGCAGACGTAGCAATGAGGACAAACCCTGCCTTTACAGGGCGGCAGGCTCTCCTGGGGGGAGAAGTCCAGTCTGCATGAGTGACAGACTCGTGGGCCAGTCCCCGGAGGGCAGGCATGGCTCAGGGCCAGGTGTGGCCACCTGGTGGGCACTCACCCCAACCGGGCCCCTCCTGGGGTTGCAGGCGCAGCTCCTCTGTGTGTCCCCTGGCCCAGCGCACAGTAGGTCTGGAGTGTCACTGCGGGTTGGAGCTGGTAGAGCTGTGTGTGTGTGGTCTCCTCAGAATGACATGGAGCCCCACACTGCTGTCCCTGTGAGAGACGGGGACCACGTGTCCAGCCCGCAGGCCCTCTGCTGAGGCCCCTGCCCTGCTCAGCACACAAAAGGGCCCCTTCCTTGACCTTCTCTGGGCTCCCCACCTGGTCCGGCTTCCCTTCTGCCCCCTTCCCTGGGCCCAATAGAAGGTGGGGACAGGTGGGGAGAGGAAAGGTGGGCGTAGGACAAGAGCAGAGGGAGCGATTTGTGGCATAAACATAGCACTTGTGTGTGGAAGAAAAACATCTTTGAACAAACAAGAATCTCAGCCCAGTTCCCCAGAAGCACTATTATCTGGGAACAGCGCTGCTTCCGAAGAAAAAGAGAAAACACAGCAAATGCTGTGAGGGAGAGGTGGGGGCGGGGTGGGGGCGGGGTCGTCAGGCGCGGCAGAAGCAGGCTGGGGGGTGGGGGATGCTTTCATCTGCTCCTGCCCCCGCCCCACCGCCCTGCAGATCAGGCTGCAAACCCATTGCAAATGCGTGTGCTGGTGGGGTCCAGAGCGGGGGCCCCCCACCACACTGAGTTCCCCGTGAAGTTCATTTTGTTGGCGGGGTGGGCGGTGATAGACCTGAATGGTTTTGGTCTTTCAACCAAAACTGTCCCTCTGATCAAGCAACTTCTGTGCCCTCCGGCCGGCTATTTCATGGGCCGGAGCCAGGCCTGGGCTCACCTCTGCAGACGGCTCCAGGTTGTCCATCCACGGCCCTCAGTAAAATCCTGGCCCCTGGTTTGGGGTTCCAAATCAGAGGCACGTTTGCTCACAAATGCCGTCCAAGTGCGCACGCCCTCGCCCCGTCCTGCCCAGCAGCCATGTTGGCGTCTGCTGCTTGGAGGAGTTTCACTGTCTCTGCATGGGAGGGCTCTGTCTTCCACTCCCTGTCCCTCTTGGCCCCAGATTCTTAAGGGTGAAACCTCTGTGGAATGAGAAAGGCCTGGGGAAGCCCTGGACCTGCTGGTGCCTGGCTGCCTTCTTGGGGGGGCAGTGGGATGCCCCTGAGATGCTGGGCACTCCCCCCACCGCCCACCCTGTGGGCTCTCTGCTGTTACCCGGCAACCGGCTGCTTCTTATCAGCTCCTTGACAAGCTCCAGCCAAATCCTGAAATGGCCCCACCTGTTTTTCAGTTTGTGGTTTAGGGTTTTTAATTTTATTTTAGGAAGTGAAATGAACAACACTCGTTCTGGAAGGGGAAGATAAGGCTCGGATCTGCGGAGTGGTGTCTGCTGGAAAGAAATCTCTTTTAACTTGTGGGCAGTTTTCCAGCGCAGCTCGGGTGGTGCAGAAGCTGGCAGCACCCTTGCTGGGAGAATTGGAGGGTGGGCTGTGGGCACAGGCCAGCCCTGTGTGGTGGTGGGGTGGTGGTCTGCCTGGACAAGGTTCGGAGATCTGGTGAGCAGGAGCCTGACTCCGTCCCCGGGCCAGCCACCCAGCTTCTCGAGGCACTGCTGGCCTTTGCGAGCCAAGAGCTAAATTTCTCCGGCCTCTGGTGCTTTTTAAAATATAGCTTGATCCTCCCTGATGCAAGAGAGGCATTCCTTGCTTTACTGCCACCTGGAAACTGGCTGGCTGGCTTCCAAGGGGCCTCATTGTTACATTGAATCGCAGGGGGAACCCAGTCCCACCTCCTGTGTTAGGATGTTTGAAGCAAATAATAGAAAATCAAGCTCAAACCAGTTAACAATAAAAAGGATTTATTGCAATGAACAAATGATATGGGTGGATGTCAGGTCAGGGTTGATCCAGCAGCTCAGTACTGCCTCTAAGGACTCAGTCTGGAATAGTTACTGTAGGTTATTTGTCTAGTTCCCCCAGTAAAGTAATCACCAGGGGAACCAGCACACCCTGATGGGCTTAGACCAGTCAGGAGCCACAGGAAACACGTGGCTGTTATGGGGGGGGGGGGCAATTGGACTCTGAGAAGCACCCAGAGCCCTTTACGTCCTTTTTGGATCTGTCAGTATCATGATTGCAGTGGCTCCGACTTGAGCTGCCCTGGTCTTAGCAGGTCTCTGTCCACTGCCTCCTGGTCAGCAAGCGCCCCACCGTGCTCACTGGGACACGACAGGAACCCCACGGTCATCGCAGTGCCACAGGGCACCTTGGCAGGGGGATGGATGGCCAGTCCCCAGGCAATGGCAGGGCCCCAGGAGGTTACAATACCTGGTCAAATATTCTGGAAGGGTTTGCTGGAGACAGGAATCTGGGAAAAGCATTCTGGGGAGGGGGAATAGTCTCCCTGGAGCCCCTGGGTGGGAGCCGCGGCACGTGTGGCCCAGCCTGAGGCCTTTCCCTGCAGGGTACACAGGGCTACTGAGGAGCTAGGGGCCAGAGCTGGGCTGTGACCACCTCCCAGTTAAGACCCTGGTGAGAGGTGACAGTTGTCCAGGGGGCTGCCATACAGATGAGGGGTGACAGCCGCCTGGTGAGGGGTGTCAGGTGCCCAGGGGAGGGTTGACAGGCTCTGGGCAGGACATGGGAGAGGAGTGGAGTGGAGTGGGCAGAAGCCGGAGGGATAGCAGAGGGGGCGGCTGGAGGAGCTGGGGCGGATGGGAGGCCCCTCCCCTCTGGGCTCCCAGTGGGTGGGAGGGGTCACTGGGCCTGAGAGGGGAACCCTGGAGGCCTGGGAGGAGATGACGCTTCAATTGGAGCTTCCATTAGGGGCTGGCGGTGAGGCCTGGGGGTGTCAGGCAGGAGCGGGCAGGAGTGGGAGGGGGTCAAAGAGGGGGCCCAGGTGGGGGTGGGGGCATGGTGCTTAGTGGGAGTAATGGGGCTGTTCCCAGAAGAGGCCACTCTGGGTCCCTGCTGGTGGCCCCTGCCCTCTGTGTACACAGGTCCACGGCCTCCCAGGGTGACCCCACCCACTTTGCATTGCTGGGGGGCTGGAGGGCCAGCAGGGTTGCCATGGTGATGGGACACATGGCCAGCAGGTGTCAGTAGAGCCTGCAGAAATGGGAAGGGCAGGTGTGGATAGGTGGGGGACCTGGGAAGGGACCCCCCAGCACTGCCAGGCTCAGAGGGGCGCAAAGGAGCCTGGGACCGCTGCCCCGCCATTGCAGTGGGGTGGGGCCGTGGGAAGACCCGGAGGAGCTCCTCCCCTTAGCCGGCTGGAGAAGCTGGGCTGCACTCTGGCGGGCTCTGGGGCAGGCCCCTCTCGCTCTGAGCCTGGTCTCCCCATCTGTACAGCTGTGCCCAGGAGGAGCAGGGTCCCACGCGCTCCTGCCCTTGTTCACCAGTTGAGCGGGAAGCCTCCCCAGCTCGGAAGCCTCTCTGCTCCAGGAGTGAGGCGTGCACGGGTGCACGCACCCCTCCGCACACACATAGACGGCCCACACACAAGCACAGCCTGTCTTCCACTCCACGGTCCCGTGGACTGCCAACCCCACTGCACAGAATGGTTGAGTGGAGGCCCATGGCGGCAGGAGCCCCCGCTGCACCCTCTCTGAGCCTTTGGTGGGCTCCGAGCCCAGGGACTCTGTGGGAGGGGCCTCAGGACCCCTTGTCTTTCCCAGCTGGGCTGCAGGACCAAGGTTGTGTGACTGAAGGATGGGGAAACTGAGGCAAGCTGGCCTCCAGGGCGAGTGGTGGAGGGAGCAGTCAGGGCACGATTCCATGTGGGACTTAGATGAATCCACAGGGACCCCGCTTTCCCACCTCCCCCCTTCCTGAACGCTGGAAATGCTGAGGTCTGCTCTTTCCTGAACAGTCTCCACTTCCTCTGTTAGTGTCTTTTCTGCAGGAGCAGATTAAAGAGCCTGCGGAGCGGGCGGGGTTGGGTGGGTAGGGGACGCTTCCGCCAAGTCCCTGCACCTCTCTGGTGGGTGTGCCTGGCCAGTGGCCTCCCTGGCCCCAGGGGCCTGTCTGGGATGAGGAGGCCTTGGCTCAGTGGTTCGAATTCTAGATCGCCAGCCAGAGCCTTGGGGAATTCAGCACACCCCCCCTCAGCAGCCGCATGGGAGGGCTGGCAGCCTGGGGTCCCAGGCTCCCAGCTGTCACCTGCCTGGGGTCTGCCTCTCCCCATCCCCCACCCAGGCAAGGCTGAGAGAGAAAAAGCAGACTCAGGGCTCTCATCTGAGTCCTGCAGGGGGCGGGGGTCTGAGGCAGGTTTCCGGCACTGTAGCTCCACTGTCCTGGGTGAGTGCTACCAGACCACACCAGTGGTGGAAAGGACTGGTTCATGCACCCATCCCTCCATCCATCATCCATCCTCTCACTCGCTGTCCATCCATCCCTCCATCCACCTGTTCGTCTGTCCACTTTTCCATGCTCCCCCGCCATGCTGACGTATACCGTCTTGGGCAGAGTTTGGGGCAGGGATTTTGAGCAAGGCTACCCTGAGGGCGGCTCTCGGGAAGCCGGTCAGGCCGGGAGGGAAGCCAGACTGGATGGGGCGGGGACAGCTCAGCAGAGTGTGAGGAGTCATCGCCGCCTCGGGTCTGGGGGCTGGTCTTGTGCAGCCCCATATCAGTCCACCATTGCCTGGCTGAGCTTCCTGTGGCTGCCTTAACAAAGCGCCACCAACCGGGCAGCTTGACACACAGAAATTTGTCCCCCATTTCCAGAGCCAGGAGTCTGAGATCACGGTGTCGACAGCTCCCTCTGAAACCTGCAGGGGGGCCCTTCTGCCTCCCCCAGTGCAGGCAGCGGCCGCCGGCCTCCCTTTGGTGTCCTTGCTGCGGCCGCATAGCTCCGATCTTGGTTCCCATCACCACGAGGGCTTCTTCCTCCTCGCAACAAGGACACGGTTACATTGGGTTAGGGTTCACCCTAATGCGGTCATCCTGACCATCTGCAAAGGCCCCGTTTCCGGAAAAGGTCACGTCCACAGGCACCGGGCGATGGGACTTCAGCAGGTCTCTGTGGCAGCCCGGCTCACCCTCGGCGTTGGCCATGGGCGGCCGCAGCTCTGGGTGGAGGGCAGGGCTGCGTAACCTTGGCCTAGCGCGGTTTCTGGGGAAGGGTCGTTAGCTGCCAAGACTCACAGAGGCAGGAGAGGGTGCAGCTGCTGACATGGGTTTCGGTCCGTCACCAGGGGCTGAGGTGGCCATGCCACTGAGGAGACAAGTGCCCCCCAGGGAGGGGAACTTCTCAGAGGAAGAGCACAGGCTGGGCCTGCCAACCAGTGAAGAGTGGGGGTGCGGAGAGCCGGTGAACTGGGCCGTGGAGGGCGGCACTGGGCAGTGCTGGGCGGCGCAGCTGTGGAAGGTTAGGTGGTCCAGGCCGGCCACTAGGGTGGGGTGCCAGGTGGGCCCAGGACCCACCACGCCGGTCCCTCCATCCCTGAGCATTTCCTCTTCAGCAAAGTGGAGGGGCCACCGTGAGGCCACCGGCCCAGGGACATGCGGAGGGAGAGCTGTGGGCCAGCCCTGTGCCGGGCAGGCTGGTGCTCCGGAAGGGCAGTTTGGGTTTGGAAACAGCCAGGGAAATGGGGTGCCTGTGATTCCTTCCCAGAGCTCCCTCTGGGGACGGGGGATGGCTTGGGACAGCCCGTGGGGCATGAGGAAGCCACTTCACCACCCCCCAGCCAGGCCCCAGGGGAAAAGGGCTCCAAGTGAGGGCTGGGAGGGGACCCTGGGCGGGCTGGGACTCAGGGCTCCGTGTCCTGCCCACCAGGCCCTCCCCCATCACCTTGTCTCAGAAACCCCCTGGGGGCAGAGCCCCACTTGCAGAGCCCATCGGCCAAAGTTTCTTAGAGGAAACCCAGGAGGGACAGATAATGCCGGGGGGTGGGGGGAAGGAAAGAAAGGAAACACACCACAACAAACCACGAACGTCTCTCCTCCCCCCACACCCTCCACCCTAGAGTCTGGGTGTTCTCTTCCAGACTCTCTTCTTGGGTGAGAAGAATGAAATTTGGTTCAAAACAGTTTATGGAAAACAGGTTCTGTGCCCAGTGCTGGCTGAGCCAGGGGAGCTTGGCCCTGGGCAGCTCTCCGCTGGGGCGGGAGGTGGCACTGAGCGCCCCACCCTGTACTGCCCTCCCCACGGGATTGCAGAGGGGCCCCTGGGTCGGGCTTGAGGTGCATTCCCCCCACCAGAAGGCCGAAAGTTCCAGAGGAGGGTCTGGGGCAGAGGCTGCTCCAGGCCTCCCAGCCCTGGTGGTGATGGCGGCGACCCTTGCGTTCCTCAGCCTGAGGATGCGTCACTGCCATCCCGCCTCTGTCTCCACACTCCGAGTATGTGTGTGTGTGTGTGTGTGTGTGTGTGTGTGTGTGTGTGTGCGCGCGAGCACTGGTGCCTGTGGGGACACTCATCACGGGATTCAAGGCCCGCCCTGATCCAGGGGCATCCCTGCTCACAGCCCTCACCTTCAAAGGCTCTATTTCCACATAGAGCCCTGTTGGGAAGTCCCGGGCAGACATATCTTTTGGGGGAACACCCTGCCCACTGCACCATTTGGGTGACAGGGTGACCAGGGGCCATGAAGTTGCCAGGACCAGAGGTGGTCAGTGCCAACAGTGGGCTGGTTTGGGCCAGCCGGACTGGTGGCACACCAGGGCTTTGGGGGTGTGGGGCTTTGTGCCCTCAGTGCTGGGCTCCCGCCCGGACCCCTGTGTCACCTGGCTGCCAGGGCCAAGGGCACCCCACATCCCGCCTGTGGAGGGGGAGCCCGTGGGGACATGGGAGTGGGGGCTCCCGGCCTGGGGCTGGGCATGTCCATCGTTCCCGTGGGCACCATGGGAGATGGATGTCCAGGGCCTCTGGGAGCCTGCGGCCCGGACTAAAAATGTTCTTAATTAAAAAGGAAGCCTGGCACCGCCTCGGGCGGGGCCCGCCTCTTCCTTGGCAACTGGGAGGCTTTCGAATCCCCAGGAGGGAGTGGGTCTCCAGGGACAACCTGGTTCCAGGAGGAAAAGAACCAAACTAAACTCCCCGAGGCGCCCTTTGCGGCAGCCCGATTCCCGCGGGGCCAGCAGGGGTGAGGGCCAACCCTCCTGCTGGGCCCCTGGGACGCAGGCTGGCTTCGGGGGCCCTGGTGGTAGGGAGGATGCAGGGCAGGGCCAGGCCTGCACAACATACCTGCTTTGCCACCTGCAGACCCTGCCCCTCCGGGGAGGGATGTGGTGCTTGGGGCTGACCTCAGGGTCCCCGGTATTCCCTGGCATCCTGCTTCTCATCCCCACTTTCCAGACGGGGGCACTGAGGCCCAGAGACAGAGACCTGTCCCAGGCAAACCAGTGAGTCCAGCCAGACCTGAGCCCCTGCCGACGTGGCACCAGGCGGCTCCTCTAGAACTTGAGGCCCCGGGGTGAGGCTGAGAGTGGAATCTCAGGCATGAGGGGGCAGCGGGAAGGCATGTGTGGGGTGCGGGGGGAGGAGCAGACGGCCGGTGCAGGCCAGGGCTGTCAGGCCCCTCCACCCACCCTGTTGTGTTCCTCAGCGCCCCTGAGACACCCCCCCTTTCTCCAGCGTGGGGCCGGCTCCCCCTCTCTGCCTGCTGCTCTGGGTGGGGGTGAGGTGGGAGGGATGAGGGCACACGGCGGGGGTCTGGCAAGCAAGGTGCTTCCTCCCTGCAGCCTCACCCCAGAACCAGGTGGCCATGCAGCTCGGTGGGGGCCTGGGGGACCTGGCTCATGCCGCCCTCTGAAGTTCTAACGCTGCTCCCCAGTTCCCAATGAGCTCTCGGAGAGGAGGTGTGGGGGAAGGAGGAGCAGACAGACAGCAAGAGCACGGTGGGGTCCACAGCTCCCCGAATCCCTGCATCACCTCATTTCAGCCATGCTGTCTGCATGCCCCTCACCAGGCATCACCTCCGAGAGGCGGTGTCTTCAGCCCGTGTCATGGGAACGGGAACCAAGTCCCAGGGGAGCCATGTGGGCTGGCGCATTCTTGGGGACAGCCAGCTGCCCCTGACTTTTCCAAATGCAGCCACAGCGATTCTCCGGCCAGGAGCTGAGCCAGTCAGGAGGTCTCTCTTCGCCCTGTCTTACTCCTGGTGGTCTGCACTTGGGCTCCCTGGAGGCAGAGCCCGATGCGGGGATTTGGGCATGTGAAGAGACCCCAGAGGGGAGGTGGGAAATGAGGCAGGAACAGGAAGGAGACGATAAAAAGGGTGCTGTGACCAGGTGACCACTGTGGGCCCTCAGGGAGATAGGGAGCTCTGCCACCCAAGGGTGAGGGAGCTGGGGAATTGATCTGCCAACTCCCATTGGTTACTGCTGAGGGTTTCCCCTGGAGGGTGTTAATCCCATCCACCTTGAGGGTGACATGCAGGCTCTGGGTATGGAGAAAGCCCTCAGATACAGAAGTGCTGATGTTGGCAGCCAGAAGTTCAACTGGGCCAACCTACACTTAAGTGAGGACAGGGGAAGGTGGGATGGAATGTCTGGAGCTTCGGCAACAGCTTTGTGATTGTGAGGCAGTGACTAACATTGAAGTCTGAGGTTGATAAGCTGCTGAGCAATCCTACCTCTGTCCCCCAACCGAGGCTTCTCATGATGTGAGAAGTCAGTGCCTTTTTTCCTCAACTCATTGTTAGTCGAGTTTTCTGTTACTCGTAGCTGAAAACGTCCCAAGGGATCAGGTGGCTCACACAGCAGGTGCCCCTGCTGTCACCTTGATCCCAGAACCCCAGTCTCCAGACTGTGAGAGAGTCATTGTCTGCTGTCATAAGCCACCCAGGGTGTGGGACTTGGTTTCAGCAGCCCCAGGACACTCACCCAGCTGTGGAGGGTGGGTGGGGCCCGGGCAGGGAGGGGGCTGCTCAGGAGCCTGGGGCCACATCCACTGGCTCCCTGGGGAAGCAGGTGGGCTGTGTGTACAGGCCGGTGAGTGCACCGGGTCTCTGCGGTGCTTTGGGAAGGCAGCCAGAGAGGAGCCATGGGGCAGGGCTGTGTGGCAGACCAAGTCGAGGCCTGGTGGCTGCAATTTTAAACCAGGGCCCCAGCCGGCCTGTCTTGGCCCTTCCTTCCATCCTGTGCCTGAGATGCTGTGGGCTGGACATGTGTTTGGTGTGGCAGCCATTGGTGTGGGTGTGGAGAGAGCCCAGAGGTGGGCTACGTGCCCACAAGCCCCGCCCTCCCCAGTCCCAGGAGTGGCAGCCACTGTGCTCCTGAGAAACCCCCCAAGCGGCCGGAGGTGGGCCCTCTCTCCAGGGTGCTGGCAGTGCTGGGTTCAGTCAACTTGGCTGGGTTCTCCCAGCTTCACGGGGGAGGGGGTGAAGGGCACTGGGCCTCACCTGGGGCCCTCCACCCCTCATTTTAAGCACCGTGCCACATGGGGCACAGTGGATGTTTATAGTGAGATGTCCCCTAAGAGCTCGGCAAGCCCAGGTCCAGGGAGGTTCCCAGGCCACAGGCGACGCTGCCCTCTATGGGGAGCTCACTGGGGTGCTGTCCACTGGGGCACTGCCGTGTGGCCTCTCCATGTGGCCCCAGCTGCTTAGATTTCTCGGCAGACCTTGGCCAGCCCCAGAGTGACTGAGTGGAGGGCCCCTGGAAGCTGTGTGGCCCTTTGGGGACCCAGCCGGGGCCATCAGGTGCCCTACTCGGCACTTCCTGTTCTTCGGGCAAAGCAGTCACAGGCTGCCCTGGTTCAAAGTGAGGGGACTCGGGCACCACTTCTCGACAGGGCTGTGGAAGGAATGTGGGGGAACTTCTTAAAGCCACCAGGGGCCAAGAAGAACACTCACCCCTCGCGTCGATGACTGCCTGTCACCCACCGGCAGGACTCGAGGCTCCTCTAGGTGGATGGTCCAGAGGCCCAGAGGAGGGGCTGGTGTGGCTGAAAGCACGTGCCCTCGTTTCCCAGGGTGGCCCTGACCATCTCACAGCTCCAGGGGCCAGCCGTCTGAAATCAAGGGGTTGGCAGAGCCGGGCCCTTCCCTTGGAATGTTCTAGAGGGGAATTGGTTTCAGGCCTTTGTCTCAGTTTCTGGCAGTGGCCGGCGATCTCGGTGTGCCTCGGCCTGTGCTCAGTTGTGTCACTCCAGTCTTTGCTGTCACATGCCCGTCTTCCTCAGCACGTGTGTCAGTTTCCCAATCCATGTGAGGACACCGGTCCCCGGGTAAGGGCCCACCCTAAAAATCTGGTGTGGCCTCATATTAGCTTCATCTTAACTGCCCCTGCCTCTGCCCATGGCCCCTGGAGGGTGCCCCACCCACTCCCTGCCTGGAGGCTGTTGAAGAGCTCCCCCCTCGGTGGTGTGGGGGGGTTTCCCTGCCCAGCCTCCCGTGCTGAGTCATTTCCCTGGAGAATCCTCCATTTCCCAGGATCAGTCTGAGGGCGGGTGGGAAGGTAACCAGGCCTCTGGACCTTTACCTGGGCCAGGCCCTGCCCCCCAGAGCCCTCTCCGTCTCTGCTTTCTGCAGTTGCCTTCAGGGCCCCCCACACCTTGGCTCTGGGAGTGTGATGGACTGAGTTGTGTCCCGTAAAACACACGTGTCGATGTCCTACCCCCGTCCCTCCAAAAGTGCCTGTGGCTGCAGACGGGGCCTTTGAGAAGTGAAGAAAGTAAAATGAGGCTGGGTGTGGGGCCCTAACCCCCCGGGACTGGTGTCCTTACAGGGAGAGGTTAGGGTGCAGACACAGACGCGCACAGAGGTCGGCCAGGTGAGGAGGACACGGAGGCGGCGGACTCCAAGCCAAGGAGAGGGGCCTCGGGAGAAACACTTGTCGATCCTGAACTGTGAGAAGATACATTTCCGTTGTTTAAGCGGCCTAGTCTGTGGTGTTCGGTAGCGCAGCTCAGATGGGGGTGCCAGGGAAGAACGAGGTGGTTCTGGGCTGTTCCGGAGACCCAGAGGGTGTGGACCAAACCCACAGTGAGTCAGCAGGTCTGGGCCAGACAGAGGTCACCAGAGGCTGCACTGTGCCCCATGGAGTCCCGGAGGCCCCCATTGCCCCACCGCTGCCGTTAGAGGCTTTACGGGGGCATGTCCAATGTTTGGAACCGAAAATGAATAGTTTTCAAACCCTCCATTCTGCCTCTTCTCCTCGAGGACACCCTTGTTGTCAGCACCCAGCTTGTGTTTGGGGTTCTCCCTAGACCCTGCACACTGCCGGCCATCTCCGTATCATCACACAGAGTCGGCTCAGGCCTGACCCCCCGCACCTGGGGGCTTCTGAGGGCAGGGACCCGGGTGTGCCCACCTGTCTCCAGTGGCTCCAGGCCATGCACAGGGTCTGAGATCGTCTGAGCCAGGCTGGAGATGGGAGGCACCAGGAATGGCCTGGTGGGGTCCCTGGTGAGAGAGCTGGGTCTCTGAGACCCACCCCACCCCCACATCCAAAGGGGTAGGGGCTGGGGGCTGGTTCCTGGGGGCTCACAGAGGACCCATTGGGGCTTCAGGAGGGCGTGGCCCCCTGGTAGAGCTCCTGGCCCTCCCTCTGTGGAGTCCTGCGTTCTGCGTGCTCCCCAGGAAGCCCTTGGCCTGGAGGAGACTGGGGAGCTGGGCGGCCAGTGGGGGCCAGGGACGAAGATGCCAGTGGCTGCGCCAGCTGCTATGGGCAGGCCCAGTTCCACCCTGCCCTTGGGGCTGAGAGCCATGGGGGCAGCCTGTCGGGGGGCACCAGTGGAAGGCAAGGTGCGTGGGGCCCCATGCCCAGCACTCACCTCAGCGCCCAATTCACAGACCAGAAGACTGAGCCTGGCCCAGGTCACAGAGGGGAGGGGAAGAGGTGGTTTTTGCTCCCCGCTCGCCCTCCTTGTCTCCCACCCAGCCCTGTCCTGGTCCTTAGTCGTTTTGGGGACCGTGACCCATTCAGGCCTGCACTGCTTCCAGCCAGAGCCAGCTTCCAGAGCATTCCGAGCCCCCAAGGCCACCACTGATTGACGGTGAATTGAGTTGACACGTAATTTGTACCTTGAGTGCGAAGATAGGGCCATTGCTGGGAGAAAACTGAAACTAGCCATGAATAATTCCTGTGCTTTCAACAAAAACACCAATAAAATGAAAGTTTGAATAAATACCACTCAGCCCGCCTGGGCGTGAAGGGGAAGATGCTGCAAGTCACCTGAGTGGGGCTCGGAGGGCGGGGACGGGGGCCGCCCCTCCTGGAGGCGGGACAGGCTCCCACCCGGGGTGCCTGTCTCTGTCTTCCCCAGCAAACTCCCGTCTGTCCTGGAAACCCACTCCCGGGGGTGTCCTGCGGCTAGCTCAGTGCTCAGTGAGGGGGTTGTCACGGAGGTGGGCATGGTGGGGGTGCCTCTGCTGTGGGCTGCACTACAGACTGCAGGTTTGTGTCCCCTGCCCCCACCCCAATTCCCGTGTTGGGGTCCTGTGCCCCAATGTGATGGTGTCGGGAGGGGCCTTTGGGAGGCGGGGAGGTCCTGAGGGTGGAGCCCCCCGGGAGGGGTCAGCGCCCTTGTTCAGAGGCCTCAGAGAGCTGCCCCGTGACTCGTGCGCGAAGACACAGTGGAACACCTGACACCCACGAAGGGGAAGTGGGCCTGCGCCGGTCACTGAAGCTGCCGGCATCTTCACCTTGGACCTTCGGCCTCCAGAACCGTGAGAACGAAATTCTGTAGTTGAAGCGGCCGAGTCTGTGTCATGGCGCCCGAGGGGATGATTGTAAAAGGGGTGGTGAGAAACCTGGGAGAGAGGAACACAGCCAGAGGGGCTGATTCAAGTCCCCTCCATCACCACTCAACCCTGTGACCTTGGACCAGCTGCTTCCCCCGTCTGGGCCTCTGTTCCCACATCCCAACAAGAGCCCTCTCCTGGGGCGCTGGGCTCCAGCACCCACTTGAAACAGAGAGGCGGCGACCTGGGCACACAGTGGAGGAAGGCTGTGGCCCCGCACCAGGACACCGGGACAGGCCAGTAAAGGCCGGGCCGGGGGAGCTGCGGGCCGGAGGGAGGGCTCTGGGCGGTGTCCTGACTCTGGGGCAGGGCAGAGGGCCCAGGGCCCCGGCTGGGTGTTGAAGGCTGGATTGCGCGCCCAAAAAGATGTGTTCACGTCCTGGCCCGTGGAACCTCAGCACCTGGCCTCCCTGGGAAACGGTGGCTGCAGAGGCGACTGTGGAGAGGAGTTGCGGGGGGGCGGGGAGGAGTGCCTTCACCCGCCATGACTGGGGTCCTCGGGAGAGGAGACATGGAGAGTGACACCCACAGAGGAGAGGCCCCGGGAGGACGGACTCAGGGAAGATGGCCGTGCGACGACAGGCACGCACGGAGAGAGACTGGAGGGATGTGGCTTTGCGTCAAGGGCCCCCAGGCCTGCTGCCGCCAGCAGCAGCTGGGACAGGCCTGGAGCAGGCTCCCCATCGCAGCCCCAAGAAGGAACCAGCCCTGGCGACCCCTCGATTTTGAACTTCCGACATCCTAACGTGGGAGAGCGCGAGTGTCTGTCCTCTGAAGCCACCCAGTCGGCGGCATTGGTAACGGTGGGCCCAGGAGAGCGGTCCACTCGGCGTCGGTGCTGTCCTGGTCAGGAAGCTCTGGGGCCCTGGCTCCGGGCTGGGCTGGCTCCGGTCATGCAGTGCCCAGGGAGGGAGGCAGGCACTGGTCTCCTGGGGCGTGAGGCTCCCCACCGGCCCTCAGGCTTCCCCAAAACCTGCTGGTGCCCGTTCACACAGGTGGCCATCTTGGCCGCCATCTACTGACCCAAACTGCCCCTCAACACCCTCACTTGTTCCCGGGAAAGCCCCCTTTCTATGCAGGTAAACTGAGGTTCGCAGTGGGCACTGGTTTTGCAAATGCCACACATCGAGTGGGCGGCGGTTCAGGACTGGCAGCCAGGCCGACTGGCTCCACCTTCATCAAATCAGCACCCACCTGCAGGGGTGGCCTGGCCAGAGACAGGCCCAGCTCAGACGCCCGTGTGACCTGGGCAGTCCCAGAACCCCAAGCCTCACTGATGCGGCTCTGAGAAGGATCATCCCTCTTTCTCGCTTATACGTCTAGTGCTGGGCACTGGCTGACTTGGGGACCTCGCCGTGGCCATCTGTGGGCGGGAGCTCCTGCCCCTGGCCTGTGCAAGTGGCTAGAGCTTCTTCAGAAGCTCCATAGGGCACGGTGGCCTCAGGCGGTCCAGTGTCACACCCGGTGGCTCGGGGTTCCCCTTGTGAGCATTCCAGCGCCTGGGGTAATGTCGAGTCTCCTTTTCTGACCTTGACTCAGAAGTCACAATGTCACTGCCTTGCGTCTGGCTGTAAGACACAAGGGTCCACCTCTAATGGGAGGAATGTCAAGGTCGAGTTGCAGAGGGCAGACATGGTGTGGCCAAGGATACAATGTGTCACGACCGCCCTCAGAAAGCCAGGCCACGGCCTCCAGTGTGGTCATTTTATCGCAGGGAATGGAAACTGACCTGGCGTGGGCAGGTGGGGGAGGGGGTGTGGAGGCTGGGGCACAGGAGGGGCTGGAGAAGGGGCACAGGGTGGGCGGCGGAGTTTTGCCTCTCAGGCAAGGCCGAGAGAAGGCTCCTCTCTCAGTCACTCAGGTCCGACGAGCTTGTCCTCGGAAAAGAGCTCGCTGGGCAAAGACTCCATCTGAGGTGCAGTGAGTCCTGTGTCGCCCCTTCTAGGGCTGACGCCCCACCCCCACCCCGAGGCTTTTCAGGCATGGCCTTGTTGGAGCTACAGATCTGAGGTTGGCCCTCTTCCCTCACAGAGGAGATGGACATTTGTAGGAGAGGAAGGAGAGTTGGGGGGGAGAGGGCGCTGCATCCTTCCTTCCACACCTGACCATGTCACACTCCTGGGCTTCCACCAGTGGCACCCAGCACTCTCCGCGGCACTTGGGCAGCAGCCACCGACAGTCCCCCTTGCCCCCCGAGGGACAGGCCCTGCGCTGCCTAGCCCTGTCCTCGCCCGGGGGCAGCGTCAGCCGCACTTCCAGCTCTTTGTCCACCAGCCACCTGTCCTACTGTGAGCCCCATGAGGACGGGACTGCGGTCCACTTTGCCACCTCATCGTCAGGACCTGACCCGGTGGGTGTTTGTTAAATGAACATGAGTGGACAGATGTGAGGAAGTGGGCGTGTGGCCTCAGGAAGGCCTTAGCCAATGGGGGCATCTGAACTAAGTGGGGGGGAGCCACATGGAGGCTGCGCCCTGCAGGGCAGTTTTATCTGGTCAGCACGGCGCTAACAACGCTGTCTAGGACCCTGTGCAGGAGGCCAGCTGCCCTGGAGGGCACCCGGGCTTACAGCAGATGATGGGCCGGGGAGCGCACGTCTCTGAGTGCTGTGTCAGGGGGTGGGGTGGGTCTTTGTCACTGCAGCCCATTCTGACTGATACACCAGCTTCCCGAGAACAGCAGCACACCTGGCTGTCCCTCATCTGCTCACCTGCTTCCCACCGCACCCCCCGAGGGTGCCTCCCTTTGGGATAGTGTATCTGTTTGCTAGGGCGGCCATCACCGAGGACCGCAAGGTGGGTGGCTCGCACCCTGGAAGCATCCTGTCTGCCAGTTTGGATGCCAGGAGCCCGAGGTCAGGGTGTGGGCAGGGTGAGCTCCCTCCGGGCCCCGAGGGAGGATCTGCTTCTGGACTCACCCTTTGCCCTGCTGTTTCCACAGTCTTCCCTCCATATCCAGGCCCCCTTTTTATAAGGACAGCTGTCACATTTAATTAGGGCCCATCCTACTCCAGAGTGACCTCCTCTTATCACACTTGCAATGGTCCTATTTCCAACGAAGGTCACACTCGGAGGTCCTGGGGGTTGGGACCTGAACGTGTGAATCCCTGACAGAGGAGGGTCTGTGGGAGCTGGTCCATGTGAGCAGGGCTGGGCAGGAGAGTGTGAGACAGAATGCAGACATTTCATGGCTGGCTAGTTCTAGAAGGTTCTTTCTCCCTCCTCCCCCCAAAGATTTTATTTAAAATTTTGTTTAATTTTAGAGAGGGGGGAAGGGAAGGAGAGAGGGAGAGAGACATCAACGTGTGGTTGCCTCACGTGCGCTCCCCTTCTGGGGACGTGGCCCACAGCCCAGGCACGTGCCCTGACTAGGAAATGAACTGGTGACCCTTTGGTTCTCAGGCTAGCACTCAATCCACAGAGCCACACCAGCCAGGGCTGGTTCTAGAAGGTTCTTAAGAAACTCCTGTGGCCTGGGAAGATGGGGTGTGCATGTGTGCATGTGTGAGGGTGCGGGGTGGGGGGGGGACACCTGTCAAACTTGGTCTTTGCCCATTTGTTTCCGACTTTATGCTGACTCTGAAAATGGATTGACATGGGGGGGGGTGAGACAGGCATCAAGAAAAGGGAAGCTTCAAAGCTATAGCCATGGGAAATGTTTTTATTTTCTGCTTGAAAGAAAATGCCAAAGAAAGTGTTTTTTTGAAAGGAAAGGAGGTGAAGAGAGACACAGTGTGTGTGTGCCTGAGAGAAGAGAAAGGGACAGACAGACATGGGGGTGAGGGGAAGGGGAGGGAGGGACAGACGTCTTGGGAGACCTGGGAGGAAAGGGTAAGCCTTGCTGTCCCCTCCCTAGAGATGTCACCATGGGCCATGGAGCACTGAAGATGGAGGGCCGGGCTTGCTTGTTACCACCCACGCCCAGTGACCTGAGGAGGGTCACCCACCTCTCTGAGTTGCAGGGACCCTTTTGAGGAGTGTCTGTGGGGCCCAGATGCAGGGGACAGACCTGTGTGCGAGTAGCAGAAAGAATACTGAAAGGAACACCCATGGATTGTGTGTGTGCCAGAGAACTCACAGATCCGTGAGAAGCGGCCATCTCCAGGTGAGCCCTGAGGGGTCGCAGGGCAGGTGGGGGGGCTCCTGGGGCAGGCCTGTTGAACTCCTCACCACAGACCCCTCCAGCCAGGAATGTGCCCCAGGTCAGCCTGACCTCACCCAGCCCCAGGCCAAATGGACTCCCATTGACCTCTGACCTGTCACCTCCCCCCCAGGGGAGGACAGGAGAGGCCCTAGTAGAGGTAGAGGATTGATGGGAAAGGGCGGTAAAAGGGATGGCAGGGTGGAGGGTGGGTTCCTGCCTGGCCATTTACCTTCTGGAAGTTAATCTAAGTCAGGCCGGGGGCTCCCAGGGGTGCCGGGGCTCCTGGTCTGTATCCCCAGCAGCCCCCGCTGCAGCTGCCACTTCTTAGCTGTGCAAACGTGGCACTTCTTTCTGCACCTTGGGTCTCCCATCTGTGAGACAGCAGGACTTTCCCAAAGCCAGGGGCCGTCGAAGTCATCTCCAAAGAGGGGCCAGTTTGCACAAAAGGAACTTTCAGACTATAGAAGAGGAAACTGGGAGCCTTCTGCGCTGAAGGGGTGGGGCCCCGGGATTGGCAGGGCCACGTGGGTCAGGGCCCTGGAAAGGGTCTGAGGCCCCTCTGGGGGCCAGACTGGCGGAGGAATTTGCTGCAGAACTCTCAGCGTGCACAGGCATGCCAGAGAGGGAGGGGTTCAGAAGCCCGGACTGGGCTGCAGAAGGGGAGGTGGACCTCTAAGAGCCCAGGCGTCTCCCTTCAGGGGCCCTGCCTCCCCACCCAGGCCCTGAGCCCCTCCCCCACACACGTGCTGCCAAGCCCTCCATTAGTCACCCTGGCACTGACACACATAAATCCCATTAGTCACACCCACGCAGACTTGCCTGCTGAACACACCCGGGCACACCCAGACAAAGGAGGAGGCCCCCACAGTGCCCAGGCCGGTGCAGGCACCCTAGGCCGCTCGGTGCACAGGTGGTCAGTGTCCCCCAAAGCAGCCGTGGCCCACAGTAACAGCCCCCCCTCGACTGGGCGCTGAGGGCTCCAGTAACCACAGCCCTCCCCCCCACCTCCCCCAACATACACACACACACACACTGCAAACCTCCTCCACCCGCTTTGGGCACACAAGTACCACAACAGACGCCCACGAATGCCCTTGGCCATCCCCTCTTTGCCTGTCTCTGGAGGGGGCAGGGCAGGCAACGTGTCCCCCCCCTCCCCACGCCTGTCCTCCGACTGTCTAGCAGGAAAACCATTCCCCAAGGTCAGCAGAGCGCTTCAGCCGGCGGCCGGGAGCTGATTTATTGGCGGTTTATTTGGAGAAATGCTATCGCTTTTAGATTCCGGTGGGGGGAAAAAAAACGCTCACGGTGGACTTTAACCTTGGGCTGAAACCGCAGCGCTTTGTTTTCCGAGGCGCTTCCTGGGGCGCCGCGGCGGGGCTGGGCGGAGGGGGCGGCGCGGCGGGAATGCGGCTCAGCAGCCTCCCCACTCCCAGGCTGCGCTCGGCCGCCCGCCGGGGCGGGCCCCCAAAATCTTCTGGGCTCGGCGGGAAGCCCTCGGTCCTGCCGAATGTGCTAGAAATTCTAGGTAGGAGCCGAATCTCCCAAGGCGAGCGCTCTTGGAAGCGAGGTTGCAAGTCCCTGCTTGCAGCCTCTGCCACTGACCCTTCTCACTCGCGTCGCCAGCTCAGTGAGGCCCTCAGGGAGGCATCTGGAGCTGGCGAATGCCTCCCCCTTCCGTGGATGTCCCGACCCGAAGTCCTGAGCAAAGACTTTGTTGGTCGTGGTCCCCAATCCCGGGCATGGCCTGCTTAGCTGATCCAGGACACCACCAGACCGAAGGCTCGTTTCCCACCCCTCTGGCAGGCAATGCTGGTGGCATCGAGCATTATTACAGCAAAGGCACTCTCTCTGAGCGCCCCTTGACTGTTCGGGTAGAAAGGCTGCCTTTCCTACCAGGCATCGCCCGATGGATCCAGCTTTCCTGATGGTTGGGCTATTCCCGCCAAAGCGTGTGGACGACAAAAAAGCCCAGGGTATCCCAGGCATGGAAGACGGGCTGGCCTGGGCTGGGGAACCACACGAGCGCCCATCTCCAGGCATAGCCCCGCACACATCTAGCTTGGTCCTCGCCTGGCAATACAAACAAAACACCCCTCCCCCACCCTGTGCTCCAAGAGGGCTCTAAGGTCAGAAGGATGGCCGGATGAAGGCGGAGTGCTGGGAGAGGCCGCTCAGACCCTGGCCCCCATCACTCCTTTATGGTGCGGGTGGCACAGGAGTTGCGCTCAAGCGGGTGGCCACACCCGTCCCAGCCTCACCGAGCCTTCGTAGGAGTAAGTGCCCGCGCCGGGCACGATCTGGTGAGGCCCGGGTCACCACGAGGTCTGGCGACTGCGGGGATAGATGTGGTAGCACCAAGTGGGCAGCCTTTGTCTCCCTTTGGCGAAAGGGGAAGCTCCTGGCTTGATGTCTGGGCCATACGGGGCCCTGCTCTCCCAGTTAAGGCCCGGGGGTCCCGCGAGGCTGCGAAAGAAAATAAGTTCGAGCAGCCGGGAAGCACAGGGAAGGAGTGCTGGCATGGAGATTTATGGCCACAGCCAGCCCCCTGCGCACCCAGCGAGTCTCCGTCTCTGTCCTCTGCACGCTAAGCTGTGGAGAGGAAGACCTGACCCGGGCCAGGGGAAAAGCCAGGGCCGGAGGTGGAGCCAGGAGGCGCCGGGATCCGCAGGGCCCCGCCTGGAGCTTCAGCCTCAGCTCTGTCCGCCCTGAGCCCCCTGATCCCCCTGATCCCGGGTGGGAGCGGGGCTCTGGCCCCGAGTCCCTGGTGTTCCTGGCGAGCGCCGGCTGCTCTTAGCAGGGCTGGCCGAACCGTAGCTCGGCTCGGAATCGCGGCCGGGCCAGCAGCAGCACGGGGATGGCAGGCACTGTTTTCCCGGGCGGGGCCTCTCCGGGTTTTAGCGGCGTCCGGGCCAGGAGCTCCCAGGTTGCTGGACTTGGGACTTGGACACTGGAGTTTAAAAGACCCGGCCAGATCTTCCCAAACCGGCAAGAGAGGTCGGCCAACGCCTAGGCTCCTTTGCTGAGAGCTTCGCAGAGCGCAGGCGCTTCGGTCCCCACTGGGAAAGGCCGTTTGGGGCGAAGAGTGGAGGTGGCTGGGTGTCCTGACCTAAGAAACGATGCCCGCCCCCTTTTGGGGAAGGGGTGAGGGAAGAAACCTGTCCACGCGGCCAGCAACCCCGGGGATCCGGAGAGCGCCGAGTTTGGCCCTGAAAAGGGGGGCTGAGCCGGAGGACAAAAGCGCGGCCCGGGAGAGCTGGGCTCAAGGTTGGCTTGTCCTTTAGTTTTGAAACAAAGGGGAAGCATTTTGTCGGTTGGGTCGCCACAGAGCCAGAGCCGATGACCTGGGAACACACAAAAGGCCTCCGCTCCGGAAGCCCACGCTGGCCGTGGACAAGGACACAGGCCTGGGCGAATTCTGCGGGAACTGAGGTTTGGGGTTTCGAGGTCCCACCCTCCAGCCGATTTTCCGCTCAGTCAGTACAAAACACACACATACACACACTACGTCAACACTCTTTTTGGCCACGGCTCCCGCCGGGTAGACAGAAGTATGTAGGGGGAGGGGACGGAAGATGGCGGCCAGGCTGCGGGCTGCGCGGCTGTCACCCGCTCCCGGCAGGCCGCCCAGGCCTGGTTTCCACATTTCAGTGCGGCCCGCCAGTGGGAGGAAGGCGTCGGCCCAGAACTGGGAGACCGGTGAGGGGTGCTCCAGAGGCCCCCTGCGCGCGGCGAGCGTTTTCGCAGAAGCCCAGGCAGCTCCCGCCTCTGGGATTGGGAATCCGTCCCTCGCCCTAAGATGGCTCCCAGCCGCTGTTTATCCAGCGACTGCGGGGGAGACCGGGGTGTGGGGCCGCGGAGGGGGCGAAGATCTGGGCTTGCACAGGACTGCCGGGCGGGAGGTTCCTCGGCGCGCTTCCCACGCACGCTGCAGCTCTAACTGGCACGGCCAGGGCCTGTCCTATCGTCCCGCCCCGCGGAGCTGCCACCTCCGCTGGTCTGAGCCCTGCGCCGGAGCCGATTCCGCGGGTGCGGGTGTAAGTGCGTGCAGGGAGGGCGGTGCAGGGGGGCTGGGACCACAAAGGCCAGGGAAGAGGAGGCTGGAGGATAGGGCCTCAACGTCCGGAGCCCGGAACCGCGGCCCTAATGAAATGCAGGCTGGGTTCATCCCGCCGACTAGGCACACCCTTGGAAAATGCAAACGCCATTGGCAAATCCAGGGCAAACAGGCAGAATTTTTATTAGCAACTAAATGATTTATGGCACACATACCCAGCCGTCACAATTATGGCGTCTTGGAGCATCCAGGAGTGAAAACATTAAACATTTATAAAAATAGGCTTTTGTTATTTTCCACTCTGCAAGTCCTTTGTATTCTCCAACCCCAGCTCTCTCAAGATACATTTTTTTCCTTGAGCTATATTAAAATAAAAACATTCCAGATCTAGGGCGGGGATGTGGGATGGGGGGATCAGGGTCTGGGCTCCGAATACTGGAGGGCAACCAGGGGGGTGGGTAGCAACGGGGACTCGGGCGAGGGAGGGTTTACTAGGAAACCAAAAAGGCCTCTGGATAGGAATTGAGGATGGTCGGCGCCCACTAAGACTGCGCCCCTAGGCACGGCCCCTTCCCAAGCTTGGCTTCTAGCGGCTCAACTGTGTTTATTTTATTTCTGCAGTCATCCCCCTCCCCCAAGGGACACAGACACAATACCTCCTTTCTTTTAACCCCCCTCTCCTCTCCGTCTTTGCTCCTGCCTGTCCGGGGCTGCAAGGGGAGCCTCCCGCTGCCCCGGCCGCCACAGAGACCAGTGCGCCCTGCTCCAAACGCGGCCACCGCCGCTTGTTCCCCTCGGATCCGGCTATTTTCGTTCCTTTCTTTCCTTCTCCCTCCTCCCTCCTCCCCGCAGAGCTCCGGCTTCCAAAAGAGGGCAGCCTAGAAACCAGCGCTGGAGGCTTTAGGAAGGGCAACTTGAAACTGTCCTCAAGAGGCTGAACTCCCCCCACCTCAAATTTATACTGGAATTAAATTAGACACCCCAGTTTGCTCTCAAACCCTAACCCCCCCTTTTTTTGGCTAAAAATGGTTTAAAGAAAATAGAACAAATGGGCGCTAACTAGCTTATTTTACCCCCTCCAGAAAAGTTGCCTTAAAAATGGATTTAAAAAAATTATGCGAGCTGTGTGAAAACGCTGAGTCCGCAGCGCGGGGGCTAAAGACCCGGCTCCTCTTGTTTTAATTAAAATCCAATCACCACGGTGGCTCTCCGAGGCAGGATCGGCAAGGATTTCTGCCCTTCCAAGCTTCTTTTTCAGGGTACGTAATGCCTAGTTGGGCATGGGTAGCTGCCAAGCTGCGGAGAGGGTGCGGGGGCCCCCTAAGCGGCCCCTACGACCGCGTCCTCTCTCCTAGCGCCGGCAGCCAAGTAGGTTGCCGCGGGCAGCTCCCGGCGACTCAACCCAGAAAGGATTTTGCTGAAAGCGCAAAATAAAAGTACAAAGTCTGGGGGATTGAGTCTTCCCTCCCCCACAGGCCACTGCGGCCAGCCAAGCACTTTTTGGGCTTGGCTGATGCTGTCTCTGAGCTCAACAGATTTCCCCCCACCCCGGTCTCGCCCTCCCTGGAGGGGGCGCGGCGGATGGAAGGCGGGAGAGGCCCCCAGCCAAGAGGTTTTTAATATTACACTTTAATAGGTTTCAGAAAGCCCCGTGGAGAAATGCTAATAGGCTGAAATGTCAGAATCGAGAGGGAGTTAGTTCGCGCTCAGCCGATCCAATCCTTTTTTCTGCTCTGATTTTTTTGTGGGGGGGAAGGGAAGGGAAGGGAAGGGGTGGGGAGTGCCCACGCAGAGAGACTTTGGGGAGGGGCGCGCGGTGCAAAGAGCCGCAGCCCTAGCTGGGGCCGTGGGGGTAGCGCGCCCCGGCTCGCGTTTCTATAGGAACCCCTTTTAGAAGATTAGAGACTCACCCGCTGCCGGCCGCCGCGGCCTCTCCAAAATATTAATCAGTAACCATCTGACACCGCATTTCAGGGAGGGACCCGCAGGCCGGGGCTAAGAAAACGGCCTTCTCGCCAGCCCATCCTACCCAACCGCGCTGCTGGGGGACAGGGAATGAATCGCTGCTTTGTTTCAAAAAGGGGTGGGGAGGGAGGGAAAGGCAGCCCAAGTCCGTTTTGGCGTCGCCAACGCGCGTTCTAGAAGGCGCGCCCCAGGGGAGGTGGGGGGCCGGGGCCCAGGCGCGGGGTGCAGCCGGCCGAGCCCAGGCCTTTCCCGGCTCGCTCGGCTTGTCACCTCCTCCTGCGAGCAGGAAGCTGACAGGCGGCCCATTAAACCGCGCCTTGCAAAGCCCAGGATTGCGGCGACAACCATCTTCCTCTATTTTGATCACTAAGCCCAGACACTGGGGGAGGGGGAAGGAAAAGGCAGGAGGAGGAGGAGGAAGAGGGGGGTTGTCCGAGCTGGTGGAGGGGGAGGGCTGCCTAGAAACGGCCCGGAAAAATTCTCACCACCAGTTTTGATCATTCAGCCCCACCGAGGGGAGCCTGGAAACTGCTGGAGCCCTTTGGTCCGTAATTGGTTTTATAGGAATGGCTGTGGGCCAAGGTGTTTACATGCGTGTGACTGGCGGCGCGCGCGACCAATGGGTGGCGGCCGGGGGCCGGCCTGGGGGGGAGAGGCGGGCCCCCGGGAACAATGCGTGTTTCTTCCGCGAAGAGTGCTCCCCTCCCCCAGCCGCCCCTCCCCCCCGCTGGCTTTTTTTTTTTTTTTTTTTTTTTTAGATCCAGTGAGAGGAACTTGAAAGGGGGGTTGTGTAATGTACCTTTTCCAATCCCGGGCTGTATATGGAGATTTGGGATTCTTTAAACCGGCGCTACCTGGATTTTATTAAAAAGCGGGGAGCTCGGCGGGAGGAAAGCTGGCTTTTCCGGGGGCTGCGGGAGCCGGGCCGCGGGAGGGCGGAGGAGTTGGCGCGCCGAGCGCTCGGCCCGGGGAGCGGTTTTCAACCAAAAAAAGGAAAGGCGGGCAAAAAGTGTGAGGAGGCTGCGGGTGGCGGAGGGGCGCAGCGGCCGCGGGATGGCGGGCAGCACGGGCGCGTAACCGCGCCGGGAGCCGGGGCCGCCACCGGAGTCGCAGTCGCCAGAGTCCAGAGCCGGGAGCCCCGCTGCGCCAGGTACGCCGCCGGGTCGCCCGCCTGTCCCTGGCTGGGCGCGATGGTCTCCAAACTTCTTCAGCGGGTCATCCACCCTACCTCACCCTCGGTGTGTGCCGGGGGATCCCTGAAGCTTTCCTGTCCTCGAGAATGGAATCGGGGACCAGGGCCGGTGAGGCGGGGGAGCGCGGGGAGGGGTAAGGGAGAGCCGCTTTTCCTCCGGCTCTTACTTGAGCCCGCAGCCCTGTTCCAGCCCGCCCAGCCCGGCCCCGGGGCATCGGTTCCTTCTCGATTCCCTGTAGGCGGCGGGGGAGCCCGAACGCCGAGACGTTTACGATTATGGGCTGTTTTTAATTAAAAACCGGAATTCAGCCATTTTAACTATATTTAAGAGGGGGAGAAAGTAGGGAGAACGCAGCGAAGCTCGCAGATGGCCGAGCCAGCTTCTCTGCCAGAGCGAGGGTGTTCCGGGGGTTCCACCTCGACTTCCCCAAAGTGGGGCATGACCCGAAGTGCTGGCTTTTAAAAGAAAGATACACAGGAGTATTTTTTAAAAATCACGGGAAGCTCATCGCCGTAAGACATGTATCCTAGGATGTGGCGATCTTAGATTTTTCCAAAGTAAATGCGGATCTGGTAACCAGAGCCTGATGGGAGAGATCGAGGGAGGGAGGAAGGGAATAAGGGGTGGTTGTAACCAAAACCGG
This sequence comes from Tonatia bakeri, assembly GCA_004024845.1. Classification (NCBI taxonomy): domain Eukaryota; kingdom Metazoa; phylum Chordata; class Mammalia; order Chiroptera; family Phyllostomidae; genus Tonatia; species Tonatia bakeri. The sequence continues at coordinate 294,636 of PVIA01000665.1, read as the reverse complement.
GTTAAAATGATCACCTTAAGCAAAGTTGTGGAAGAAGGCTGGAGGGGGAAGCCGGAGGTGGGGGGGTGGGAGCTGGTGGCCAAAGGGTCAGCAGCTTGCTGCGAGGGGCGTTGGGCGGGCACCCGGGAGTCGGTGGCTTTGGCGTGATCGGCAGCTCTAGTAGTGCCCCGGTCTCCCGGAATCAGGAATCCAAGCTGCTGCGGGCAGACAGACAGCGAGGACCCGGTTGGCTCCAAGACCCCCTCCCACCCCCCGGGGGAATCGGCAACCGACAAATCTTTTAAACAAACAGCTTTAAACTGGAACTACAGAGGGATTTACCCAACTCTGGGGGAGGCGCCCCATCGGTGGGAAGGTTTTCTTTGTAGGTTATTTTGGGGTTGGGGGAAGCTAGGGTAGGAGCGAGACTCTTGAGCCCCTTCCGTCCTCTGACGCCCCCCCAAACCCCGGCTCCAGGCCATGTCTTCGGGCCGCAGGATTCTCAGGCCAGGGCCTTGGAAAATGAAACCAAAGCTTGTTTGGAAGGATTCTTTTCAGTCCTCAGGCGAGAATGCCACGTCTCGGGTCCTCGGACTCAGACTTTGCGACTCACAGTGGCCCGAGGGGGGCGGCGAAGCTCTTTAAAAATAATAAACCCGCTTTGTACCCTCTCTCCCGAAAAATCCACGAGTTCGGCGCCTCGGGACGAACTGAGGGAAACTAAACTAAAAAAAGGAAGGCGAGGGCCCCAAAGGTTAAATATTAAACTTTCCCGATCAGATAGCGACACGAACTGCTCTTGGAGAGGTTTTACGGTTTGAAGTCCCGGAGCGTGTGACGCCCAGGAATCAAACACTCTTCGGAGGTTTGTATTTGTATTTGCCCGGTCCGGGCGACTCCGAGGGGCCTGCCCAAGTTTCCGGAGGCCCGGTGAACTGCCGAGGCAGAGGCGGGCTGGGGCGCAGCGCGCCACCGGTCTCTTTCCGAGTCCCGGCCCCTGGAGCCCGAAGCCGCCAGTAGGAGTATGGATTTTTGCGTTTTATGGAAAAGGGGCTACTCCCGATTTTATTTTGGGCCACCAGATCTGCAGCTCCCGACCCCGAACGGCAAAACGACTTTCTGAAACTTGTTTATTTTTTTTCTTCCCCTTTTTTCTTTTCTCCCTTCTGTTTCTTCCGCGGTCCGTCTCCTCTCCCTCGCAAGACGCCGAGTGCGCCGCCTCGCGCAGCTCTGCGTGGCCGCCCGGAGGAACCCCACCGCACGCAGCCTGTGCGCCCCGGGCCGCGGGCCCGCCGCCCAGCGCAAGCCCCGCTGGCCGCCGCCGCCATGCACGCCGCGGAGCCCCCGCCACCCGAAGACTCTGGGACTACGCCGAGGCCGAACTTTTAGGTTCTGCTGAGCGAGGCCCGCGGGCCGGGTGGGGGGCTGGCCGTGGCACTCCCGCGGAGGATGGATGGCCGAGACTTCGGGCCTCCGCGGTCCGTGCACGGCCCCCCGCCGCCGCTGCTATCCGGCTTGGCGATGGACAGCCATCGCGTGGGCGCGGCCACGGCAGGACGCTTGCCCGCTTCGGGCTTGCCGGGCCCGCTGCCGCCCGGGAAGTACATGGCCGGTCTCAATCTCCACGCGCACCCGGGTAAGTGCCCTGCGCCGTGGTCGCCCCCCCTTGCCCCCCCACCCGCCCGGGTTCCGGGGGAGGGATGCCTGGGAAGTACTATTGGGCCTGTTCTCCGGCGTTTGCGACGGGGTTGCGGCATTATCCTCTCTCCCGGCGGATTCATGGGGGTGCAGTTTCCGAGGTGGGGAGACCCTGGAACTGGGGCGAGGCAATCCCGGAGGCACCGGTGTAGGGGTGGAGGTAGGCTCCGCTGCCTCCTCCGGCGCGCCGGCTTCTCTTCTCCCAAGGAACATTTCTCCGCCGCAATTGGAGTCACCGGGGATGAGCCCAATTCCCGAATCCCTGCGGCTGAGGCTGGGCTGGAGTTTTCAAAATCTGGGCGAGAAAAGAACAAACCAGCCCCACACCCTTTGAGACATCTGTTCTCAGAGCTCGAATCCATTTCTTGGCAAACGCCCTTGCCGGCCCGGTGGGCCCCGGGTTCCGTTTCTAGCTCTTTCACTTGCGCCGTGCGGGGTCTCCGTCCGGCTAGCCGTGAGCGCCCGAGTGTTCGGGGAGGACGGGAAACGCAGCCCTGGGACCTTGGCCTGCGGCGGGTGGGCGGCGGTCCTCGGGAGACCCCTCCAAAAGGAGAACGGCAGTCTTGGGACCCACACCCTGGTAGGAGAGCAGCGACTCCGGCCCCGGGGACCCCTTGTACTCCGGCGGGAGGGCGCGCGCGCGGGCGGGCACGCAGAAACTGGGCCGCTGCCACCCCGAAGCTGAGGGAAGGAAGGGGTACGGGAGCGGATCGGGCCAGGTTGGAGCGGCGGAGGGAAAATCTTGAGTCAGACATTAGCCGTAGGAGGAGGTGGCAGGCAGGGCTCGGTCGCATTCGCCATTTCCCGAGAGGGGCTGCTCAGGGTCCGTGAGGACGGCACCGGGGAGGGGGAAGGTTGCCCCGGCGGCCGCGGCCGCTCTGGTCCGGCGCGGTGGAAGGCAGTTGCGGGCCCCTCCAGACCTGCTGCCGACCTCTGCACGAGACCGGGTCCCTCCTCCCGGCTGCCTCCGCCCTCTGTGTCCTGTGTCCCACACTTTGACTTTTGGAGAATTCACCTCTCCTGCTCCGAAATGTGGTCTAGGGCGCTTGTGATTTCTCGGGGAGCCCCCGACGCTCTGTCCAGCCTTGGGGTCTTGGAGGGGACACCTTCGGCCGCTGCGCCGCCTGGGCCCCACCGACTCTGCCGCTGCGCCGCGCTCGCCGTTTTTGCCTATCTCTTCGGGTTTTCTCCTGTAACTTTTCAGGAACCGGAGTCCCGAGACACGGCGGGACAAAGGACCTTTGTGAGGCGCCGGGCGGGGGAGGGGCGGCGCGGGGGCCAGGAGCGCGCAGATCTCTGCCGGTGGGGTGCGAGGACTAGGTCGCAGCCCCGGGGCGAGTGTCCTCCGAGAGTGGGAGGCTGCATTCCGCCCCGGGGGGCCGTGAGGAGGGCAACGGAAGGGACCCCCGGGAGGATGGGTTGGGGGCGGGCCTGGGGTACAGAAGGTCGCCAGAGCCGTCCCCTTTTGTGCGCCCGCAGAGGCGGCAGTAATTTTTGTTTGCGTGTCGTTCGAGCTCATACGGGGTCTGCGGCCTGGGAACCTGACCCGGGGCTTCCCCGCCCGCAGGGCCCTCGTTTGCCTTCCGAAAGTCAGGGTTAGAGAGGGCGCTGCGGCCTCCGAGGCTCAGGTCTGGCTGCGGCGGGCACAGGCCGAGCGCCTTCACCCGAAGCAGTGAAAACAGCCACTGCTCCCGTGGCGCCCGGCCTAACCGCGGCGGCCTGACGGCCCGACGCGCATTAGGTGGATGGGGAGGCTGAGGCGGGAGAGGGGAAGCGACCTGGGGCAGGCGGGCGGGACCGGGAACCAGTGGGAGGCGGCCGCAGAGGCCTGTCTCGCGCCTCCGCGTCGGGCGCTGCCGGACTTCTGCGTGCTCGGCGGCTGAGGTCACGGAGGAAACAGCAGGCGGCTTAGGAATCGCCATCCGGGAAGGGAAGGCCCGGAGCCACCCCAGGGGCCGGACTCGCTGGGGAGGGGAAGATAGGGGGCTTGCCGCCCGCACGTGGAATGGCTTCGTGGAGACCTGGGACCCCAGGCCAACACGCAGAATAGAGTCCTGTGCTAATCCCTTGAGCTGGGGAGCTGCTCCCCCCTCTTTGGGTGGGGCCGGGTTTACAAATTCCTCTGCTCAGCTCCCCTCCCCCTCTTTTTATGGGGTGCAGGTGTTAAATTTTCCCTTTCAACACCCTCGGGTTCTTGGCTGTCAGCTTCTTAGGTCGGGCCAGCTTTATCAGCCCCATCTTTGTTTATTTTTGCACCGGGAAGCCCAGAGAGGCTAAGCCATTTGCCCTGAGTCCCACAGCAAGGCAGAAGCTACCCCTGTTGTCTCCGACTCCAAACCACTCCGGACTCCTGCGTGGGTGGGGTCCTAGTGAGAGGAGGAGAGTCCCAGGCAGAGGGAGCTGCCTGGGGAGGGCTCACAGTGTGAGGGGCCCCAGGCTGCCCTGGGTGCTGGCACCCCTTCCAGGTAGGTGTGGATAGGAAGGTCTCCGTGAGCGAGGTTCTTGGGAGGAGCCGCCTTCTGCTTCAGGGGTCTAGGCCAAAGAACTTGGCTGTGGCCTCTGCAGAAGTTGGGGAGAAATCAAGGATAACTGGGATTTGGGGTAAAGGGTGGTGTTTACCTTTCCCGTAACTTTGAGTATGGTTGTGTCTGTGGTCCCTAAATGTTCGCAGGTGACATTAAAATGAACAAGTGACAACTACCTGTTAGGCTTGCCTCTCTGCTTTTGGGTTGGGAGGCTGGGACTCAGTCCTCAGTTGCAGAGAAAGATCAAGTTAGCAGGATTTTGTGTTTGGATGTGGACTCCCCCTGCCCTCATGCTCCGGGCCGGCCCCCGTGGGACACGTGGAGGAGGTGGGAACCGACATGCAGGGTGGGAGGCCTTGTACTTCGGACTGGCCCGTGGACAATAGGGGGCCACCGCTTTCTCCCAGTCTGTCAGCTCCATCTGTGGAATCCAACCCCGAAGCCTGCTGGGGTGGGTTGGAAAGGTTAGTCAGTGCGCGGGCTGGCGCGGCGCTGCGATCAGAGATAAGGGAGATTTGCTGGGTGCTTCCTCCTCTGGCCCAGGGGAGGTTCTGGAATCTGGAAGGGCCCCCCGGGCCCCCCCAGGCTCTCTGAGCCTCTCCTGGTTCTTCAGCACTTTCTCTCCGGGCTTGTTCATTTACTCAGCGAACTATTTCCAAGTGCATCCTGCGAGCCAGGTGCTGCTCTGGCCCCGGCGGGGGTCCAGCAGGGATCGGACAGACAGAAATCTTTGCCTTCGCTGGAGCTCAAGCCCTAGTGTGGGGCAGGCAGGAAACACAGATTAGGGAAGGAAGTCATTTTAAATGGAGATGCAGGCCTTGGAGGCCACGGAATGCCGAGGGTCTGTTTTTGCCGCAGTGGCGAGGGGCAGCGAGCTGACGCGAGCCTGAGAATGGCTGGCGTGGCGGGGAGGTGTGCTGGGATGGGGGAAGGAGGAGGAGGTTGGGACCTGTAATGAGGTCTTGGAATTTCAAGCTGTGAGGCATGGGAAGGCAGTGGAGGGTCTTAGATGGAGGGAGTGACTCAGGTGAAGGGGCGTTTTACAGCAGGGGTCCCCAGCTTCTAGGCCACAGTACCAAGGCTGTGTTACCTACCGGTCAGGGCCTGTGAGGAGCTGGGTGTACAGCAGGAAGTGAGCTTGAATGTGCTGCGCTTCAATCACCCCAAATCTCCCCCGCCCCCCAGGCTCCACTCCCTTCCGTGGAAAAATTCTCTTCCACAGGACTGGTCCCTGGTACTAGAAAGGTTGGGGGCCACTGTCTTACAGAACTGGTCTGGGCTCTCAAAAAATGTCCGTGGCACGCAAGAGTGCAGGAAGACCAAGAGTTCTTCCTCACTACCAGACACACACGCACACACGCGTGCACACACACGTGCACACACACTCGTGCACGTGCGTGCGCACACACACACACAATGGGGCTGCAAAAGGCAGTGGAAGGCCCTTGATTGGATCTTGGGTCAGGGGAGAAATGGCCCTAAAGGGTATCAGTGGGGCAGCTGGCAAAATTGGAATATGGGCTGTGGACTGGCTGATAGGTGTTCATCGATATCAAGCTTCGTGTAGTCGATAACCGTGTCACGCTTGTGTGAGAGAACGCCCTTGCTCTCAGATGGGGGGGAGCCCCGGAGTGTTCAGAGGCAGGGGGACGTGGTGTCTGCAGCTTGCTCAGGGCCAGCCCGGGAGGAGAGAAAGCGGGGGCCGTAATCCACGTGCTGTGTGGGAGACAGTGGTACTTCAGATGACAAGAGTAGCGCACCCAGGGCCAGAGGGCAGCTCATGGTTGCCGGACCTGGGGAAAGTCCCCTGGAAGTCTGTGGTACTGTTTCAAACTTGTTCCGAGTTTGAAGTTGTTTTCAGTGTGGGTTGCTGGCTGGAGACTGGCTGGTGGTAGATGGGGAGGGAAGCGGGTGCTGGTCAGTGGCCGGGAGGCTTTGGAGAGGTGACATGACTGGGAAGGAAGGCTGCAGGTGGCCAGCTGTGTGGGGCTTTGTGGGGGCCTGGCTGCTAAGAGATATGGAGGGTTAGAGGGGGAGCGACACCGGGGTTTTTGGAAAGTGCTATTGGGGAGCAATGGGGAGGACTGGATTTGGGGAGAGGGCCGCGTGACTGGGCGTTCTTGCTTTGGATCTTTGGATGTGACCAGCTTGGCATGCCCTTGGTTTCTGGCCCGGACCCATCTGCAGTCTGATCTAACTCCCACCTGGTCACGTGTGGCTCTGTCTTCCACCCAGCCCCCAACCCCCAGCCCCATCACTGGGGTACGCCTGTCCTTGCTAGCCCAGTGTTTGAGAGGCCTGGTGAGTGCCGCTGCCAGCCAATGCAGTACCCAGGGACCGCTGGGACTCCTGGCCAGCGGTCAGTGTTGGCCCCCAAGGCTAGGGTCCTTAACATACCAACTGCCCCCAGAAGCCTGGCCTTGGACTTTGGGGGAAGTCAGGCCATGAGGTGGGAAGCACCAAAGCTCCCCACACCTGTACAGGCCCCGGACATCCGTACCCAGGATTCCTTCCTGAGCTCACGGAGTGAAGGACCCTCTGCCCGAATCCAAAAACCCACTTTGCACATGCTCAATAACAGTCCTGCACATGCTGTGCGCTCATAAGTCAGCTGAGGTTCCCACCCAGCAATGTCTGGACGAGCCAGGACAGCCTGGAGGCTGAGCTCAGAGTGCTGGGGTTTAGACCTGGCTCCTCCGCTTCCTGGTTGTGTGACGGTTCTCCAAGAGCCTTGATGAGCTCCTTTGTAAAATGGGCCCACGAGGGGCACTGAATTCACTCGATTGTTGTGAAGCTGGAGAGAGCGAGTGCAGGCAGGTGCCTGGCACAGCTGCAGTCCTCTGCAGAAGTGACAGCAGAAGCAATCGTTGTCATTGCAGTGGTCGTTGACTTCGGACTCAGGGACGCTGCACCTTCGTCCAGACGTCCCTGAGGTCCATGGGCAGCCTAGACTCCAGGGTCGGGTGTGTGTGTGTGTGTGTGTGTGTGTGTGTGTGTGTAGCAGCAGCTCTGCTGTAAAGGGCTTCAATCGTGAGTGTTTGGTTCATTGAATTTTTACAAAACACACTCATCCGTGTACCCGTGTGCCCACCAGCCAGCTCAAGGTCGGGCCTCTCCAGCACCCTGAGGGCTCCCCGGCTTGCTCTTGCTTTCTGGTCACTGCCCACTCGCACCATCATTTCTGCTGCCATAGATTTGCCTGGTGGAGAACTTCTGTGCATGGAGTCTCATCACTGGACACAATGTTGTGAGGTCCGCCCACTGGTTGATTTCTTGTGGCTGTTCAGCATCTGACCACCTGGTGTCTGTCCGCCCATCTGTGGAGGGACACTGACTGAGGTTTTTGGCAGTGTTCGCTGTAAAGAGAGCAGCTCTGAAGTGGCCTCTCTGGCCACACAGGTCCACTTTTCTCTGGATGCGTGTCCAGTGTGGCAGCGAGTTTCCCGGTGGTGGCGCCGTTGTGTGCCCTCCCCGCCCCGCTCCAGTGGCTGTGTCCTCAGTTGCTCTAAATTCTGTTCACGTTGTTGAGTGTGTAGTAGTATCTAAGGGTGTGTGCGTTTTTAAACATTTTCCCTCATTTATTGTTGTAAGTTTTATCGAGAAGTACTTTGTATACCATAAAAACCACCCACTGAAAACATTCAGCTCTGCTTTATGCTTACTACGAGGTTGAGAAGGAAAGTCACACGTCATTTAAGAAGTCGAGTAGTGTGTCCTGGCCAGTGCGGCTCAGTCGGTTGGAGCGTCGTCCGGTAAACGGAAAGGTCACGGGTTTGATTCTTGGTTAGGGCACGAGCCAGGTTCCAGGTTCGGTCCCTGGTGTTCCTCCCCTGCACTGCCTCCCCGTCCCTTCCCTGCTCTCTAAGATCAATAAACATGTCCTCAAGTGGGGGTTAAAAAAAAGAAGAAAGAAAAGACAAGGAGTGTTGCAAGAGTTCTGAAGAAAAGCAACAATTCCCTGCCTTGTGTCTCCTGGTCTGGGTTCCCCCTTTGTAAACATACTTGGCTCTTTCTTTTGGCTTTTTCATCCGTATTTCTAAAGAGGAACCTGCTTCCACTGCCCATCCTGTTCCAGCTTCGGGATTTCCTGCTGACTTTTAGGGAAGGTGACAATTTTGCACAGACTGAGTCTAAATCATGACTCTCCCTTTCACTAGTGGGAGACCGAGGGCGGGTTTCTTTGCCGTTTGTACCTTGGTTTTCTTATCTGTGAAATGGGGGTAATAATGGTATCTACTTCATAAGATTGTTGGGAGGCTTAAATAGTTATGAAGGTAAAGCATTTAGAATAAGGTGAAATACAATAAGCTCTTAGTAGATGTTGTTATATCCTCCATATGTATTTCTTTTGTCCTCTAAATATAGGTGAAATACCGTTTAAACTAGTTTTGTTTTTATGGCTTTAGCTTTGTGAATGTTGTTTACATTTGAGCCAAGAGGTATAAAGTTTATTTCTTTATTTCCTGTAGTTAGTAGTTGTCTCTTTTTTTTTCTCTTTTCATTTGCTTGTAGTTTTTAGAAGTCCTCTCTTCTGATCTCTTGGTACACTTTTTCATTTGGTCAAATCTATTGAATGAGCTTCCTCTTTCTTTTCTTGGAGATTTATTTCCTGGAATTTTCCACCTTCCTGCTCTAGTCTGGTTTGCCTGGTGCTTGGGCGTGTGACCCTGTGCCTCTGTTGTTTTAGATCTGTGTCCTGATTTCCATGCTTCCCTTCTTCCTGCTTTGGTTTTTGTTTTGGTGGAGCACACCCTGCAGTAGCTTTCTGTGAAAGTATGCCTGAATTGCCTTTATTCTGCCATCACGCTTGACTGGTATTTTGGAAATAATTTTTCTTTGCTGTTTTGAAGTAATTGCAACACCACCTTTTAAATTCCGGTGTCACTTTTGAGGAGCGTTGCTGGTATTTTGATTCTTGATCTTTGGATGTGAACTTTTCTTTTAACTTTTTCCGAATGCTCAGAATCTTTCAGAACTACGTCACAGTTACCAGCATGGGCTCTGAAATTCACATCCGTGCTCCACGCTCACCGGCCGGGCGGCCTTGGTCGTGTTGCCCAACCCCGTGTACTTCGGCTTCCTCTTTTATAAAATGAATAATAGGGCTTACCTTTTATGGTGTAGACCAGGACTGAAGCGTTTGTAAGAATGTAAATACCTGGAACCCTCTTTGGTGCAGAGTGAGCCTCAAGGATATTACAGCGGTCCTTATTCTTTGATCATGGGCGTTAGGAAATTTCACGTTGGCATGCCTCGCTCTGGGCCTTTTCGGATGTCCTGTTTGGGTGCTCCAGAAACCAGATCGATCTGGAAAGAAAGCCTCTGAAAAGTTTTTGAAATTACCGATAGTTTTATGAGTGCTTCCTAATTTCCTTCCCAGCATTTTTGCTGTTCCGGCCGGAACCGTCCACTGCGGGCTCTGCCAAACCGATGGCTTTGTCCCTGTGCGTCTCCTGCTTTCTAGCTGGTGACCTCAGCCGCGTGTTCCCCCAGCGTTGCAGCTCGGCTTCCAGGCAGGTGTCGTGTTTTCCATTTCTAGGAACTGTTTCTTAGGCTCTGGATACTTTTCTTTTTCTTATTAACATTTTTAAATTGTTGTTCAAGCACAGTTTTCTGCCTTTCCCCCCCACCACTCCCCACCACCCCAGCTCTCTCCACCCCTCTCCCCTGTTTCCACCCCCCCCTTGTTGTTGTCCATGTGTCCTTCATACTTGTTCCTGCAAACCCTTCACCCTTTTCCCCTATAATCCCCTCCCCTCTCCCCTCGGGCCACTGTCAGCCTGCTCTCAATTTTCTTTCTTTTTTTAAATAGTTGAATGTATTGGGGTGACATTGGTTAGTAAAACTATGTGGGTTTCAGGTGTAGAATTCTATGATAACACCACCTGTATTGTCTGTTTTAATAGTATCCTGTTCTTATTTTAAAGATTTTATTTATTTATTTTTAGAGAGGGAAGGGAGGGGGGGAGAGAGAGAGAAACATCAATGTGCGGTTGCTGGGAGACATGGCCTGCAACCTAGGCATGTGCCCTGACTGGGAATCAAACCTGCGATGCTTTGGTTCACAGCCTGCACTCAATCCATTGAGCTACACCAGCCAGGGCCTGTTCTTATTTTATACACGTATCCTTTCTCGTCACTTTGAAGATATTATTTGTTTTTTCCCCCCGGAGTTTCCTTCTCTCCCGCATTGCTTATCGTCCTCCCGTCTCTTTTTCCCACTCGTCTTTCCTGGCGGAGACCCCGTGGGGGTTCTTTCCGTGGAAGAGGAGCGCTGACCCGCCGAAGGCATTCGGGTCTGGGGGTGGGACCTGTGGGCCCCTCAGAGCTCCCTGCGTAGGGGTCTTCCCTTCCTGACTCAGTCTCCCCAGCGGGCAGGGCCCTGTTTCCTGCCTCCAGGGAGTTTGTCTGTCTGTCTGGTTGTTTATTCATAATCCTCCTCCAAGGACAGACTTACTCATTTTAGAGAGAGGGGAAGGGAGGACATGGGAGAGAAGCATCAATTGGTGGGTCTCCTTGTGCCCAGACCAGGACTGAACCCCAGGGACCGGACCAGAACCTAGGCCTGAGCCTGACTGGCCATCCTGCCCGCCACCTTTTGGTCTCAGAGCCGTGAGACAGTGCACGGACCCGCTGAGCCGCGCCAGCCAGTGCTGCCTGCGCGGAGCTGACACCTGGCTGCCCCTCTTCCCAGAGCTGAATGAGGTTGGAGCTTGGCACTCGGGTCCCGAGTTCTATTGGTCCCACCCCAACCCTGGGAGACAAGGCTTGTGGGGGGCCCTCCACGCACCCCGTGCCCCTCTCTGCACCCTGGCCTTGAAAGGGGCCATCTCAGGAATGCCTGGCTGCTGATGGCTCCCCGCGCCCAGCGTAGCGTCCCATTTCCCGCCTGCCTGCCCTGCCAAGTTGCACGCCCCCTGTCCTCGTGCTGTCCCGCTCACAGCGTGGTGGGGGGGTTGTCTCCTTCCCGTTCCTCTCTCCTTTGGCTTTCTCTCCTTTCTAAACCCCGCTACTGTCATTCTCGTGAGGTTCTGGCTTTTGGGAAAGGAATGGTCTGGTCAGAGGCTCTGTACCCCGTCTTCTGGGGTCGCCCCTTCTCCTTCTGGGCGGTGCCTGGGGGGTGTCCACCCTCCTCGCTCAGGTGCCTCCTCCCGGGCCTGGAAGCTGGAGTTCCTGGAAGGCCCGCCCTCCAGCCCAGCCTCCTCCTCCAGGCCCACATCTCCTTTGTGGGGAAAAGCAAATCTATGGGGAAATCCTCTGTAATTGCTTTAGAATTGAGACGTCTGGGGCCCTGGGGTGGACGCATTTGCATATCACTGTGGGCTTGACTGCCCTGGGGGCCCTGGGATTCCCGTTATGTAGGTCTGAGCACCCACTCGGTGGGCTGGGCACTCGATTGGGGAAAGTTCAAGTGCCTTTGCACAGGGAGCCCAGATTTCAGAACGGGGAAGGGCTGGCGTCAAACTCGGGGCGCCCTTCTCGGGCTGTGACCTCTGGGGGGAGGAGCTGGGGGCCACGGGATTCTAAGAGATGCCTGCTGGGATCTGACCCCCTTGTGGGGGTGGGGTCCCTCGGCTGTGTGAGGAAGTGGGAGGGGCAGCTAGGGGTGGGGTGTCTGGGCGGGCCTCTGGCCTCCCACTTCCGGCAGGCCAGCCCCCAGGCCCCGCTCCGTCCCTCCCCTGCTAACAGTCAGGTGGGTCTGACCAGGTGGCTCCCAGGCTCCTGCAGCTCCTGGGTGTCTGCTCGCTCCACGTGGAGGAACGTTGGCATTCCTAGCCACTCACCCAGTCTACCACACGGATGGGAGCGCGGTGACGGTCGTGGCAGCAGCCACAGGTCTCGAGGCCAAGCCGTAGCACCAGTATTGTGCAGGGTAAGGCCCCCCGCTTCCTGTCCTCTGGGAGAGGGGGTTGCCTCAAAGCAGAGGACACAGGGACGACCCCAGTCTTCGCTTCTGTCCTCGCTCGACGCCTTCATTTTGCTTTAGGGGAAAGTAAGGCCCAGAGAGGTTGTGTTACCTTCAAGGGTCACACAGTGGGTAAGCGAAGGGCCTAGGAGTATGGCCTGAAAGAAGGCAGGGGCCAGGGACAGGAGGGGTGTCAGCGGGAATTTTTCTTTCTCTTCCTTTTCCCTTTCTTGGCTCATTTTAATCTATTTACTAGTTTTGGGTTTTTGCAAATTCTGTCCAAGTGAGATTTCCAGGAAAATTACCCCAAATGTAGTATTTATTGTGCTGTGATTAGATTGCCCCTCCCCCATCAATTGATCTCTCTCTCTCTTTCTTTTTAAGGTCTTACTTATTTTTAGAGAGAGGGGAAGGGAAGGAGAAAGAGAGAGAAACGTGGGTATGAGAGGGAAATATTGACCAGTTGCCTCTCGCTTGCACCCTGGCCGGGGACCTGGCCCGCAGCCCAGGCATGTGCCCTGACTGGGAATCAAACCCGAGGCCTTTCGAGCTGTGGAACAACACCCAGAAAGTCAAGTCGCGCCCGTCAGGGCAGATCTCTTTTTAAAGGATGTTTTGAATGGAGGTTTAAGGCACATGGAGAAATGAGCACCGATCCTAAACGTTCAGCTCAGTTATTTATTTTTTTTTCACAAACTGAACCAAGCAGTGTAACCATCATCCAGGTTAAAAAAGAAACCCAGATGCCCATCTCTCACTCCCCTCCCTGTCCCAAGGTGACCCCTGCCCCCACCCCCCCACCCCATTTGCACACGTGGTATTGGTGGGGGCACATGGCATCCGCGTGGTTGTGGTTCTCTTCGCTGTAGGGGTTCCATTGCATGGTGATGTCCTAATTTGTCTGTCCAGCTCTTAATGGGCATTTGGGTGGTTTTCCCACTTTGGCTACGATTAGCGGGGGGGGGATTCTGGCCTTGCGGCGTGCACAGAGCCTGCCGGGGTGAGGCTGGGTCAAAAAGGTTGGCGGATTCTGCAGAGCTCACACTGTGCTCCGGCTGTGTCCTGCTTGGTCCTCCTTTCCTTTTGGACATGTGAACCCTGGGAAGGGGGTGCGCAATAGCTTTGATTCTCGACCCCTCCCTGGTTTCGGATGCCGAGTGCCTCGTCACTGGGGCCTTTTCACTTGCGACCCTCCCAGCCTTAGTGACCATAGGCTGTGTGGGGGTTGTTCCATGAGGTGGTCCACCTTCTCTCTCTCCCAAGGTGTCTTGTGAGGAGTAGTTAAGTTAGTTTAGCACAATCCAGTGTGGCAGCCTTATCTTTATGGTTAGTGCTGTTCATATGGTTTTTAAGAACCCTCTGGGCCTGCCCTCAGGCCCCGAAGGTGTTTCCCGGTAATTCCTTGGAGACGCTTCCTGGCGGCGTTGCCTCGTCGCCTTTCGCAGGTTTTAGGTCTGCTGCTCGCTCAGCTGTGGTTGGTTTCTGTGTGGGGAGCGAAGTATGCGTTCAGGTTTGTGGACTGTCCCGTGTGGGGATCCAAGCCGACCAGCAGCATTTAGTGCAGAACCGCCAGGGGCCTGGCCCATGCTGTCGGGTCCCCTGCAGTCTCTCGTGGACCCTGCACCCTTGCCCAGCGGGCGCGTTACTGTAGGTGCAGAGGTTGTGGTATCTGGTGGCACTCGGTCCTCACATCCTGTTCTTCAAGTCCAAGGTTGCCTTGGCTGTTCTTGATCCTTGGCTTCTACATTGCTTTTTGGTTAAACTTGTCAGTGACACAGGACAGAAATTGGCCGTTTGAGGCATTTTTAGATATGCGGTCGCGGCCTTCAGCACCTTCACGTGGTCGTGTCCTTGGCTCTGTCGCCGTGAAGCAACCCCCAACCCCCCTTCTCCTTTCTGTCTCTGTGAACTTGACTCCTGCAGGTCCTTGTGCGAGTGGGGTCACTTGGTGCCTGTCCCCTGGGACCTGGCTGGGGTTGCCCTGGACCTGTGGGTGGCTGGCTCCGGAGCATCCTGGCAAGTGCGTTGTTGCCCACAAGCCCTGAGATTTCTTCGGGAAGGACCCCCAGACCTGGGTCTGTGCCTTCCTTGGCCTTCGTCGGCGGCTCTGTGGATCTGCAAGAGCTGGGGACCGGTGTCCTCTGTCCTGCCCCTCCCTGCCTCTCGCCCGTCCCCCGGCAACCAAAAGGAACGGGCAGCAACCAAAAGGAACGGGCGCTGGTTTGATAGGTGAAGATGACTTCACCCGTTTGGATGGTTCCTTGTCACGGTAACAGCTGTTACCTTTTTACTGATCGCCATTTCCCGTAGCTCTTTTTTTCGTTTGTGACTTGGTTGGGAGTCTGGCTGGCTGACAGGGTTCGGTGTATACCAAGGGCTTGGAGAGCACAACAGTCTCCAAATCGAAGGGGACCGTCGGGAGTCTGAGGGTCATTTTGTCCCGAGGGTCCTTCTCTGTGTCCAGCTGCTGTCACAGGGGCGCCTGCGTCACATGCCCTGGGCTCGAATGAGCTGTTTTCTGGGCGGTGACCCTGTGATTGGATCTCGTTGACCAGACTCTCTGATGGCCTTTGGTGACCTGTGGACAGAAGTGGTCTCTCGTTTGTGAGGTGCAGATGTTTTAAAAGAGAAGGGAAAACAAGATTTTCGTTTGGTATGTGGTTAGGGAGGGGTCTTTGGGAGTGAAAGCAGGAAAATAGGGTCTCGTGCCTGGGCGGGGCCACCGAGGGAAGGAAAGGTGCAGAGTTTGGAATCAGACTCAGTTTCCTTATCTCTCAGGAACCTGCCCTCCCAGAGCCCAGTGTGGGGAGAGGGGGAAGGGAAGGCCTGAAGCCTTTAAAAAAAAATAACTTAAAAAGTTTCCAATTACAGTTGGTGTACAATGTTTTGTTAGTTCGGGACATACAAGGTGGGGATGGGACCCTGTGTAACTTATGAAATGATCACAGAGTAAGTTGGGGGCCCACCCGACACCCCTACAGTGTCACCCAGTCTGGTCCTGTGGACGCCTGCGGCCAGCCCGGCCCATCGGACCTGGCCCCTCCCCTGCCGGAAATGCTAATCAAGCATCTCCTCTGTGTGTTGAGCGGGCGGGATGGGGGAAGCCCACATCACAATGCGGGTGTCTGCGCTCCAGGGCCACACCTGGCCCTCCCCCCACCATTTTGGTAAATAAAGCTTTATTGGCACAAAGGCCAGTCCCTGAAGTGTTGTCTGCAGCAGGCGGAGGAGGAGGCGTTGGAGTATTTACGGCCAGGCCCTTTCCAGACCGAGCCTGCCGACTCTTGTCCCAGTGGGTGGAGGGGCCGTAAAGAAGGAACTGGTGTGTGTGGTATGAGACACAGTGATAAGCACTGGGAGGAAAAGTCGTGCTGGGCAGAGCGGGTTGGGGGGTGCTTAGGGAAGGCCCCTGGGGTCCTATGCCACCCCAGCGGACAGAGAGGGGGTGAGGTGTGTGCAGACTCTCGGTCTGGAGGGGGAACGGCATCCAGGCCGACCCCGCACCAGCCCGGCCCCAACCTGGACTGTTGACCGGACCTTTGCACCAAGCATGATGTCATCAAGGCCCCGCCCGCTCCCACCGGCGAGGCCCGAGGGGACCTGTGGCAGAGTCAGCATCCAGAAAGGTCCCCGGCCGACTCCGTCTAGCGGAGGCAAGATTCCGAGGGGCCCTCACCATCCCCGTCCTGGGGACTGGCCAGCAGGTGGCACAGCACAGCCCCGGTAGGGTGCGCCTGGAGACTCATCCTCCAGCCCCGAGTGAGTGAATGAGCGAGCACACGGGGACCCTGCCTGAGTGTGGGAGGCGGGGACGGGGGAGGGGTCTTGTCCGGATCTGAATTCTGCCTTCGGGTGGTCTTGGCTAGCCTCAGCGCCCCGCCAAGGCTGCAGGCCCCGTCCCCGTGTTCTGGGCCTCCGTGAGGGAGGCGGCCATGGCTGAGGCCGGCTGGCCCGAATCCCCACACTCTTGGTCCCTGTGGCTTCCGAGGAGCTCGCTGTGGCTGCTGGCGCGCGGGGGGGTGGGGGGGTTGGGAGGGCCTGCTACCTCAGCATTGGAGGAATTGGGGTGGGACCCAGGGGTTGTGCCCAGCTCCCTGCTGCTCACTCTCTCCCAGGCCATCGCAGGTGGAGGCATGGCCTCCGTAGCCAGACTTGGGGTCCCCTTTCTCGGCCCTGGGGCCACCTTCCCCTCTACTGGGCACCTAAGACCAGAGGAGACCACTCTCTAAGAACCCTTGAGGGCCAGGACCTGCACTGGGTGGGTGGGGGGTGCTTACCCTGCTCTGGGCGGAGGGGTGGTGGCCCGGCTGGAGCCAGGGCTAAGCTGAGGGCCTGAGGGTGGTATTCCAGAGCTGAACTCCCTATGGCTGGTTCCTCGTAGCGCTGGCTGAGCAGCCTGGCCGCTCAGGGTCAGTAACCTGGACAACCTCTCTGAGCCTCAGTGTCTTAATCTGTACAACGGGAGAACCAGAGTCCATCACTCCCAGGGCTGTGGCTGGGGTGGGGGGGCTGGTAAGTCAGGACCGAAGGGGCTGGCCTGGAACTGCTGTCCTGGGACCTGCTCTGCTCTGGGGCCTGGCAGTGCGGCTGGTCCCCTGGCCAGGAGGCCGGATTTGGAGGCAGAGAGCAGATCTTACCCCTCACTTTTTAAAAAAGATCCAGGTGGAATTTGCACAGCTTGCAATTAACCACTCGAAAGTGCGAGTTGTGGTGGCATTTAGCGCGTTCCTGACGGGCGCCCGCCGGCTCTTGCTGGTGGCAGAGCTGACGTTTTGTCTTGAGGCAGGAATGGGGTGGCAGAAGCAGCCAGCGTGGACCCTGACCTTGAGCAGCTGCTCTGCTTCCCGGAGCCCCAGGGTTTGTAACTTTGTAACTGTAAGTAGTGGGAGTAACAGTGATGAGGGCGGCTGACCTGGTGTTGCACTTTGTGAAAGCATTTTAGAAATAGGGACACATCCACCCTCGGGGACAGATGCCACTGTCATCCTTCATGCAGCCTGAGGACATTAGGGACTTGCCCGCGGCACAGAGCCAGTGGGCGGTGGCTCCAAGTTAGTGTCTGTGTCACCCCCGGGACTGCTGTCTGGCCCCTCCCCTTCGTGGCAGCCTGGCCTGTCAGAGGCCCCCCCCCCCCCCCCCCCCCCCCCCCCCCCCCCCCCCCCCCCCCCCCCCCCCCCCCCCCCCCCCCCCCCCCCCCCCCCCCCCCCGGGCCTGGCCCCAGGCACGTTTCCAACTGGGAGGGGCCTTCAGCCCAGCCTGTGGCTACAGTAACTCTCAATTCATTAACGTTTAATAAAACTCCAGATGCGGTTCCTCCGTGAGCTGCATTTCAAGTGCCCCGTTCGCCACTAGTGGCTACTGCTGTAGTGTCCAGGGTAGGAAGGCTCTCCCAGGGTCTCCTGGTGGCCCGAGCCTGACTGCCCGCAAGAGGGGTGTAGGGCCGACCTCTGGGTGTCTGTGGCCCTGTGTGCCCCGAGAAGGGCTGGGTGACGTCGTGGGCAGGTGGAGGGTGAGCACGCACGGTGTTGGTCCCTTTAGGGGCTGGGTCGGCGTCGGCCACCACTGTCACGAGTGACGATGACGGAGTGTGGGTGACTGTGCCTTCGTCAGGGCTCCGCGGTCCTCGGTCCTGGCTCCCACGGGGTCGATAGGCCTGTAGCCACCAAGGGGGGGCCCGGGACCTGGGGCGGGGCCAGGACGACCCCTTCCACCCCAGGCTGTGCTGGAGGATTTGACTGACCCTGAGGTCCCCACCCTTCTTGGTGAGTCCAGGTGATCAATGCTGGGTGCCCAGGGTGGGGGTGGGAACCGGGGCGCAGGGGGCACACCTAGAGCGTTGAGAAGAGTGCCAGGTATGCTGGTGGGCTTCAGAAAGCGATCTGCAGGCCTTGGTGCCGTGGGGTGGGGTCAGCTGCCCTGCTCCACCCGGGGAGGCTGGGCCGGAGGGCCTGAGGAGGCACGTGGCGCCCTTGGCGGTCAGGGGCGGCTTGTCTCCTGTCTGAGTGCTGTCTGTCTGCTGTTGTCCTGCGGAGTTGGGAACAGTGCTCACGTGCTCGGGCCGCAAGTTGACGCCGGCTGTGTGCCTGGGCGAGGCCCGGATGGGGCTGCAGTCCCCACCAGCAGAGGGGTAGCGGGCTGGCTTGTCGGGGAGACAGATCTGTCCTTCCAAGTTGTCCTGAGTGGGGACCGGGAATGGGGCTGGGATCCTGTGGCCCGAGGACATGCCCCAAGGTGGAGTGAGTGAGGAGGGATCCCGAAAAGGGTCTGGGGCCTGGTGCCTGAGGGCCAAGGCGGACAGGGAGGCAAGGGTGCCCGGCAGTCCCAAGTTTATCTCCCTTGTATTTGAGATCCTTCACTGGGCCGCTCGAGGAGGACCATTTGGGGAGGGTGGGGGCCTGGAAGTTATGTAAACAGATGCCTCTGTCGTGCCTACTGTTCTGGGTGCCTGCTGTTCTGGGAGCGGGGGTTGGAGTGCCTTGGAGCCCCGGTGGTGGGCTCCGGCCGTTGGCAGCATCCGGGCCTGGGGTGCTGCCGGGCGGGTTTCACAAGCCCGGGCAGAGGCAGGCCCGGGCCACCCGGCTTCCGCGTGGCCCGAGGCAGGAAGAGCTGGCGGCTGATGTAAGCCCTGTGCAAGCCTCGGGCTGCCGGCTTCCGGAGCCTCTCACCCCCCCGCCTGCTGAGGAGGAAGCCGGGGCCAGGCAGGGCCCCGGGGGCCCCAATGCCCCAGCTTGGACTGCGTGGCTGGACTGACCTGCCACCATGGCCCTGGGTCCCCAGGCCTCGGCGCTGGAGTCCGGTGAGGGGCCCGCACGGGGCCGGGCTGCGGTCTGGGGCCCCGGGCACGGGGTGGCGGTGCCTCCTGTTACTCAGCCTGCTGCCGTCCCCACTCCAGGGGACTCTGGTGGACGCCCTGCTCCTTCCAGCCTCAGTTTCCCTGTGTATACCCCAAAGAGTTAGGGTGGGCATATTGGGGTCCTGTGCCCCCTGCCAGAGGTGTTGTGCAAGCATCTGTGGTACTCAGGCCCTGCCCTTGGGGCTGCTGGGGACCCACAGGTTGGGTGGGGCTATGTGAGCCTCCGGGGGCCGGCCGGGGCCTCCTGGGCACCAGAGTCCCATGCCCCCTGCATGCCCCCTATAGTCTCATCACTTCTGGGCGGTCACAAATAGCGCCCGCCTCGCAGGAGAGGTTGCCTGAGGGGCACGTGGGAAACCCTTAGCTAGCATGGCCAGAGCTGGACCTGGCGGGGTGCCTGGTGACACCCGTGCCCAGCTCTGCGTGCCGGCCTCTGTTTCTCCTCCTGAGGGTGTTCAGAGGACAGAAATCACCTGCCTGGTGCTTTCAGTGAGTGGGTGCTGCCAGCACTTACCATCATCATCATCATCATTACTGTCATATTAAGTGCAAGCCTCCTGCTTTGCTACAGTTCTCAGGGGAGGCGTTATCCCCATTTTGCTGATGAGCAGACTGAGGCCAGGTGAGGGAAGCCCTCCCTCTGGCGTGTCGCTGGGAGGCCTGCCAGGGTCCTCCCCTGCGGCTGGGGTGCAGTGCCCTGGGCTGTAGGAAGGAGCAGGCAGCTCACCGGGTGTGGGAGCAGTGGATGCAGCTCCCCTCAGGTTCCAGCTCACTGTCCGGCTAAGCAGCAGCCACTCTACCCCCCATTCAAGAGACTTTGAGGGGGGTTCTGCTCTCTGAAGGGACGGTCCCCCTGGCGGTTCATCTGCTAGGTTACTGTAGTTCTGGGATCCACTCTGGGTGTGCATGGAGTCACCGTTCACTGGCCGTGGGATCAGCCCCACCCTGTCTCTGCCTCAGCTCACTCCTCCGTTAAATGGGTGCACGGGGCCGGCCAAGGACTTGGGGTGTCTGGGCCTGTGCAGGAGTACTGTGGGGTCCTTGGGGAGGCCATTCTCTGACTCGTGAGAGACCTCCCTAGTCCAGGAGCCCAGAGCAGAAGTAGGGGTTCAGCATGAGCCCCCTTCCAATCCCTTACTCCATGGCCTTGGGAGGTCCTCCCCCAGCCCCAGCTGTTACCTGTGGATGGGGGGAACTGCTCCCCCTCGGGGTGGAGCTGGGCACTGTCCTCGGGGCGAGGGTCTGCTCCAGCTGCCCCAGGCCCGTCCTGAGGCCAAGGGGCGGGCGGGGGTGGGGCGATCAGTGTGCGCTCCTGGCAGTGGGGAGAGACGGGGAGTTGGGGATCCGCGGGTGGCGGGCCAGGCAGCGTGGCCCTGTGGCCGCCTGACAAACAGCCCCCTTCTCTCTGCAGGCGAGGCCTTCCTGGGCAGCTTCGTGGCCGGCGGGATGGGGCCCTCAGCCTCGTCCCACGGGAGCCCAGTGCCCCTGCCCTCCGACCTCTCCTTCCGCTCCCCCACCCCGAGCAACCTGCCCATGGTGCAGCTATGGGCCGCCCATGCCCACGAAGGTAAGAAGCGGGGGGGGGGACGGGTGGGCAAGGGCTGCTGGGCCGCCGTCCCTAGTACTTCCCGAGTCGCCCCCGGCCTCCGTGGTCACTGTGGCTCAGACATGTCACTGGGCGTCCCTGCTGTTCTTCCTCCTGTCGCTGTCCCAGGGCCTTTGCCCAAGCTGTCCCCCTGCTTGGAGCCCCTCACACACCCCACCAGCTGTCTCCCATTCACCCTCTGGGGCTCAGCCCGCCCCCTCCCCATGCCTCTTAGTTGTGAGGGCAGACTCGTCTGTGTGTTTATTTGTGAACCAGCTGTTTCACTGCCAGAGCACGCTCTGAGGGAGGGCTGAGTTCGCTCCACCGGCCCATCCCCCCCCCCCGCGAGGTCGCTGGGTAATACTTGCTGGGGCAGGGGACCAGGGGCCACCTGGCTGTCCTGCGGCAGCTCTGCGGCGATGCCCCAGACTCTCGGCTCCTGCTGGCCCCGAGCACACCTGTGTCTCCGCTTCCCCTCCTTCCATGAAGGGGTGATCTGGGGTGGGGGGGCTGCGCTCCTCCCCCCACTCTGGCTCTGGTGCATTTTGGGAGCTGGGTGCTAGCAGCCGCCTCCTGCCTCCTAGGTGTCCTGTGCTGTTCCCTGTCCCAGCAGACGAGGGCCCTGGGAGCTCCCGCTGCAGGCTGAGCCCAGCTTCCCCATTTCCTCTCTGCACAGTCTCCATTGGGTTCGCGTGGCACAGGGGCTGGTGCCTGGCTCGGAGTCTGGAATGGTGGACAGTCCTTCCAGGAGGGAGTCCCATCTGAGCCCACTTTAGGCCCCCAGGGAGGGGCCGGAAGGGCCGGAAGAGCAGGGGCTGCTGCCTCTGGGTGCCACCAGCTCTCCCTGACATCACCATTTTTTGGCCAACAAGTACTGGTGATGGTAAATAATGGCAATAGCAAACCAAGGGCACTCACCACGCCCCAAGCGTTGCACACTTGAACTCACTTCAGCCTCAGAGCAAGCTGGGAGGGGGCGTGGTCATGCCCACTTTATAGATGAGAACGCTGAGGGACCCGATACCCGTGCAGGGTCGCTGGTTCAGCAGTTCAGTTCAGTAACGAGTGTGGGTGGTCTCGGTTATTCAGTGGTGGTTGTTTCGCTCCCAGGTGTCCAGGGACAGCCCTGCACCCCCGGCATGGGGGACCCCAGTCCCTCAGGGACACCCAGGGGGCCTGTGGTCCTAGAGGACACACAGCCCCGGCCAAGCGCCCCCCTGCCTGGCCGGCTGGGCCCTACCGAGCAGCTCTGAGCCCCTCTGCCCCACCCATGGGTCCTCCCAGGTGTTTCTCCCTTGGGGGCTCCTTTCCTGCCTTCTCTGCTCTGAAAGGCTCTGAGTCTGGGCGTCACTGGCAGGGCCTGGCGGGAGGCTGGGAGGAGCCTGGGCAGGAGGGTTCGGTCCTGGGAGCCAGAGGTGCTGGGTGAGCTGAGGCTCAGAGACCGCCAGTGACCTGCTTGGGGGTCTCGCTGCAGGGGAGGGACCAGGGAGCCAGTTAAACCAGGTCTGTGTTGGGTTGAGATTCGGGGTCGTGCTGACCTTGGCTCGAAACTAGCCTCCTCTGCCGTGTGACCTTGGCAAGCGGTCCTCTCTGAGCCTCAGTTCTCTCGTTTATAAAAGGAGGGGATATAAGAGTGTTACGTTCTTTTTTGTCTTTTTAAAAAAGAGATTTTATTTATTTATTTTTAGAGAGAGGGGAAGGGGGTGTGGAGAAAGAGAGGGGGAGAAACATTGATGTGCCAGAGACCCATCGATCGGTTGCCTCTTGTGCGTCCCCAGCTGGGGACCTGGCCCGCAACCCAGGCATGTGCCCTGACTGGGAATCGAGCTGGTGGCCTTTAGGCACACCAGCCAGGACTCTTTTGTCTTTTGAGCTTTAAATGAAAGCCATAAAGGCAGAGCAGTGGACAACACTGCTTGGCCAGGGACGAGAGCTGCCCCCCTTGTCATCTCGCCTGGTCTGGGCCCCTGCCGGTCCTCGCCCTGGTGGGTTTCAGAGCCTGAGGGCTGCCCGCCCCGGAGGGTGGGAGGCCTGAAGTCCCTGGGTTGGGGACGAGCCTCCAACTCCAGGGGCGAGCCTCACCCCTGGGGCTGGTGCAAAACCTCAGGCTTCTTTTTTTCCAAGGAAAGGGGAGGCCAGAAGGCAGCTCCTCGTGGGGGGCACCGGGCGGTCCGGCCCAGCTCTTCTTCTCTCTTCCAGGCTTCTCCCACCTGCCCAGTGGGCTATACCCATCCTACCTCCACCTGAACCACCTGGAGCCCCCCAGCAGCGGGAGCCCCCTCCTCAGCCAGCTGGGCCAGCCCAGCATTTTCGATACCCAGAAAGGTCAGGAGGCAGGAGTGGGGGGACGGTGGGATGGTGTGTTGGAGGGTGGAGGGTTTTTCTGGGACGCCCACCAGGCAGCACCTGTCCCCTAAGAGCCCCTACAGGTTCTTGGGCAACCCCTCAGCCTTCCAGAGGCTTCTAGCTGTTTTCTGCTAGCATGCCTTCTTAGGCACTCTGGGCTGCCCTTGAAGCGACACTGGCTTTCTCCCTTTTCACAGATGGGAAAACAGGCCAAGCAAGGTTAGTTGGAGGCCAGGCGAGATTTAAACCGGTTTCTGCCCATTTCCAGAGCCTGCACTCTGAGAGGCTGTGCTGCGAACGGCCCTCCTTAGCCTGGGGGTGCAGGGCACCCCTCGGGACCCCTCAGGGGCCAGCCACCTCTAGTCTTGGTGGGGCAGAGGGGCCACCTGCTCACCCCTGGGCATTTTCTTCTCCTCAGACGGCTTCTACCTGCCTGCCCCAGGGGCTCCGGGTGCCCTGCACTCCCAGGCGCCCTCCTCCAGGACTCCAGGTAGCCACTCCTCCGGCACCCCCGCCAAAGGCTCCTCTCGGGAAGGCCCAGCCAAGGAGCGGGCAGGCCGAGGCGGGGAGCCGCCCCCGCTGTTCGGAAAGAAGGACCCTCGGACCCGGGAGGAGGCCACTGGGCCTCGTGGCGTGGTGGACCTGACCCAGGAGGTGCGGGCAGAGGGCCGCCACGACCGCGGGCACCTGCGCCTGGCAGAGCGCCTGTCGCCTTTCCTCCCCGAGCCGGGGCTGCCTCGAGCACCGGGCGTGCCCACCGCCGACTCCAAGAGCAAGAACCCGCCGCTGCCGTCTGCTCACGGCCTCTGCAACGGTGCTGGGGACGCTGGGCTCCCCGCGCTGATGGTGGAGGCGGCCCGCAGCACCAAGGACGCGGCGCGTCAGGATGAGAGCACGCGGCTGCGGCGCGCGGACGCCCTGCTGCCCGGGCCGTGCCCCTGCCCCTCCCCGCTGCCGCCTTTGCCCCCCGGAAAGGGCCCACCTGCGCCCCCCGCCGGCTCAGCCGGCACCTTTGCTTCACAGCCGGGCCCCACCGGCGTCTACACTATCTTCCCCGCGGCGGCCGCCGTGCGTGAGCCAGGCCGTGAGCACCGCGTGGTGGCGCCCACCTTCGTGCCTTCCGTGGAGGCCTTTGACGAGCGCCCGGGACCCATCCAGATCGCGTCGCAGGCGCGTGACGCCCGGGCCCGGGAGCGCGAGGCGGCCAGGCCTGGCGTCCTGCAGGCCCCGCCCGGGTCCCCTCGGCCGCCTCCGGACCGGCCCGAGGGGCTCCGCGAGAAGAGCTCCGTGATCCGCTCCCTCAAGCGGCCGCCCCCCGCCGAGGCCCCGCTGGCTCGGGCCGCGCGCGCCTCCCCGGACCCCCGGGCCTACCTCCCCGCCAAGGAGCTGCTGAAGCCAGAGGCGGAGCCACGCCCCTGCGAGCGCAGCCCCCGCGGGCCCGCGGCCGCCCAGCAGGCCGCCCAGCTCTTCGGCCTGGAGCCCACGAGGCCGCCCCCGCCCGCGGGTCCCGAGCACAAGTGGAAACCTTTTGAACTGGGCAACTTCGCCACCACGCAGATGGCCGTGCTGGCCGCACAGCACCACCACGCCAGCCGCGCGGAGGAGGAGGCCACTGCTTCCAAGAAAGCGTACCTGGACCCCGGGGGCACGCTGCCCCGCACCTCGGCCGCCTGCACCAGGCCCAGCCCCGACCTGCGCACCGCAGCCCATGGCCCCGGCGAGGGCTCCGCCATGCAGAGCCTCATCAAGTACAGCGGCAGCTTCGCTCGCGAGACTGGGCCCGTGCGCCCGAGTGGCGGCTGCGGCAAGAAGAGCCCCTTTGGAGGCCTGGGCACCATGAAACCTGAGCCTGCCCCCACCGCCACGGGTGCCCCACGCGCCCAGGCCCGCCTCCCACACCCTGGGGGCCCTGCCCCTGCTGGGGGCCGGCAGCTGAAGCGGGACCCCGAAAGGCCTGAGAGCGCCAAGGCCTTTGGTCGTGAGGGCTCCGGGGCCCAGGGTGAGGCGGAGGTGCGACACCCGCCCGTGGGCATTGCGGTGGCCGTGGCCCGGCAGAAGGATAGTGGTGGCGGTGGCCGGCTGGGAACTGGGCTGGCAGACCAGGAGCGTTCCCTGTCACTGGGCAACGTCAAAGGTGAGTCCTGGATCCCACCCCTCTGGTCTGTGCTTTCCCAGCCTCCTTTTACCCTGTGCTCTTCCCTGCCTCCCGCTGCCATTGGTTGTCTGTCCCCACTTGTTTGTCCCCGAGGGGCCACAGCTGCTGTTTAAAGTTTATTGCTCTGTTCCCTCGGGCAAGTGGAAACGAGTGTGAAATGCAGACGGGGGAGAGGTGAAAGGACCATTGTGTGTTTCCACGCCCTGAGCACTTGAGGTCTTCCCAGAGGTTTGTTTTTCTCTGCGATTTGCCGGTTTCCGCCTGCAAGCAGTCCTAGCGTGCGTGGGCCCCGAGTTCCTCCTGGGTCATGGGGCACGGCGTCTGCTCACCAATACAGACTGCTGTTTCTGTGTTGGGCCTTCAGTGCTCCTCCAGGTGCGCCCCGTAGCTCCGCACGCCCCTCCCCCCATGGGCACCTCCTTGGTCGCCCCTTCTCTGGTGTTTTCCGCGTCCAGCACGTGGCATCAAATGTCTCAGTGCGTTTGCCTTCGTGGTGTCTCGAGTCAGCTCATAAGGAGAGGTTTCTGGGAAGAGGCCAGTTCGAAGCCTTCTGTTGGAAGTTTTTGAGAGAGGGGACCGTGCCTTAACGAGGTCGGTGACCCCGGTCCCTGGCGTGGGGCCTGGCGCTAGTGGGTGTTTGATGAATGAGTGGAGCAGGTGACTGAGCATGACGGGTGGATCCCGGTACTTCTGTGGGCCCCAGAGTCGGGATCTGAGTGACTTCTTAGGTAGTTGTGTGCCTGTGAACAGTGTCCGTTTCACTTTGGACACCTCAAAATTGCAGCATCGTTAGAAAAGTCACTAAGTTCAGTAGAGACGCGTGGTGCGTTTATTTCTTGTTTTCATTCTTTAACTTACTGACTTGAGAGAGGGGGAGGAACGCTGATTGGTTGTTCGCCCATTCACGCGTTGGTTGGCTGATTCTCGTCCGTGCCCTGACTGGGGGTCAGAGCCCCAACCTGGCGTGTCAGGACAACGCTCTGCCGACTGAGCTCCCCAGCCAGGGTGGTGTGTTTCTTGTAATTCCTAGTGACGCTGAGTTGTCCCTGGAACTGGGTGGGTGGGGCTCCAGAGCTTCCTTGGGGTCCCCTGCGGTTGTGCTGTCGAATTCTTTCCTGGGATTCCGCAGAGCTGCTCTTTGTGGCACTCCTTTTGGGACCGGGACTCGCCTAGGCTGGCCCAGGCCCAGGCCCCGGTCTGTGGCACCTGCACGGCCGCCGTCCCCGCACTCCCAGGCCTGACTTCCAGGCCACATGGGCATCTCGGGCGCACGCTCCTGGGTCTCTGTCCTTGCCTGGTTCTGGCCGTTCTGTGCCCACCCTGGCTGACACCAGGGCTCATCCTTGGTCCACGGTGAGCAGCCACCGCTGTGTACTGTCACTGCTGCCCCCTGGACCCACGGTCTCAGCCCTGTTGTCCTACGGGAGCCCTGTGTGCCCCCGGCTGCCCGGAGCCTCTCACCGGCCCTGCCTGTCTGCGGTGGGTTGGCCCCGGCCTGGATGCATCAGAGAGCTGTCTTTGGGAGTGTTCTCAGCGGGCCTGGCGGAGCCCATGGTTTCGTGGGCAGCCCCTGACCCTCCAGCCCAGGGAACCCCACCCTCTGGCCCTGAGGGGCTGTGCCCCAGGCCCTGCCCTAGTCTGGGGTTGAAGGAGTGGGGGGCACAGCCCGTGGCCGAGTGGTAGTCACGCCTTCCCACGCTGGTCAGAGGTTCAGGGCTGGGGGGCTCTTCCTGGAGGCACATCTCTTTGGGTCCTTTACCTTAAAGAGCTCTCCGGTGTGGCACCCCTTTTGGGGTTCACAGTTCTCAGAACATATCCTGGAGCCTTGAGTACCTGACCACGCCCAAGGGACCCGTGTCCGTGGGGCCTCGAGTGTGCGAATGCGTGTGTGTGTGTATGTGTGAGTGCACAAGTGTGTGACGGGTCTGTGAGAGAGTGTGGGGGCAGAAGGAGGCGCCCCGGGCTCGGGGTGAGACCTGCAGGGGTTAGTCTGAAGCTGCCTCTTCCTGTTGCCATTGACAGTGGGCTGTGTCCTTCCTCTGCTTAAACCAAACTCTCAAATGCAGTGGTGGTCTCTGCCCAGTCTGGGCCTTGGAGGGAGGGAGTAGTTGGGGTACCCCAGCCAGGTGGGCTGCCACCGATCCCGAGCCTCCTGGCCTCCCCCTCCTACTCTGTGACTTGAGCCCTCTGCCTGTTGGGGGTTCGCATCCAGGCTCTGCCTCCTGCAGTTGCGTGACCTTGAATGAGAGGCCTTGGCCCCCTGAGCCCCGTTTCTCACGTTTACCTTGTGGCAGTCGCGAGGGCTGCCTCCTTCCTTGGTGCCGGGGGGGGCAGGCGGGCTCATAGTAGGTGCTTCACAGGTGGGTCTGTCTTTTCTCTGTTCGCCTTTAAGGTGCTAGGATCTTGGAGGGTCTGCCGTGCCTGTGTGCCTGAGACCCTTCTGGAGGAAAGCCCAGGTGCTCTCACAGGGTCTGGTCTGGCCTCTGGGGGCCTTGGGCCCCCAGGGGACTCAGGGCCGGTGTGATCGCACCCGGAGGCTCAGACCGCAGATGAGCTCGGTCAGCCCCGAGTGCTGGGCACCCTATCGGGACATCACTGTGACCCCGTCAGGACAGTTTCTGAGGAAAAGCTGGGGGCGCATCCTTCCCGCTGCACAGAAGGGGTGCAGGGACCGCGATGGTGTTGCAGGCTGGGGCCCCGGTGGTTAGCGCCCCGCTGGGCGGCATTGCCCTCTCACCGTCAGCCTGTCGTCCCCTTTGCTTCCTTCCTTGGCCGCCTCGTGCTGGGGACACCGTGGGGACTTCACTCAGGCGGCCTGGGAGTGGAGTGCCTTAGCAGGCGGCCAGGGATATGCCTCCGTGTCCCCAGGGTGAGCCAGGAAGGCAGAGAGACGGGACGTGGCCGCCCTGCCCGCCCGCACTTCTGCTCTTCTCTGCTTCAGCTCCTTCTGCTCCCCCCACCGCCTTGGGCTGGGGGCTTCCGGGAACTTCCGGGACGTGCAGGCCAGCCCCCCAGGGGCCTGCTGTCTCCGGGGACATGCCTTCTCCCCAGGGCTAGGCTGTCTGCCTGTCCCCTGCGTCTGCGTCCCCTGTCGGGCGGTCTGTCGGGCGTGCTGCAGGGTCCTCTCCCGGCTCCCCCCTTGGTTCAGAGTGGATGGGTCCCCGCGTTCCTGCAGCCTCTCCTGGGGTCCTGGTCTTGGTGAGGTTCCAGTTTGTGGCTGCAGGAAGGTAGAAATGGTGGGGGAGATGCCCAGTGGCAGCATTGCAGAGGGGACCCCTGCCCTGGAGGGTAGGGGGCTGCCGGTGGATCCCGGTGGGGAGCTCGTCTCCAGCACAGCAGTGACACCCGGGCGCCTGAGGCTCTGGCCGCTCCCTCCCGTGCGCACCCCCGAGACGGCTGGGTCTGGGGGCCAGGCTGCCCGAGGTTTGCGGGATCCTGAGGATGGGTGGGTGGGTGTGCGCTGCGGTATGGGTGGGGGTCCTGGCTAGTGCCCGCCCGCCACCCACAGTAACCCGAGTGGGTGGGGGGGACACCAGCCCAGGAGACTGACTCTGAGACAAGGAGGTCAGTCTCCATAGAAGATTTCTCCTTTAAGAAGACACGGGTCAGTCCCCTGCTGAGACCAGGGGTTAGGGCTGCTGCCCCCCACTGGTTTCCGGCTGGCTGTGTGGAGGGGCCGGGCTGGCAGAAGGTGGCCCTTGGACTCTTGCCCCTCCCTGCCCCTCCCCACCTGCATGTGCCAGGCTGGACCCAGGGACCTGCCTTCTGTGCTTTTTTGGGGGGGGCGGGGAGCTCAGAAGGTGCAGTTGAACCAGCCCTGGGTGGGGGGGGGCCAGGGCAGGGGTGTGCGCGCTGGGTGGCAGCTCCTACTCACCCCACATGGACAGCGTTCTCTGGTTTTATTTTCCTGTCGTGGTATTTAAAAGATCAACCACGTATCTATGACAGACAGAACTGTGTGGGGGCCTCAGTGTGGCCACTGATTGCTGGTGACCGGGGTCTGGCTGTGCTTCTGACTGGTGGCCACGGTTTTGGGCCGTGGTTTCCCTTTGCCTTGACCTCCGGGTCCCACCCCCACCCTGAATGTGCTTGCTGACAGTGAGGTGTAGTAAGTAGTGCCAGTGAACCCCACCGGCCTCATGTCACGTGACTGCGTGATGGGTAGGGACCGCCTGGCGGGGCTTGGGGGTGTCGGTGCACCCTGAGGGCAGGCCTTCCAAGGGAGGGGGGCCGTCCAGACGTGGGGGGCTTCGAGGGGCCGTGCCCTGGCGTTCACTCCTGCCCGCCTCCTGCAGGGCACGGCCGGGCCGACGAGGACTGCGGGGACGAGCGGGCCCGGCACCGGGAGGAGCGGCTGCTGGGGGCGCGGCTGGACCGGGACCAGGAGAAGCTGCTCAGGTGAGGGCCTGGGGGTGGCAGGGCCTGCTGGTCTGGGAACCCCTCTCCTGTGGCGGGTGACTGGGGCCAGTCTTGATGGGCGTGGCCCCTGGGCCACTGGGGCCACGGTGCTGAGAGTGGGCACTGTGCTGGTCAAGGGCCCTGCTGGGCCTCCCAGCCCCTCTCCTGGGGATGGCCCTGAGGTCCTTCTTTGACTTTGAGCACTTTCTGTGGTCTAGGTGCAGGATGTCCTTCTGGCGGTCCAGTGTCCACCGGTCACTTGGGGCAGGGTCCCCAGGGCTGTCTGGCCCACTGCTGACACCTCTGTTTCCTTGCAGAGAAAGCAAGGAGCTGGCCGACCTGGCCCGGCTGCACCCCGCCAGCTGTGCTGCCAACGGCCTGAACCCCAATCTCATGGTGACCGGGGGCCCGGCACTGGCGGGCTCTGGTCGCTGGTCTGCCGACCCCGCGGCCCACCTGGCCACTCACCCCTGGCTGCCCCGTGCAGGGAGTACATCCATGTGGCTCGCTGGGCACCCCTACGGTGAGTGGGTGATTTCTCCCTTAGCTGGGGCCCTGCTTTCTCTGCTCACACTTCAGGCCGCACTCGTCCAAGGAGGGGGTTCATGATCGCACTGGCCTGTGGGTTCTGTACTGTGAGCCTGTTTGTGGGGAGGCCCGGGTGGGCAGCTGTGGGTGTCCACGATGCGGTCAGCCAGTCCTCACCCCTCGGCTTCCTGCATGGCCCCTAGAGGTGGGGGTGTGGGGGGTGGGCAGAGTAGGGGCCTGGCCTGGGGTCCCTGTTGCTGACTCAGGCCTGGGTCTCTCCTAGGCTTGGGTCCCCCCTCTCTGCACCAGGGTATGGCACCCGCCTTCCCGCCCAGCCTGGGGGGCTCCTTGCCGTCAGCCTACCAGTTTGTCAGGGACCCCCAGTCAGGCCAGCTGGTGGTCATTCCCAGCGATCACCTGCCTCACTTTGGTAAGTGGTGGTTGAGGGCCTCTTGCTGGGGAGGGGGAGGGGGAGGGGGTCCACCCAGCAGAACAGATGGCAGGCAGTCTGGGGCTCAGGGAGGACTTGTGATATCTGCCCGTGGTTTCCACATGTGACAAACCTACAGGGGTCCTTGTGACAAGCTGCTCCTACCCGGAAACCATGTGGAGAACTAAAGCAAGGCCACGCTGGGAGGGGCATGGACCCCAGGTGCCCCATCCCTCAGAACCCACTCTGCAGGGAGGAGTGGGGGAAGGATTTGGGAGCTCCCAGGTTGGCTCGCTGTACCTGGGAGGCTCGGGGGCATCCCAGGTCGGGTGTGGCAGGGCCCTCCGTGCAAGTCCCCTCCTTGGCTCAGCTTTCCTGTCTGCACAGCGGGGCGGTGGGCGGCACTGGGTGCAGCTCACTGTCTGTGTCCCCCCAGCGGAGCTGATGGAGCGGGCCGCCGTGCCGCCACTCTGGCCTGCCCTGTACCCGCCGGGCCGCAGCTCCCTGCACCATGCCCAGCAGCTGCAGCTCTTCTCCCAGCAGCACTTTCTGCGGCAGCAGGAGTTCCTGTATCTGCAGCAGCAGGCCGCCCAGGCCCTGGAGCTGCAGCGGAACGCCCAGCTGGTGGTGAGTCGGGGTGGGGCAGTCATGGGGGTGGGGGCCATGGGTGCAGTAGAGTCCCCTCCTCCTGTTGACGGCGGGGCACACAGAACAGAGACTCCAAAAAGTTTGGGACTGTGGGGGAGGAAAGAGGAGAGAGGCTGGTGATTGGGGAGGGCCTCTTGGAGGAGGTAACATTTACCTGGAGGAGTCCTGGCAGGGCTGGGGTACAGGGAGCAGTGGGGAGACTGAGGCAGGTGATCTTGTGAACGGGGGAGGGGTAGATGGGGCAGTGAAAGGGTCCCGGTGGGCTCTTGCTGTGTCCTGAGCCCAGCCTGTCCTGGCTGCCTACCTGATGGCCCTGGGTTGCTCTCTAAGGCTGGGGTTGGCCTCTTACGTCCATGTTACCTAATCCCCTAAGATGGGAGACTCCAGGCGTCCCCCCATGTGGTGGGCTCCCGAAAGTCCACTGCCCTCCTGTCTCCTTAAAGGCATGGACGCCTGCCCTCTGCCTGGTCTTGTCCCTCCTCCCCAGGCAGCAGCCGCTCGGGAGGGGTTAGCAGAGGGGCGCTCGCAGCAGGTGGCGTCCCGGCTTTGAGCCTTAGTGCTCTCCCACCTGGCTGTGTGCCATGCACATGGCCTCGCCTCTCTGGGCGCCCGGTCTCTTCCCTTGGAAGAGGAAGGGGCCAGTCACCCTGTGTCGTCAGGGCTGTTCAGTGCGCGTGAATGCTCGTGCGTGGCTGTGGCTCAGAGTGATTCTGTCGGTGTGTGGGCCGCCTGGCCCCAGCAAGCACTGGCTGCCCCTGAGCCCTGTTCCTTCTGGCTCCTCAAAAGTCATCAAGGGCAGGAGGAGGCCCCCTGCCCACCTTGAGGGGTTCGGACACCCAAGTGTGAGAAGCAGGGGCGCGCTCAGCAGGTAGTGAGTTCTCCGTGCTGGCAGCCATCTGAGTGCCGGGCAGTTCCCCGGGGCGGGGGTGGCCCCTTCATCTCAGGGGCCTTGCCTCTGCCCTGGTCCTCCCAACCTCCAACTCGGAGGGTCTCAGCAGGGCCAGGGTCTGGACTGGGGGTCCCCCCACTCTGCCTGCTGGGGTTCTCTAAGGAATGCTATGCTTGTTCCATGCCTGCGGTGACAGAATGTCTGCCTCGGGCTGGGGGTGGGGAGGGTGGCTTGTCTGCACCCGGACCCTGCCTGGGGTTCTCTGGGAGCCAGGGGGGCGCGGATCTTTGGGACAGGGTGACATGTACCGCTGTGCTGACCCTGCCTGCCGGCTCCCTCCCCAGCAGGAGCGGTTGAAGGCCCAGGAGCACCGGGCGGAGATAGAGGAGAAAGCCAGCAAGCGGAGCCTGGAAACAACGGGCAAGGCCAGCCTGGCTGCCGCGGGCCCCGGGCTGCTACCTCGCAAGCCCCCTGGCCTGGCCGCTGGCCCTGCAGGCACCTACGGCAAGGGCATGAGCCCACCACCGTCTCCCCGTGCTTCCCCTGTGCCTGCCCTGAAGGCCAAAGTCATCCAGAAGCTGGAGGACGTGGCCAAGCCGCCGCCCGCCTACTCCTACCCCGCCACTCCCAGCTCGCACCCCACCAGCCCGCCACCCGCCTCCCCGCCACCCGCACCTGGCATCGCCCGCAAGGAGGAGGTGCCCGAGAACGTGGTGGAGAAGAAGGACTTGGACCTGGAGAAGGAAGCCACCAGTCCCTTCCAGGCCTTGTTTTCAGGTAGGAGCGTGGCTGGGGCCCAGGGGCTGTGGGCGGCCTCCAGCCTCTCCCCGCCTGGGTGCTTTCGTTCGAGCTCCCGGTCCCTCCGTCTCTGCCGCACGCTCTGGAGTGAACCCGGGAGCCCCTCCGTGGCGGCCGTGCCAGGGCAGTGGGCGGGACTCTAGGTCTGCTTCAGAGGGGCTCTGCCAAGCGCTGAGCGAAGAGACCGCAGGTCACGCGGCCTGGTGCGTAGTCGGTGCCGAGGTGTCACATCGGTAGCAGCACTACAGGGACCCCCCATTCTGAGCTGTGGGCCCACCCCCTGCGCTGTGCATGCGCTCTTTCCCTGGCCCGTGTCAGTGGGGACATGCAGTGGGGGGCATGCAGGGGCCTAAGGCTTATGATCTCCCTGGTGGCTAGGAGTGTGGGCTTCTCCAGGGGACCCCTTGAGTGTGGATTCAGATTCTGCAGCCAGGATGCTGTGTGATCTTGGGCAAGTAGCTGCCCCTCTCTGGGGAGATTCGATGCCACGCTGATGTCCAGCACTGGGCACACGCCTGACCCTGGGGGCCGCTCTCTGCTCTGTGTATCTGTCCCATCCTCCACCCCCACCCTCCGCCCCGTCTGATTCAGGTGAAGCACCTGCCACTTGGCAGCTCTCGGGGGGGAGAGGGGACTTGGAGCACCACTGAGAGTTGGGCCTCTGCTGTCCCGTGGGTGTTCAGAGTGAAAACATAGGGGTGCCCCACACTGTATGCTATTGGATTTTGAACAATGTGGTGCCCCGGTCTGCTGTAAGAGGGTGGGGCAGGCGATTCTTTGGGAAAGGAGGCCAGAGACGCAGGGGCTGGGTGAGACCGTTTGGGGTCTGAGGAGGCATTTGTTCCCGGGCCGGCCTCGCACTGGGAGCTGGGTGGGAGGAGCTAGAGGAACCGCCAACTGCGGCTCCTGCCTGTGAGTCTGAAGAGCCGTGGGGACAGGATGTGGCCTGTTGTCCCCCAAGGTCCCTCCGATGCTGCGTAGACGGGACCCCAGGGAGCAGAGAGGGGGCTCCTGGTCCGTCCCGCTGGTGGGTGGGTGGGTGTTGACGGGGACACAGGGATGGCAGACGAGGCGGGAGCAGGGGCCTTGCTGACCCTCGGTGTCCTCCGCAGACATCCCGCCCAGGTACCCGTTTCCAGCGCTGCCGCCACACTACGGGAGGCCCTACCCGTTCCTGCTGCAGCCCACTGCGGCCGCCGACGCCGATGGCCTGGCTCCCGACGTGCCGCTGCCGGCTGATGGGCCCGAGCGCCTGGTGCTCTCGCCCGAAGACAAGCCCCTTCGCCTGTCGCCCTCCAAGATCCCTGAGCCGCTGCGGCAGGGCCCGGACGAGGAGCCGCTGGTGGAGCGGGAGGTAAAGGCGGAGGTGGAGGACGTGGACGAAGGCGCTGCGGAGCTGCCCCCCCTGGCGTCCCCGCTGGCGCTGCGCCCCGAGGAAGCCATGGTGGTCTCGAGCCCCGCGGGTGGCTGCGGAGGTGGCCTGTCGGAGGTTCCTGTGCTGGGCGCTGGTGGGCAGGGGGACGAGGAGCCCTCTGGATGCCTGGACTTTGCTGAGAGGGTAGAAGCGCCGGTGGACTCGCCGGGCCGGATGGTGTCCTGCATAGCTGCCCCGGACTCTGGGGGGCGGCTGACCCCGGAGACGCTGGTTGAAGCTAAGGAGGAACCCGTGGAGGTGCCCGTGGAGGTGCCGGTGTCTGCGGCCGTGGTGGAGGCAGTGCCGGAGGAGGCCCTGGCGCAGGGGACGGCGAGCGAGCCCCGGCCCAGCCTGGAGTTGGGAGACTTGGACGTGCCCTCTGGGGAGGGCACGGAGGCCCAGGAGGCCGAGCCCGCACCCAGCAGTGCCTGCTTCCTGGAAGAGGAGGGCTCCGACCAGTTCCCGCCCGGCCTGGAGGACCCTCTGGCCGGCATGAACGCCCTGGCGGCGGCCGCGGAGCTGCCCCAGGCCAGGACTTTGCCCTCCTCGGGCGCCGGAGCGCAGGCCCTGGAGCCACTGGAGGCCGCACAGAGCCTGGTCCTGGAGCAGAGCTTCCTGCAGGGCATCGCTCTGCTGAGCGAGATCGCCGAGCTGGAGCTGGAGAAGAGGGGCCAGGAGCTGGGAGGTGAGCTGCGCTGGGCGGGGGTACACGTGAGTCTGGTTCTAAAAAGACTTGTTTAAACATTTTATTTATTATTTTTAGAGAGAGGGGAAGGGAGGGAGAAAGAGAGGGAGAGAAACATCAATGTGTGGTTGCCTTTTGCATACACCCCACCGGGGACGTGGTCTCCGTGACCCAGGCATGTACCCTGGCTGGGAATTGAACCAGCAACCTTTTGGTTCTCAGACTGGCACTCAGTCCAGAGCCACACCCACTAAGGCTAAAAAATTTTTTTAATGTTTAAAATTTTTGAAAACACTCAGGATATGGTTTATTCACATAACTTCCTAACAATGTTGGTAAAACACACGTGGCACCTTTCTTCAAGTCCTCAGGGGAGTGTGTTGTGGACTTCCGCATTGTTCGGCCAGTTTGTGGGGCTGCTTAGTGGTAAAATTGCTCCTTGTTCTCGTGGTGAGCTTATTGTATTAGCAGGATTCTTTTGGTTGCCAGGGACAGAAAAGCATTTTAACTGTCTCAGGAAAAGGCGGGTGATTTATTGGCTTGCAGGACCAAGTGCAGCAGCAGCAGCAGCAGCCAGGTAACAGTTTCAGGTCTGGCTGGATCCAGGTGCTCAGACCAGTCATCAGGCATTTCTTTTCCTCCCACCGTTGTTCCCGTCCCTCTCTGTCCTTTTGCTCCACTCTTCTCTGTTGGCCTCCTTCAAGGGAGGCGCAGTGTTATTAATAGGGGGAAGAAAGGAAATACTTGTCCCCCCATACTTGTTCCAGGCCCATGGGCTTCTGGTAGTTCTAGCAAAGATGCCACAGTTAATTCTCATTGGCTCTCTGGGGGTTTGTGGTTTTTGCAAAAGCAAACCCTGCAGCCCAGGGGAAGGGATGGACCAGACTGATCATGGTCCACCCTTGATGGGGTGTTACTTCCTGAGTATGGGGAGCCTCCAAGGAAGTGGGGTGCTGTCTGCAGAAGGGGCATTGACATCGGGGCTGGGCACAAAATCTGTGGTGCTCCACAGAGAAATGTCGAGGCACTTCGAGAAATGTGCGAAGGGGCTGTGGGTCGGACACTGCCTTGCCACCCCGTGCCCGGCAGCATGGCGGGGAGGAGGGGCCAAGGCAGCAGCTGCGGAGGAGTTAATAATGGCGTTGCCAGTGTTTGGTGTGCCTCCTCTGGAACGGTTTCTGCACACGTTTCTGAAATGAAGACCATGTTGTAAATGGTGCTGTGTAACCTGCCCTTTTCACTTAGGGTACACTTCACTCCCCATTTTTTGATTTTCTTAAGACATTGTCAGTGTATTTGATTGAAAACATTTGTGAAACTTTGAAAAACTTAAAATGTTTTTTTGACCTGGCTGGTGTGTCTCAGTGGATCGAGCACCGGCCTGTGAATGGAAAGGCAGCCGGTTCGATTCCCGGTCAGGGCACATGCCTGGGTTGCTGACCAGGTCCCCAGTAGGGGGTACATGGGATATCTCTTGCACATCGATGTTTCTCTTCCTCTTTTCCTCCCTCCTTTCCTCTTTTTCTAAAAGTAAATAAATAAAAATAAAATCTTAAAGGTGTACTAGAAAAATAATAAAAAGTTTTTTAAGGGACTACCCAGTGTTCTGGCCGTGGAAGGCCCTAGCCTTCCATGCCCGAGTCCTGGGTTGTCAGGCTTTTTCCTTTTGCCTTTCTTTCCTTTTTTTCTTTCCGCTGTTGTAAGTACAGTACTGTCTTCCCTTGAAGAAAGACCTCGGCCCGCGCCTCGGCTTTTCCTGGCGGTGTGCTCCCAGGGGTAGGGTTGCTGGGTCGGAGCAAAGCCACATGTGCAAGGCTTGCCGTGTCTGTGGCCGGTGGCTCCCCGGAAGCTGGGAGAGGGGACACCCTGCCCCTGCAGGCGGGTGCTGGGCTGTTGTCCTGAAGTTCATTGCTGCTTTTCTTTTGTTCACATGACTTGGGATAAGAAAACTTTTTTCTTCAGAGGACAGAGCAAACCCTGTTGATCCTACCAACGTGTTTTTTTCCCCCCTGGGGGCAACGCAGAAGGCTCAGGGTCCCTGGGTGAAAAGGGGGCTGAGGGAGGGTCCCCCTGTTTGGGGGCTGCTGCCCACTTTTGTCCCTTTTCACCCTCCTCCTCATTTTCTGTTTGGGGCCACACACACCCTCATTCGACAAGTACTCAGGAAGCGCCTACTGCATCCCTGGCGTGCTCTGGCTGCTGGGGCCCGGCAGTGGACCATCGGCCTTGTGAGGCCCTCGGTGCTGCCTGGTGGTGTCAGGTGGGGGGAGCAGACGCTGGGAGGAGCACAGGGAAGGGGTGGGCTCAGCGGGGGTGACCAGGGAAGCCCCTCTGATGCGGGTGCCTGAGGAAGGTGAGGGAGGAAGCTGTTTCTGGAAAAGCCATCCGGGCTGACAGAATAGCATGTGCAAAGGTCCTGAGGTGACAGGGTCTGGCACTGGCACTGGAGCAAGAGCGAGGTGGCCAGGGGTTGGAGTGGCGTGGGAGGGCAGAGTGGTGGTGGGAGGTCGATGGGGTGGGGGCCCTCCCGGGGGCTTTCTCCCGAAGACGGTCTGGAGCTGGAGTGATGGGATCAGACTTGAGCAGGGTGGTTGTTGGGGTTGTGGGGACAGGGAGACCCTGGGAGGCTCCCGGGTGGGGACAGGACCCCAACAAGGTCCACCCGGGCCCAGGGGCAGTGCGGAGGTGGAGGAGCAGGCTGAGGCGGAGCTGGCAGGCCCTGCTGGCAGGCCGGACAAGGGTGTGAAGGGATGATCGGGGGGTTGGGCCTGCTTTTTGAGCTGGGGAAATGGTAGGGGCAGGTTTTGGGAGAAATCGCCGTTGGTTTGCTGGTTTGGACACTGACCTCTGAGATGCCCTTTAGCACTGCTGCGTGTGGGGGTGTGGCCTGCGGCTCTGGGGCTGGGAAGTCTGCAGGCAGGGGTGGTGCCCAGGGTCCTGGCAGCTCCCTTTTCCCTGCAGCTGGAATGGGGTTACTGAGCACCAGTCCCTCCTGGTTCCCCGCGGAGCTGGGCAGTGAATGGCCCTGGGCGCGAGCAGGTGCAGCTTTCCCTCGGCCACCCACACTGAGGGAACGGGGTGAGGGGTGTGGCTGGTAGGCTGGCCATCCATCCCATCCCTCTGCTGGCCTTTGGCCTTGACAGCTGACCCAGGTCCTCCGGGGGTTCTGGTCCCGGGTCACCTCTGCTTTCGCAAAGCCACAGGCGTCTCCCCGTCCTGGAGGCCGGAATTCTGAGGCCCAGGTGTGGGCGGGGCTGGTTTCTCTGAGGTCTCTCTCCGAGGCGTGCAGCCGGTCGTCTTCTCCCTGCGTCCTCGCATGGTCGTACCTCTGTGTGCTCATGTTCTGATCTCCTCTTACGAGGAGGTAGTCATGTCGGATTAGGGCCACCACGAGGATTTCACTTTAACTTGGTCACGTTTTTAAAGACTATCTCCAAATAAGGTCATCTTCTAAGGTCCTGGGGTTCACCATGTGGCTTCGTGGGGAGGCACAGGTCAACCTGTAGCAGCTGGCGCCAGCATTGTCCCGGCTGCCATGGGCACTCGGTCCCGAGAGCCCCAGGAAGACCGGGTGTGGGAGGGTGAAGGTGACGATGCAGCCACAGCCCCCTCCTCTGCCCTAGAGCATGCTCACCCACCGACTCCGGGTCCTGTTGGGGACTTGCAGCCTGCTCCACAGGCATCCCCACAGGGCAGGCCACGCGTGTCACCCTGATGGCACTCGTGGGGGCTGATGGATTCACCACGTGGCTCCCTCAGCTTCCCTCCAGACAGAGAGGGCCACACCAGGGATTGTCCTCGAGCAGTGACAGGGCTCAGGGCGAGCACTGCTGACATCTAGTGGGTGAAGGCAGGACACGGCTGAGCACCCTTCAAGGGGGCAGGGACAGCACCGCAGGGTGGGGCGGTGCCCACCTGCAGTGGAAGGTGCGCCCAGGCCCAGAGGCCCTGATCCTGCTGCGTAATTAGGGTGTCAGATTCTCGGAGCCGTACACACTGGGGGAAGGAGGTGCGTGGAACAGTCACAAAGACTGACCATGTGTATTGTCACAGAGAAAACACGAAATTAAAATGCACGTTGATCCGGGCTGCTTCTCCTCCCAGCTGGAGATCCCAGGGGGGTTGGCTGCAGTGCCGGACAGTCCTGTCCCTAGGAGCACAGGCGAGGCAGGTGGCTCACCTGCCTCCTGTCTGCAGGTGCGGAGCGGGGTGCGGCTGTGCGGCCCTCCCTGGAGAGCCTGCTGGCCGCCAGCAGCCACATGCTGAAGGAGGTGCTGGACAGTTCCTTCGCCGACCCGTTCAAGAGTCTGCGGCTTCCGCGGGAGCTGAACCCCAACAAGAAGTACAGCTGGATGCAGAAGAAGGAGGAGCGGGTGAGGCGTTCTGGGCCCGGACCTTCCTGCTGGTGGCCTGTGCGGTGGGGTGGAGACCATCCCCCCCGCCAGGTGCCACCGTGCCTGGGGCACTGCTGGCTCCGGAGTGGGAAGGGCCTGATCTGAATACAGATCCCACCACGGACTTGTTGCTGTGTGGCCCTGGGGAGGTTGTTTCTTTTTTCTGGGTCTCAGTTCACCTTTTTGATAGCGTGTCAAAGTGTGTCCCTTGGGCAGCGCGTGATGGGTCGGGAAGAGTGGCCCTGGTGTACCCTCACTACTGGGGGCAGGCTGTGGACAGTGGCTTCCTCTCTGCGCCCCCACCTGTGAAGGAGGATGTTACGGCCCACACGGCCCAGGCAGCTCTTACAGGCAGAGTGGGCCTCTGGGTCCCTGTCACGCAGACAAGGCCACAGCTGGGAGTGGCAGAGGTGGGATTCCAGCTGGGCGCCGGGTCTTGGCCGTGAAGCCTCGCCATCCCCTGGCCGACCAGCGCCTGGCAGGGCAGCGGGAGCAAGGGGGCCTCAGTGTCCTCACCGCTTCTCTCCCCACAGATGTTCGCCATGAAGTCGTCCCTGGAGAACATGGACGCCGTGGAGCTGGACTTCCGCATGCGGCTGGCCGAGGTGCAGCGGCGTTACAAGGAGAAGCAGCGCGAGCTGCTGAAGCTGCAGAGGCGCCGCGAGTCCGAGTGAGTGCGCAGGGCGCCCCGTGGTTGGCTCTGTAGGTGCTGGTGCTCAGTAGGTCCCCTGTGGTAGGCCGGCAGAGGTGTGCGAGGACCCGAGTGACATGGGCGCAGTGTGTGTCTCTTCTCCGCGCCCCCTCCACCCTCAGTTCACAGCCGAGCGTGTGATTCTTTTTAAGGGACAGGCGCGAGGACCCCCATAGAAGCTTGGCACGCAGAGGCCCTGGCAGGCCGAGGAAACGGACCCACGCCCTGAGCGCCCTGTCGCCCCCCCGCAAGAGAGGGAAGAGCCGCAACAGTAGCGGAAAGTAAGGCTGGCCCCTCGGTGGGTCGGGAACTGGCACAGAGCTCCGAGGGGAGGAGCACGGGCCCACGCAGGGCCTGTGTGTGGGCGCTCGGGACCTCGAGTCCCCTGCGCTCTGACCCACCCGGTTTGGCAGCTCTCAGGGAGCCCGAGGGTGAGCCAGGCGAGTGGCGGATCAGGCAGGCAGGGTGCCCCCGCCAGGACCGGGCGGGCGTGCGACTCCAGTGCGAGGTTCCTGGCGTCGTCCCACCACACCCGCTTTCTCTGCGGAGGGACCAGCTCCCTCGCTCCTCCACGCACCTCTCCCGTGGAGGGCCCGCTGAGCTCCTCGTCCTGTGGGGTGGGCTCCCAGTCCACACTGGACACTTGGTGCCCTCTGTGCTGGCGTTCCCGTCCACCTGGCCTGACCTGCTGGCTCATCTCCCTGTGACCTGGGGCCATCTCCTTAGGGGACATGCTCCTCGAGTGGCAGCAGGAGTTAGGTGTGGCCCCTCTGGAGGTCTTGGATGCTGGCTGGAATGAGAACTTTGCCTCTAGGCCAGCCGTGGGTAGGAAAGGTGCTGTGGTCTTCCCTGGGTGTCGGGAGCAGCATGCATTGAATGGGGCCTGTCGAAGGAAGGGGGGGACAGTGCCTCAGCCTGCCACACCCATGCAGGAGATGCCAGGTGGCCCGGTGCTCGGTTTGCGGAGGCAGAGGGGGCCAGGGGACGTCTTCAAAAGACATGGGAAAGTCGGTGGGGCTGCCGCAAGTCTTCTAAGGAGAAGATAGCCCCGAGGGCCCCCACAGCTTGCATCTAAAGTTCCTGGGTGTTCCAGACTGAGGAGAAGGGTGAGGGTGGTGAGGAGGAAGTGCGCCATCACCAGCCATGGGGGTTAGGGGAGGTGGCTCCTGCAGAGGGGAGCTGGGCTGGGCCGGCCATGCAGGCCCGCTGCTTGGGAGTGCGGACCCTGGAAGAGGTTGCGCTTCCTGCTTGTGAGTCCCAGCTCCAGCCTTGGTTGTAACCTTGGGCCAGGTGTTAGCTTTTACAAGCCTTAGAGTCCTCAGCTATGAAAAATAGTATGTAGAACAGAAGCACTGTTTCGTGGCTGAAGTGGAAAGCACTAACACGGAAGGAA
The DNA here is from genome assembly GCA_004024845.1 of Tonatia bakeri. Classification (NCBI taxonomy): domain Eukaryota; kingdom Metazoa; phylum Chordata; class Mammalia; order Chiroptera; family Phyllostomidae; genus Tonatia; species Tonatia bakeri. Next base: position 253,321 of record PVIA01000665.1, on the reverse strand, counting down.
ACAGATAGTAAACACCAGGTAAAAGTTACATGCTTTGTTGTTATTACTGGTGAGGGTTTAGCTTCGAGGAGCCCAGAGAAGCCCTCGGCGGGACCACGTCCTGGCCACTTGCACTCCCTGAGGTCTGCAGACCGGCCCGTGGCTCGTTCTTCAGAGCAGCACCTGGTCTCAGTCTCCCTCCCACGCTGGTGGGTGTTCTTGGCATTTCTTATGCTCGTTCTTGGCTCGTTTCAGTGAAGAGGCATCTGACCGTGCAGAACTGTGAGTGTGCGTGTGTGTGAAGGGCCATGGGGGGGAGGAGGCAGCCAGCAGAGGATGCTGCCTTGGAGGAGTGGTCCTTCTTTCCCGTTAAACTCTCGTTCTGCCTCCTTCACACGTATCCCAGAGTCCCAGCTCCATAGTTTCCCAGGATCTGTCTCCTCAGACGCGTCGCTGTGCTTCGACATCCAGAGCCCACTGTTTGGGGCCATGAGGGCGGACCCCGGGCCCTTGGGTCCTGCCTGGACGGGGTGCTGACCAGCGGTGCCTCTGGTTGCAGGCTGAGCAGCAAGGCCCTACTGCCATCGGATGCCTACGAGCTGGGAGCAGGGATGAGGAAGAGACACAAGGGGCCCGAGGAGGAGCACGAAGGCCCTGTGGGAACCGGGAAAGCTCGGGGGAGGAGCCAGCCTTGGGATGAGCATGACGCCCCGACAGACTTCATGAGTCAGGTCAGTGACCCCATCTTCCCAGTGTGCCGCCTGCTCGGGCCAAAGTTCTGGAGCGGGTGTGGAGCTCACACTCCCTTTGCCAGTCTGCTGGTCCTGCTGCTGCACAGGAACTGTGGAAACGGTCGCCGTACTTCCTCCAACCTGCCTTACTGTATAGAGGAGGGAAACGATGGCCCAGAAAAGCTCAGACACGTAGCAAAGTAACACAGCCACGTGCAGAGCCCAGACCGAAAGCCATACCCCTCGTGTGTGCTGCAGGACCCTTTGCTGAAGCCGGGAAGACTGCAGGTTTTTGAATAGAGATGCAGTCACACAGTTGCTTAACAGTGTGATTGTTTAATGAGCAGCTTTGCCATTCTGGAGTTCTAAGAAGCCAGGGCTCGATGCCATTGTAGTTTCCTCTGTGACTCTCCAGAGGTAATGGTGTGAGAGCCAGCACCTGCTTAACGCCCTCATCTCTAAGTACTGGCATACCTTGTCTCCACCCCTCTTGAGGCTGGGTATGAAGGGGCTGTTTCAGTTGCCGTGACCATCAGGAGGAAGTACTCACGTAAGGGCCCAGTGGCAGGGGATGGACCAGTCTGTACACTGGGACCCTTTATACCCTTAAACTGTGAAGCACACTTCTGTTGCTGAAGTGACACTATCCCAACTTTTTTCTCCTTGTGAAGTGTTACACACCGATTAAAGAAAATCGAGATAAACTGTTCAAACGAGGGGCATTAGTGTCCTTGAAACCGCACATTTCACTTCTCCAACAAATGACTACAGCTGAGGAGAGGGAAAGCAGCGATTTAATCTTTGAAATCGCTAATCTTTCTGCTTCAGCATCCAAGGCACGTTCCAGGCATTTTCTTGGCAGCTTCGGCCCCTGTGGTTGGATGGGCTGATTTAGGCCTTTCGCCGGCTGCTGGAGGTGGCTGAGATAAGCAGATCAGCCGGGCTCTGATCTGGGTGTTGGATCTCGGTTCCCTGCCTCCTCTCTGGGTCCAGCTGGCCTCTCCCAGGCCTTGGCAGTGCTGTTTACTTACAGCGCTTCCTGGGGAGGCACCAGACAGCACCAGGAGGGCCAGGGTGGAGATCGCGTGCCAGCGATCTTTATCGCCGCACTAACAGCGGTTGGATAAGTGGTCTGAGTGCCTTCTCTCGGTTCATCTGCAGAGCGGCCTTCAGGTGCCCATACACACGTACCCCCCTTTTACAGACTGAGGCTAGGAGCAGTTGAGCGGTTTGTCAGAAGCTACTGAGGCAGGCAGAAGGACTGGAGTCGGGCTCCTCAGAGCTTGTGCTCTGAGCCCACTGCCCGGCCTGGTCCAATGACCTAACCGGGGACTTCCCTCTCCAGCTAAAGATTAAGAAGAAGAAGATGGCCAGTGACCAGGAGCAGCTGGCGAGCAAGCTGGACAAGGCCCTCTCCCTCACCAAGCAGGACAAGCTGAAGTCCCCCTTCAAGTTTGCGGACAGTTCTGCGGGAAAATCCAAGCCGGGCGGGGGCTGCGGCAAGTACTTGACGCCTTACGACAGCCTGCTGGGCAAGGACCGGAAGGCGCTGGCCAAAGGCCTCAGCCTGTCTCTGAAAGCTGCCCGAGATGGTAAACACAAACGGGCCGCCAAAGCCAGGAAGATGGAGGCGGGCTTCAAGGCCAGAGGCCCGCCCAAGTTGACCCACTCCCCGTTCGCGTCGGAAGTGAGCAGCTACTCCTACAGTAAGTAGCCGAGGCCGCGCTGCCTACGGGCCGCTACTTCTCGCTTCTCTCCTCTCTCCTTCGTGTCTCCGTCTCGGGCCATCCAAAGTATCTCTTCTGTCTTGCATCGGCTCCAGGCCGGAAGTGGGTCCGCCTGGGGCGGAAGTACTTGCATTGGCCATATTAGGTAGGCGTCGGTGATTGGTGGCGGGAGCGGAAGTCCGCCTGCCCTCTCGTGCTTGCTTGTCGGAAACCGTCAGTGTGGAGGCTTTGCGCCACCGAGTTTTTGGAGGTCCCGCCTAGAGTGCCCACTCTTGAGGACCATAGAGAGGATTCCGCCTATCCAGCCCTAGGCGGCCCTCCTCCCTTGGGTCAGGTGTTGGTAAGAGCATCCAATGAGCGCTCTCCGTTCTGGGCGTCGAACTATACGGGCAGGCTTTCGCTTTGTTTTAGTGACAGCCTTTTTGGCAGCCCCCCGTTTTGGTCTTATGGTAGATACTGAGGCCGGGCGAGGCTGACTGCACTGGGTGGGGCTGTTGGGCTGGGATCAGGCCCAGGACTTCAGCCCCAGTGGACACGGCCTGTGCGCTGCCTGGGATCGTCACCGCTGGCTGCAGGGGCTGTGGAGCCCCAGGACAAAGCTGGTGGCCCTGGGACTGAGTTGTTTGTTAACTGAAGCTCCTTTGCTGGGAGCTGGGGACAAAGTTTCCTGCGTCGAGCAGCCTGGTGTCAGCCCCTGCGGCTCTTTGCAGCCTCCAGCGGCTCGGTCTGCCACGTGACACGTAATAGGTGTCACTGCTTGTGGGAAGAATACCTAATGCCCAGGATGGACGGGGACTAGGAGTGTGGCCGCTTCAGGAAGGCCAGGAGGGGCTCCCTCCGCATCTGGTGCCCGTCAGTGGGGTCTGTTGTGGATGTCTCAGGCTGTGGCTAGGGCGGAGGACCTTTTCACTGGTGACTATCTGCGTTTCTGAGTCCGGGCTACTGGTTGGCTCTGCCTGGTTCATTGGGGGAGGCTGAGGAGTTTTAATGTCAAGAGCAAAAATGGACACTTTCAGCCCTGGCTGGCATAGCTCAGTGGATTGAGCACGCGCGGGCTGCGAACCAAATTCCCAGTCAGGGCACATGCCTGGGTTGCAGGCCACGGCCCCCAGCAACTGCACATTCATGTTTCTCTCTCTTTCTCTCTCCCTTCCCTCTCTAAAAATAAATAAATAAAATCTTTTAAAAAATGGACACTTTCAATGTTATAAGAAAGCATGTTTTCTTTTTTTTTTTGAAAAAGATTTTATTTATTTTTAAAGAGAGAGGAAGGGAAGAAGAAAAAGGAGGAAAGAAACATGAATGTGTGGTTGCTTCTCAAGTTCCCCCCAACTGGGGATCTGGCCCGCAACCCAGGCATGTGCCCTGACTGGGAATCGAACCAGCGACCATTTGGTTCATAGGTTTGCTGAGCCACACCAACCAGGGCAAAACATGCTTTCTTAAGGAAGGAAGTTGGAATTGTTGTAGACTTGGGAGCTAAGATCGCCCGCCTTGAAGGGCTTCCGTGACCTTTCAGCGAGCTCACCTCGGCACAGAGGTGGGTGGGGCACCTTACAGGAGGTGTTGCTGGTATTTGTTTTGTTTTACTTTTTAATGTGTGTCTCTGGTTGCCTAGGACTAGTGGGTCTCCAGGGCTGATTCTCAGGTGAGCGGGGGTGGGGGGGTGGCAAGCAGGGATGACATAGCTTCTACATTCCTCGATTCGGATGGGTGCGGTGCAAACAGCACCATCCACGACCCGCGCCACTTCCCAAGACTGGGAGTCGGAAGGCAGACAAAAGGGCTTCCCCTGCTTTCTGCCTCTGCTGGTTTCGGAACAACGAAGAGGCTGCGAGGAGGGCTGCAGAGCGGTGCCCTTCGTCTTGCGAGGCAGGGTAGTGATGGATGTGGTCTGGCTGCCTGCTGGGGGGGGGATGCAGGAATCCATCCCCCTCCTCCACTCCCAAGTGAATGTGATACAGTTAGAGGCCAGAGGTCCCTACCGTCTTGGGGTGGTCTGAGCCGGTGAGTCCACAGTAGTAGATTTGTGCATGTGTACGCAGCCGTGTTCAGGTTGCCAGTCCAACTCTCTTGCGCTTTTGTCTACGATTCCGTTGTTCCGGGAGGGGGCGGGTTAACATTGCACCAGGGAGGTCCACAGGCCCGGCCCAGCCCGGCCCAAGGTGGCTGGTTGCGGGGGGGAGAGAGGGTCTCTCTCATTCCTGTTGGCTTTTCTGCGGTCTAGGCCTACGACAGTGCCCAGTCACAAAAGTCAAGGGTGTGTTCCAGCAGAGGGATGCTGTGCTGGCAGGAGGGGGCCAGGGACATCGCTGCTGCTCTCCTGCTTCTTCCCTTTGGGAGGATGGGGAGCTTGGGTGGCATGCCTGGTGGCTCTTGGCAGGAAGCCCAGTTGTTCATTGTCACCTGCGAGCGTCTCCAGTTTGGGATGGAGTACACGGGAGGGAGAGCTGTGTGGCTCGGGTTTGGGCAGTGGCCAGCTGGGCTCGTCCTCGTCCTTGCCCAGAATTGCCAGGCCATCTGCAGGCAGGGTCTCAGTGGTAGTGAAACGGGTAGTTATTGGAGGCGGCCACCAGAGGGAACCCCCGCCCACAGCTTTTCTTGGCCTTGGAGTCCAAGGGCGTGGGCAGAGCTGTGGCCGTGCACTCGTCCTCAGTGTCCCGAGTAGATTTTACCCGATTAGGGGATTAGGCTTTGGCTTCGGAGCCCTTTATTCCAGTGGAATCTTGCTTGACAGCCCCAGCGTAAGACGGATCAAAACTGTGTATGTTCGGAGTGGGTTGGTTGGAAGGGGCCAGAACTGCCCATTCGACAGTCCCCTCTTCAAAGCTAGGCGACCCTCCCCTGGAAAGCCGGAGAACCTCGGGGCCTGGCCGGTGCGGTGAGGCTGAGACCTGGGGGCAGCCAGTGGCAGTGCGCTGGTAACCGGCTCCCTGGTGGAGAGAGTCGTACCGGCTCCTGCTCTGGCCTGTTTCAGGCCGAGTACTGTGTTGGGAAGAGGCGTGCTCGCGCACTGCTAAAGCTGGTATTATGGGGAGAAGAGCTTTCCCTGAGCTCTTTTCCTCCTGAGCCTCTTCCCTCCCGCCCCCAGGCTGCGTGCAGTCCTGCGGGGCTGGCAGGGCCTGGCGGTGACCTCCCCAGCAAGGGGAGAGGCCTTCCTGCAAGTGGGACTCCCTCTTCCAGGGCCTGGAAGGCCGTGTGTGGAGGTGACTGTGCTGGGGGCGGTGCTGGCAGCCGCCAGCCTGGAGAGGGCCCGGGGGCTTCCCAGGTAAGAGGTGAGAGCCCTGGCTGCTTGTTCCAGGGCCAGGAGGCACGTGGACCTATCTGTTCCGGCGCCGGGGCGCACTCACAGCCACACACTAAGACAGCAGCCCCCCTCCACCCGGTGACTTACTTTACTAAAAACTACTTTGACTACAGATACGGACTCAGAGGAGGAGGAAGACTTCCTGAGGGACGAGTGGTCTGCCCAAGGCCCCTCCGGCTCCAGACGGACGTCTCCTGTCCTGTGTGGCGCAGTGGCAAAGAACAGCAAGCCGGCCGGAGGCCCCAAGCTGCCCAAGAGGGGCCTGGCGGCCGCCCGGACCCTGAAGCCCAAGCCGGCCGCGGGCAGGAAGCAGCCGTTCTGTTTGCTGCTTCCGGAGGTTGAGGCCCGTTCCTCCTTCAGCGACTCCTCGGAGGACTCCTTTGACCAAGGTTATTAGCTCCAAACACACACCCCCTTCCGTGTCTCCTAGCGAGAGAGTGAGTGAGCGCGCGAGAGCAAGCCAGGGTGCAGGAGCGATGGCGCCGCGGGGCGGCCGTCTCGGTTCTTGGCAGCGTAGCCTGCCGTGTCAGCCTCTTACTCGGGTGTGTTTGTACCTGTATCATTGTGATGATGCCACGCTGGCTCTTTTTGAGCTTTTATACGGACTGATCTTAGTCTCTGCCTCCCTCCACTCCCCCTCCGCCCCACCCCGTTCTCGCCGCCTCTGTTCCCTGGGCCGCAGGCCGGGGTGGGGGTCTCGGCAGGGGGCCCCCCCAGGGACGTTTTGTAAATGGAATTCTGTCGTGTGGGCGTGTGACTTGATGTTTGTACTGCAATTTTGGTAATACCAAGCTTTATTAAATATATCGAGTTCATTTTTAACTAAACCCGTGTGCCTTGTCTCTCTTGCTGTGTCCTGACTTAGACCGTTAGGGTGCCGCTTCCCCTCCCCCTCCATCCCCTCCCCTACCCCTCCCCGAAGGGGATGCCCAGAGCGCTGCTTTCCTCTGTCACTCAAACCTCCGGGGGAGCTGCTGGCATGCGGGTCGTGTCTCAGGTTCCAAGTCCACTGCTTCCACCTCCAGCATCATCTTTTTTTTTAGCTGCTTGTTTGTCTTTTGTTTTCTCAAAGCTCTGTTCCTACACACCAGTGCCTCCAACACATTTACACACCCTCGTTTGCTAACACACATTTCTGCCTGGAGGGGCGTGTAGGCAGTGCAGGGTCAGAATCACCTGGAAGTCGAGGGGCCAAGCACAGGGCTCTTGAGGGAGCACTGGCCCTGGAGTCCAGGGCCCGGCTGCTCGCAGGTCAGCCCGGGCCAGCTCTGCCTCACGTGCACAGGGAGGGGCGGGGTCAGCGACCTCTGGCCAGCAGACTCTGAGTGGTTTCCTGCCCTGGCTGAGGCTTTGCTTTGGGATGGACCCCTACGGGGATCCCAGGGTCTGGGTGGCAGCCTCTGGGTGTCAGAGGCAGGACCCCAACCCTCCCTGAGTGGGGCACAGGCAGGTAGGGGCCACTTGGATGGGGACTGGCTGGGGCCTGGACCCGCAGGCCACCCAGTCCAAGCCTGGCACTCACGTTCCTGATCTGCCTCCCGTCCCGATGGCCCAGATTCATTTTGGGTGACCAGCAGATGGCACCTCAGGGAGCCGGGTGCCCTCGGTGTTCACGTTCTCCTGGGCAGCAGGCCAGCCAGCCTGGTTCCCCCGGCGGCCTCGGTCCTGGGCCTTTGTGGACCTGCCTGGCTGGTTTGCTGTCCCCCCCGCCCGACCCCCCACCCCCAGCCTGGACTCCATGCCTCCTCCTCCGCAACACACTTCCCCGTTTCCCCTGAAAGCCAGGGTGCCAGCTTCCAAATTTGGGGCTCCCTTGCCTCAGCTCAGACCCCGTAAAGAAGCAGGCAGTCCCCCAGATCTAGCAAGGGGACCTTAGCTCGGGGCTGGGTGCAGCAGAGGTCAGGGCCCAGCTAGGGGAGCGCAGGGGCATGGGAGGGGCCCCCTGCACGCAGACCCCCCGTCAGGCCTCCTCCCTCAGGGATGTCTGGGTCACAGGGCCTCACTGATGTCTGATACTAAAACACCTAACTGGCTTGGCTTTTCCAGTGTGTCTGCTTTTTCCCCCCAGCAGCTTGACCATACCTTCACCCTTGACCCCTACCCATGATGCTTTGAATGTCTGTTTTGGTCTCTTGCATTCGCTCTCACGCTGCACTCGGACGCAAAGCGAAGGCTGGGAGTAGGGCAGACGGCGCCGCGGGTCACTGAGCTGGGGCCCAGCCCGGCTCGTTGGTCCGTAGGTAGGCACACCCTCCCCCGTCCCCTGCACCTCCCTCCTCGGGGCCGCCCCCATCGGCCATGGCAGCGGCGGGTTGCTTCGGCGTTTACTGATGGGGTTTTGCAAAACCGAGCCACGTTACGGCCAGGAGACGTTTAATAAAAAAGTTCCCCTCCACTTCCCTGGGTTTCCTCGTCGGGACTTTTTCTCCCCCTGCCCTCAGCGAGCTCTGTTGCCTCAGGTGTGGACAACTCCCAGGGCCGTTCCGGCCACCCCCTGCTGCCCCTGCTCCCCCTGCTCTGCAGGCCTGGTCACCGGCCATCGTGAGAAGCAGCCAGGGCGGGCTCATCAGGCTGGGAGCGGGCGGCGGGAGGGTCCCAGGAGACACCTTTGTTTTGGCTTTTGCCTTCCAAACACTCCCCCATCTCGGGGCGCAGGGGTGGGGCTGCTGCTGGCATTCTAGGATCTGATGCTGGATTCCGGATTCCGGCCCCCAGAAGGCCAGAGGCAGCTGCCCCTGACCCGCCCCCACAGGGGAGACCCCTCCTGGTTGGGGGAGGGTTCTGAGTCTCCACACCTGAGCAGCTCCAGGAAGGCTGGCCACCGCCAAACCCCGAGCCCCAGCCCAGCCAGCCCCCACCCCCCACCCCCAGGGACCCAGTGTGGGGGACTCAGGTGCTGTCGCAAGTCTGCCTACACTTAGCCTGCTTTGCCGCTGTGGCCCGCTGGGGCGGAGACGGACCGTGTGACGTCCGCAGCGTGCACAGTCGCCAGTGTGCCTGCCCGCCTGCCGCCCGCCCGCCCGCTGGCCTCCATCCCGCTTCATCCATTGCTCGGCGCGCCGGCCTCCTCTCCTCGCTCTCCCTCCCTCTGCCTCCTTCCTCTCTCCGCTCCCTTCAGAGCCTCCTTACGCTCCTCTCCAGTCCTTGCAGCCGGGGACCGCTCAGCAGACACTACTCCGCTGGGTGGGCAGAGAGCCTCTGCTTCTGTCGGCACCCCGGGGCTGCCCCATGCGGCCACTGGTTGCATTCAAACACTCAGGTGGCCTGGGGCACTGGCAGGAAAACGTGGAGCTGGCCAAGCCCTGACTGTCCCATCCCCAGACACTGCTGCTGCCTCTAGCCTCGCCCGGCCTGGCCTTGGCCAGCTGCCCCCGGAGCCCCTCAACGCTCTCGTGCTCTGGGCGGACGGGCACCCGTGGGCGGGTGTCCCTTGGGGGTCCTTGGCCGGTTAGGGGAGCCTGGGGAGGTCAGAGTGAGCTTGTGCCTCTAGCCCTACCCTTGGTGTAGGTTCCCGTGTGGGAGCAGGGGCCTCCCCACCTCCGTCCTGCTGATTGGACAGGGCCAGGCCCTGGGGAGAGGCATGTCCCATCACCAGCTGGGGACACGGGCCTGTAGAGTTTCTTTTCACTAGACTGTGGGCACAGGCTGGCCAGCCAGCCTCGGGTTCGAGTCCTGTTCCCTGAGTATGTGAGCCTCCTAGGCCCTGGGCACCTAGGACAAGTCGGCAGCCTGCACCCTTCCCGCTCGCCCGCCGAGGTCCAGCAGCATGGCCAGCAGTTCCTCCTTTGCAGAACAGGGTAGCTCCGTGGAGGTCTAATTCTCTTTGCGTCTGCAAAGTGCTTTCTCCTGCCAACGTGCAGTCCTGCTTGCACCCTCTGTAGCTGGGGTGGGCCTAGAGGGTTGCCCTGTGCCACAGATGAGAAAGTGGGGCTCCGAGAGGGCCAGGGACTTGCCCCAGTTGCTCCAGTGAGGGGGTGGTAACTGCCAACCAGCCTTGGACCTTAGAGTCCGCTGAGGGCTTCAACCACGGGTATCCCCATCCCCGAGAAGAGACCAGGCTCCACCTTCTCCTGCCACCAGCCCCCGGGCCGCCAGCTGCCCAAACGCCCCAGGCACCTGTGCCCACAACCCCACCCTGGGCCCCCAGGCCCTCTCCTGTCCCCCCACTCCCTCCCCCGGCCTCCTTTCTCCTCTCTCCTCTCTTCTCTCCTGCCTCCTTCCTCAGCCTTCACGTTGTACGTCGGGGCGTGTGTGTGCGTGTGAGACCGTGGAGAGAGCTGTCTCCAGTCCTGTCCGTGTGTCCCTTCCCCCCGCAGCACGGGTGCATGTCGGCGCTCCCCTGACAGAAACCCCTCTGGCCCCAAAGCCGCTGCCCTCTGGGATGCCCCTGGCTTGGGCTCGATTTGCTGGGGCCCTGGGCCATCGGGCGGGGGGTGGACTCGAGGGCTGGTTCCAGACCCATCCCCAGCTGGTGAGGAGTGAGGAGCTAGGCTGGCGCTCCGGCCGAGTGGGGGGGCGGTGGGGGTGGCGCAGGCCCAGGCGAGGCTCTGACTTCCCCCTCTCTTCTGCATGCCAGATGAAAGCTCCGAGGAGGAGGAGGATGAGGAGGACAAATTGGAGCAAGAAGAGGACGAGGCCGTAGGCAGCTACCGGCTGGGGGCCCGGGAACGGGACCTGTCGCCAGGCCTGGAGGAGAGCGGGCTGGGCCTGCTGGCCCGCTTTGCAGCCAGTGCCCTCCCCAGCCCCACAGTGGGGCCGTCCCTGTCAGTGGTGCAGCTGGAGGCCAAGCAGAAGGCCCGGAAGAAGGAGGAGCGGCAGAGCCTGATGGGTGAGTCCCGGCCGGGGTGCTGCTGGGGCCAAGAGCCAGGGCAGCGGGCTGGGCATTCGGGCCGGGGCCTGAGGTTCCCACGAAGGGGCCTCCTAGCTGTGCGGAGTGACCATCCATCCAACACGGCCTGATCCGCCCTCTTCGGGTTCTCCACGTCGGGCAGTTTTCGGATGCAGAGGGGCCTTAGGTAGGCACCCAGGGCTGGGGGGCTGTGACCTAGCTGGGGGTGCCCAGGGGACCACTGCTGACCCGGGGGAGATGTGGGAGCCGGCTGAGCACTCAAACAGGGAACAGCAGAGTGTGGGCGGAGGGATGGGCCTGACAGGGCATGCATACCAGTGGGGCTGGGGCTGAAGTCCGGGCCGCCGGGGTGGGGGGTGGGGCGGTGCGGCACCCTGCTAGCCCGAGAGTCTGTCTCCTTTCTGTGCTCCATAATGTTCCACGGTCTGGGTGGACGGCAGCTCCTTCATCCCTTGCCCACGGGTGCTGGGGACGTCCACGTTGCGGCGGTTAGGAAGAGAGCTGCCGTGAGCGTCCGCGTGCATGTGCTGCAGGCAGTGAATTTTCAGCTCGTTTGGGGAAATGGGAGTGTGGTGGCCGGATGGTGTGGTGAGGTGCAGTAGGAGTGTGCTTGGTTCTGTAAGAAGCCCTCCAACTGCCTTCCAGGGCGGTGGCCGCGCCTGCATTCCTGCCGGCAGCGGCAGAGAGATCCTGGTGACCACACCCTCGCTGGCCTTCGGGGCTAGAGTTTTGGATTTGGCCGTTCCATAGGTGCATCGTAGCATTTCGTGGTGGTTGTTTACATTTTCCTGATGACAGGGAGCTTTTCCTGTGCGTGTTTGCCATCTGTGTATTTCTTGAAGTGTCTGTTTAAGGTTCTCGGCCAACTTTTAAATCAGGTTATTTATTTTTTTAATCTTTTCTTTTAAAGGTTTTATTTATTTATTTTTAGAGAAAGGAAGGAGAAAGGGAAAGAAACATCAATGTGCAGTTGCCTCTCTTGCACCCCCTATTGGGGACATGGCCTGCAACCCAGGTTAGTGCCCTAAGTGGGAATCGAACCGGCGAACCTGTGGTTCGCAGCCTGCACTCAATCCACTGAGCCACAGCAGCCAGGGCAGAGTTTTAACAGTTCTTTACAGTCCTTTCTCTGTTGTATCTCTTGTAGGCATTTTTCTCCCTGTTTTCTTTCATTCTCTTGCCAGTATTTTTCACAAAGGCGAAATTTTTCATTTTAGTGAGGTCCAGTTCATCGGTTTTTTCTTTCAAGGTTTGTGTTTGGTGGTGTTTTTAAAAACTTCCCGCCAAACCTGAGGCCATCTGGATTTTCTCCCGTGCTGTTTTCTAGAAGTGCTGTAGTTTTGCGCTTCCTGTTCGGGCCTGTGGTGTGTTCTGGGGTAGCTTCTGGGAAGCGGGGAGACCTGTGTCTCCGGTTTTGCTGCTGCTGCTGCTGCTGCTCCTGGTCAGCGGCGACATCCACCACAGTGTGTGGAAGAGCCTGGCTTTGCTCCCTTGTCAGAGCCCCCTGACTGTCGTTCAAGTCTGTCTCTGGCCTCCTGATTCCATCCCGCAGATCGGCCTGTCTGTCCTTCTGCTAGTGCTTCGCTGCCCTGGCCACCGGAGCTCAGCAGTAAGCCCTGAAGCTGGGCTGCGCCCGTCCTCCGCCTTCGTTTCTCTCCCTGGACACAGGTGGCTCTTCCGGACCTTCGGCCTCCGTGTGCACCGCAGAGTTAGGCTGTCTCTGTCCACACGGTTCACTCCCAAGGCCGGGACTGGGGTGCACGGGTGCCTTCCCAGCAGCCGGTCTCCGTGCCGCGAGTGTGGCCGGCCTCTCACTTCCTCTGCATCTCCTGAGGCGGTCACCTGGTTCCGGCCCTTCGTTCTGTTACAGGGTGCGCCACATATGTGTTTGGTGTGTTGAACCAGCGTTGCCTTCCCGGGATAAATTCCGCAAGGCTGTGACGTGAGGTCTTTCTTATCTGTCTCTGGATTATCTTCATGCACGCATGTAATTGTTACGTCCTTCTGATGGAGGGACTGTGTTACCATTTTAGAGTCCTTCTTTGTATAAAGTAATGACTTTAGTCTTAAAGTCTCTTTTTGTCTGAGGTGGGGGGGGCGGGGCAGCCCAGGTCTCTTGGTGACTGTTGGCCCAGTCTTTCTTCTTCACTCGCCCTCTGGCTTTCAGCGTCTTTGTGCTTTACCCTTTTTTATTTTTCTGTCCACCTCTTTCTTCTTTGTGGCCTTACTATGGGGGAGGGGGGCAGGCACCCGGGACACCCGGTGGAAGTCAGGATGTGGTCCTGCTCCCAGCCCCCAGCGCCGTGTGGCTGGGAGGCCTCAGTGCGTCCTCCCCTGTCCCAGCTCCCTGCCCGTCTCCCCGCAGTCTCGCAGAGGAGACCTCTGCCCCTGTCCTAGGCCACATGTGCTGCCCCTGGGGCCCCAGAGGGGCTGATCCTCTGACACCCCATCCTGCGCAGCTCCGGTCTCCTTAAGTGCGTGCCGGCTCCCTGTCCCAGCTCGGCACAGCGGTGTGCCCTGTGCCTCTGGGCTCCTGGTGGCTTTCTGCAGGGAGGTCTCAGCAGGTGGCGTCTGCTCCCTCGACCCGCAGCTCCGCTCCCCAGCCTGTGTTTTATGGTCCGCACTGCAATCAGCCATGAAAGCTCCCAGCCGCCTCCCTGTGCAGCGGGAAGTCAGTTAACAAAAGGCTGATTAAGGGGATCGCTGAGCTCTGCAATGGCTCCTTCCGACTGAGCGTGCCCTGGCCCTCCGCCTGTCCCTCTACTGCAGCTGCACCTCCCCGGGCCTCGGAGTGTGGCCCTGCAGGCTGCCGGCTGCCCCGGGGTCAGCAGACTGGGCCTTGGCCCTGGCTTCTCGGTCCCTGTGCTGTGGGACCCACGGCCAGTCCTCCTCTGGGGTGATGCCAGCTCTCGGGGGCTGTCCGGACACCTTGTTCCCGGGACCTGCCTGGAGGAGGAACACACCTTAACGCCTTTGTCCCCTGTCCCCTGGCCACCAGCTCTGGGCCAGACTCTTGAGTGGCATGACCTTGGGGGCTGCAGGAGAATTCAGGGACCCGTTTGCTGCAGGGGGCGGGAGCAGGGCGGGACAGGCAGCTGTGGACGGGAACCCCCAGATGCCGCCTGCTTGCGGTGACGGGGTGTGCACAAAGGGCGCTCCAGGGTGCTGAGCGGGTCTCCTCAGAGGTTGGGGAGTGGCGTGTTCATGCAGAGGGACCAGCAAGGCCGAGGATGAAGGTGGTGGAGGGTGGGGGGCAGTGCTGTGGGTGGGAGTCCTGGGCCCTGCAGTCAGTGAGTGTGTGTCCAGGGCTGGCCTTGAGGGCTTGGCTCAGGCTACCCTCGGGGGTGGGGAGGGGCAGGGCTGGGCCTCAGGGTGGCGTGGCCTCAGGTGAGGCCCACCCCCTCGAAAGGGGACTGGGTGCCAGGACCACCCAGCTCAGAGAGGGCACCCGAAAGCGGTGGAGAGGCTCCCCCAGGCTCGGGGGTTTCGCCTGGGCTTTCCCACCTGCTTCCCTGCATGGCCCTCCCCACTCACCTCTCCTGGCTTTTGAGGTTCCGGGGGGTCTCACGGGAGGCGGGGCAGAAGCTCCCATGGGCCCAGGCGGGAGTGCCCACAGCCCAGACACGATGCTGCCCAGGAGAGGGGAATGGAGCGGTCTGGGCAGCCGGGGTGGGGTAGGGACGAGAGTTGGACCTGGTAGGACCTGCCACTCACAGGCGTGTGGCTGGGGTGTCCTCCTCCTCTGGGCCCCAGGCTGCAGCCCCCGGTAGTGGAGAGAAGGCTCCCAAGGGCAGAGAGGCCCCTTGCAGGGGGGATAGGGTTGTGGCCTCTGGTTGGTTGCCAGGACAGCTGAGCAGGCGGGAAGTGGGGACCCCACGAGCCCCATCCACAGCTCCCTCCCTCCCCTCACATCCAGGCACAGAGTTCGAGTACACCGACTCGGAGAATGAGGTCAAGGTTCGGAAGCGGTCACCTGCTGGGCTGCTGCGGCCCAAGAAGGGCCTGGGGGAGCCCGGCCCCTCCCTGGCTACACCTGTGCCCGGCACCCGTGGCCCCGGCCCCACCAGCCCCGACAAGGCCAAGCTGGCCGCGGAGAAGGGGCGCAAGGCCCGAAGGCCTCGGGGCCCCAAGGAGCCCGGCTTCGAGGCGGGGCCTGAGGCCAGCGATGACGACCTGTGGACACGGCGGCGCAGTGAGCGCATCTTCCTGCACGACGCCTCCGCCGCCGCCCCCGCACCCAGCAGCGCCGCGCCCGCGGCCACCAAGCCCAGCCGCTGTGGCAGAGGCGGCCCGATGAGCCCGCGCAAGGATGCTGGCCGTGCCAAGGACAGGAAGGACCCCAGGAAGGTAGGGGTGGGGCCGAGGGGAGACGCGTGGTGGTGTCCGTCCCGGGAGGTGGCCCCAGTGTCCGGCACAGTGGCACAGAGCCTCCCTCTGTGACGCTGCCACCGTCCCTCAGTCGGCGTCTCCGGTCGGGGCCGGTGGCAGCCTGGCGGTGCTGGCAGGAACACAAGTGATACCTAAGGCTGCCTCGGGGACGGTTGCGTGCTGTGTGACTGTGGTTTCTGTTGCTGACACCGCCCCAGGACCACTGGTCCGGTTGTGGTCTGTGCCCCACTCTCGCCCACGGGAGAAGCTCATCTCTTCAGGGGCTGGTGAGAGTAGACAGGGGCTGCCTCTCTCCCGCCCTCACTCCCGGAGGCCCCGAGGTCTCCGGCGGATGCCCAGGCCACGCACACTCGCTGTCTGCCACCGAGCGCTGGGCCGGCTTGTCCCCTTGTCTGCACGCACAGGCTGCTGGGTGGCCGGTAGCTGCTTGTGCCCTTGGAAGTGGCTACGTTCAGACATGGCAGCCGGCTCTCGACAGTGGCCCCTCCCCCGGGCCTCCCCTCTCCACGTCCCTGGTGGAGGGTAAACCTGAACGACAGTGACCTTCTAGAGAAAGTCACAAAAAGGGATGAGACTCTGCACTGACTTCTGATGGCGGGGGGCTGTGGGGAAGGGGCCGCACCCGAGTGTCAGTCACAGGCACCCGGTGAGTGCTCGCCCCTTGCTTCCTTGTGGCCGCCACTGGAGGCTCCCGTGGGTGGTGCCGGGAAGGCGCTGGAGTGACGAATAGTGGCGAAGAATAGCAGGGCCCATGGTGGGTGGGGCCCAGGCTCCGTCTGGCCACTTCTCCACACGAGCTCAATTTCCCGATGAAGGAAAATGTGTTTCGGGCACTGCCAGCCCTTCCCACACCTACCACCCAAGCTGGTGCCAGCCCCACGGGTGCGACTCGGTCCCGCAGGTCTGCCCCCGCTTTGGGTACCAGTTGCAAATCCAAGGCCACAGGCCACAAATCAGGGGTTCCCGCGACCCGAGGTCTGATGATTCACTAGGACAAAGCACGGACTCAGGAAGACGCCGCGCTCACATTCACTGGGCTCTTGTAAGGGATGAGACTTGGGAACAGCCCAAGGGAGAGACGCGGCCTTCCCCTGGGCGACCCCTCTGGTGGGACGGAGCTGGGCTCCCCCCGTCTGAGTTCCTGGGGCCACAGCGAGAGAAAGGACAGGAGCAGGACAGCCCAGTCGCCAACAGGAGGAGTCCAACGCCCTGTCCTGTCACCCCAGGCCCGCTGCTGCTGCCATTTTTCCGAGATGCGCTTTGGTTCCTGAGTTTTAGATTTGGCACTCTTTCGTGCGTTCCCACGTGCTGGGCTTTCATCTCACTTCCAAAAAACCCCTACTTCCACGTGTCTGAGGGAGATCCCACCGTCCGGCCGGCCCGAGACTTCCGTTGTCCTCCTGGACAACAGTCATCGAGCCTCTGGGCTGCGGCGACTGGGGCCTGGCGGCCTTTGCTGTGGCAGCAGATGCCAAGATAAAATCCGCTCAGACCTCTGTGGCCTTCGTGGTCCCCGCCCACCCCCCTTGTGTGCAGACGCGTGCATGCTACAACACACGGCTGCTCAGCGGCCGGCATGAGAGGGGAGAGGACACAGACCCTGGTGCCTTCCGGTGTGGGGAGTGTGCCCGGAGTTGGTGAGAGCGCTCGCCAGACACAGGAGAGTATGCTGTGTGCACAAACGTGCACTCCCATGCACCCCCCGGACAGGGGTTGAACGGAACACCTCTCGTCCCTCTGCCATTTCCCGTTCTGTCCCCTTCAGTGCCGTTTGCACCCCACTCATCAGAGCACAAAGTGGCCCTCGCCCCCATGTGGGTCTCGGGTGGCAGTTGGAGGCCACTCCCCTTCACGCCTCCTTGTGGCCCGGGTCTGCCGCTGGGGCGCCGTTGGAGGTGCATCTCTGGAGGCTCCCGCGTCTGTGAAGCCAGCGGCTGACGTCTAGGTGGTTCCCAGTTCTGCACTCTGATAAGTGAAGCTGTGCACAGTCCCCATGCCCCTGGACCCTTTCCAGTCCTCCTGGAGGGGGAGCTGCCCCATGTCCCCAGCTGGGGGCGGCGGGGGGCGTTGAGCTGGGGCAGCGTGGCAGCTGCCGCTCCTTTGGGGCCAGTGCACTGCACCCACCACACGCCGTTTGGAAGAGACCTGGGTGGCAGTGGAATGCTCCTGGCCAGCCGCCCCGGGCAGGAACGTGCCGGGCAGCTCCTCTGTCCCGTCTGTCTGGCTTCATCTGCGAGTGGCCCTTGCATAGGGGGCCCCTCTGTACCGTCCAGTCCCAGCATGCGTGCCGCTGTGAGCATGTCTTGGGCGTCGCTGCCAGAGCAGGGAACCGGAGGCGCCGCTGCGGGTGGTTGAGCCGCAGTGGCCGTTGGCAGCTGTCGGAGCAAGACGAGGCTCGATTTTCCTCAGACGTCCCGGTGGGGGCGGTTGCGAAGTAGAATTTTGGGTAAATTCCCATCTGCGTTGAAAAACAAAGCACGGTGTTTTTAAAAAAGCTGTGTGCGAGGTTGCCTGTACAGGTGTCATGGTTCACATGGGTGTGTGCACTGGTGGAAGGTTCCGGAAGGGCGCACCACACTGCCATGAGGGACTCCAGTGACCTCTGCTGTGACAGGATCGTTGGGAAAGGACTCACACGCACAGACATGCTTCACGCACGCCTCGGCGTTGTCCCTTTTAAACAACGTAGCGCGTGGGGCAAGCCTGGCTTTACAGTTGCTCGTGTGGAAAGTGACGTGTCAATAAATGATCGCGCGGGAAGAACCCTGTGTTTCGTGTACCTGCAGCTGTAGCCCTGCTTTGGCCCCCCCACTCTGTCCAGGAGTAACAGAACAACACAAATCAGAACCGAAAGTCCTCGCGGGGCGGGGAGGCGGGGTTCCCCTCAGGGAGGGGGGGCGAGCGTTCTCGGAGGGCACAGAGGCAGGGGCCCTCCCCCCGCTGACCGCGCCTGGTGCTTTCTCCCTAGAAGAAGAAGGGGAAGGAGGCAGGGTCTGGAGCTGCACTGCCCCCGCCCCGAGCGCCCGTCCTGCCCTCAGACACCCGGGCCCCTCACACCGGCTCCCCGGCCTCCGCCAAGAGGAGCAAGGCCAAGGGCAAAGGGAAGGAGGTGAAGAAGGAGGTGAGGCTCACTGTGCACGGCCAGGTGGCTCCCTGGGGGGATCCCCTGGGGATCACCCAGGCTTGGGTGTGTGGGTAGGCAGATGGGGCGTGCTGGGGTATGCCCGCCCCTGCCACTGGCCACCCCGGCAGGCCAGGCTCTCTCCTCAGCCACTGCCGGTGGCTGCAGACGCTGCCTCGGTTTCTCTAGGGAAGGAACCTGGGCTCCTGCCTTGCCCCCGAGCAGTGCAGGCCGTGGCTGGGTGGGTCTCGTCCTCCCTCCGGCCTCGGCGCTGAGCCCGGCCAGGACCCACGCTCACCTGGCAGACGGCACCACGCCCTGACTGACCGCGCGTTCCCCGGGGGGGTCTCACGGGGCAGGACATTTGTGCCCTGTCTAAGCCACCCGTCCGCCATGCTCTGTCCTCAGAACCGGGGGAAGGGGGGTGCGGTGAGCAAGCTGATGGAGAGCATGGCCGCCGAGGAGGACTTCGAACCCAACCAGGACTCGAGCTTCTCTGAGGATGAGCACATGCCGCGTGGTGGGGCCGTGGAGCGGCCGCCGACTCCGGGTGAGTACTGGCGAGGCCACCTGGGCCGGGGAATGCAATGGGGGTGGTGCAGGGAGTTCCCCCAGGAGGTCGCCATGGCCTGTGCGGGGCAGAGCCTGAGTCGGAGCAGGGAGGGTGGGGTGACGGGGGGACAGCAGGTGCAAAGGCCCTGAGGGTGGGGGGATGTAGTCTGTGGGGTGACCCCACAGAAGGCCAGTGGGCTCTGGCTTGGCAAGTGGTGAGTGTAAGCGTGGCCTGGGGCTGGGAGGAGGTAGAGACAGTCCCCCTGACTCCCGTGGGCCTTCGTGTGGAATCTGGGTCTCCTCTGTCAGAGGGCATCAGTGGGAGTGGTGTGGTCAGAGGGGTTTCGAAGTGAGTGAGTTGCAGGGGCCCCAACGGGGGCCGGGAGTCAGGTGGGGGGCTGTAGCCAGGACCCAGCAGCAGGGAGGGAGACGGGGAGTAGACGGTCTGTATGAGCAGGTGAGGAGGAGGGGGGCTGCAGACTGCTGTCGGCACAGCTGTCCCCAAGACACTTGGCAGAGTGGGGCAAGGGCAGGTCCCGCAACAAGCTCTGCAGACTGCAGTTTGGGGTGCTCGGAGGGAGGCCCCGCTAGGCCCAGGACCCGGGGGGTGCAGATCTCAGAGGGAGACAGAGAATGTGGGTTGGCCTGGGGAGCAGTATGGAGCGAGAGGAGGGTCTGGGCCAGCCCCGAGGAGCTTTCTTCACCTTGTCAGGAGCGTATCTGTCAGCTTACGCTGCGTAACAAACAGCCACTCAGTCTCGGTGGCTGTGGGGGGCAAGGCCAACCACAGCTGGCCTTGCTCCCAGGACATGGGATGGACTGGGGGCTGGCCAGCTGTGTTCTCATGGCCGAGTGCTGGGGGCTCGGGAAGCAGAGTGGAGATGGACGGGGCCTCTCAAGGCCTTCGAGGGGGAGTTTGGCTGTGAGGGTGGTTTCTATCAGGACAAACGGCATCTGGGACGGCAGGTCCTACAGGTGTAGCTGAGGGGGCTGTGGTGGGGGCTGACGATGGCCCTAAGCTTCCTGCCAGGCTCAGAGGCTGGTGGCTCTGGTGGGGGGAGGGGCAGCACGTGTAGGCTGCCACCTGGTTCCTACCCACCTGGGGTCTTTGCAGGTATGGTCCCCCACGTGTGCACACTAGTACATGTGTGCCCACCCCTGCACACAGCCTGCCTGGGCACCCATGTGTGGCACACATGCAGGGCTGGCCTGGGAGGAGGGAGGTGGGAGGGAGGGGCCACAGCCTGCCTCACGGCCCCCGCCCGCAGCCCCGCGCTCCTGCATCATCGACAAGGACGAGCTGAAGGACGGCCTGCGCGTGCTCATCCCCATGGATGACAAGCTCCTGTACGCCGGGCACGTGCAGACCGTGCACTCGCCAGACATGTGAGTGGGCCGGGCGGCCGTGGGGGCGCCTTGCTGAGCCTCCGAGGCAGGTGGCTGTCCCTCTCTGAGCGGCTGGCTTCTCCCTGCAGGACGGGGTGAATGGTGTCTGCCTTGCACGGGGACGGTCCTCTGTGAGGAGTGCTAGGGCTCAGCGGGGGGGTCCAGGAGAGAGCGAGCTGGCCTCTCGGGTTTGCAACCCCTGGTTGTACAGATGAGGAAACTGAGGCCCAGAGGGGAGAATCTTGGCCCCAAGTTCATACAGCCAGTCAGCAAACACTCCAGCTCTGACATGCTGTCTCAGTGGTCTGGGGGCTGGTGCTGGGGGGTCCGGGGGTGCTCGGGACAGAGGTCCCTGTGGGGGGATCCTGCCTCTGCCAGCCCACCCCACTCTTGCCCTGGCCTTGCAGATACCGAGTGGTCGTGGAGGGTGAACGCGGGAACCGGCCCCACATCTACTGCCTGGAGCAGCTGCTGCAGGAGGCGGTGAGGGGCGGCGGGGAGGGGAGGGAGGGAGCATCTAGATGGGTAGGGCAGGGGACTGGGCCGGTCCTGGTCACCACCTGGTGCTCAGTCCTTGGCCTTTTCAGATAATCGACGTGAGGCCGGCCTCGACGCGCTTCTTGCCGCAAGGGACCAGGATCGCAGCCTATTGGAGCCAGCAGTACCGCTGCCTCTACCCGGGCACCGTGGTCCGAGGTGGGAGGCTCCCCTCCCCGGCCCCCCCTTCCCACTGCCTGATGTGTCAGCGTGGCTTCCCTTTGTCCCTGAAACCGGGCTCTGAGTGCCTTATGCACCAGGTGTTGTATCAGTTCGTGCAGCAGGGCGCTCCCGGGCCTGTGGGGGGTTGGCCCCAGGCCCTGCTCACTCAGGCCTCAGGACTCTTGGGCCTGCATGCCTGCTGTCACCTGTGCTGTGTCACACCCAGTGCCTTGGGGACTGTGTTCACCATCTTAAATCGTATCATCAGAGAATGTGTCACTTTTCCCATGTGAGTCCTGGTGTGGTCTGGGTCCTGTGCTTGTCCCTGAAGCCCGTGAGGGAGGCTGGCTTCCTCATTCGACTCGGGGCCAGAGAGAGGCGGGAAGGTGGCTTTCCCAGGAGCGCTGGGACGTTGTTTGCAGGTGAGAGAGAGAGGGGAGACCACGCAGACAACTAGCAGGTACCCCGGAAGGTGTACGGATGGCAGACATCCTTTGGCTCTTGCAAAGCCGGCACGCCGGGAGACAGGGGCATGGATGGTCGTTAACGTCAAAACCAAACCAAAACCCCAAACGAGAGAGATGGTGAATGCCGTTCGCCCTGGGCTGGCTGACACCCGCACACCCAGGTGACGGGCGCCGCGCTGGGCGGGAAGTTCTCTCCATGTGCGCACATGCGTCTTCGTTCAGATGCCCCGGAGCTTCCTGTCCCCCGAACCACGCGGGCCGCTGCCCTCTAGGCCCCTCTCATGGGCGTCACTCTTGGGACTTCTCAGCACCCTTCTGAGCGCTCCCTCCCCTCCTCTCCTCGGCTGCACCCGTGTCTTCCTGCTCCTCGTCTCCTTCCCTTGCTTAGTGGAGCGTCTTTCCACCCCTTTCCCAGGAAGGCGTCGTGGGGGTAAATTCCTCAAGCACGTGCGTGTCTGAAACCTCTCCTCTGCCCTCGTCCTTCGTGACAGTTGACTGGATATAAATTCTAGGCTGGAAATAGTTTTCAAAGTCCCTGTTCCCCTTTTCTCCAACTTCCAGTCCTTCTGAGAAGTTCGATGTCGTGATTCCTCCCAAATCTTTGTGGTCCTGTTTTTTCCTCCCTCGAAACTTTTAGGATCTTCTCCTTATTCCTAGATTTGGGATTTCATGGGGGTGGGGTGGGGCGTGGTGCTGTTGCATGCTGGGTATTTGGGAGGGGCCTCTCCTTTTGAAGCAGATGTCCTGGTCCTGGAAATGCTCCTTGGGTTGCTTCTCTGCGAGTTTTCTCCCCTCGTCCGCTCCCTGCTCCCTGGAGCTCTCCCTTGCCTGCGGCCCTTGGTGCAAGGCCCTCTTTCCTCCTGATCGTTGCTCCTTTTTTCCCGCCTCTGGGGACATCCCCTCGGCCGTGCTTCCTAGCCTCTCTGTTCCATTGGGATTTTGGAGTGTCTGCTCACATTTTCAAAGTCCTAGCAGTTCTTTCTTACTCTGTGAATGTTTCTTATATTTTAATTTTAACTTTTAATTATATTTTATTGATTGTGCCGTTACAGGTGTCCCAATTTCCCCCCCTTTAATCCCTCCACCCAGCACCCCCCATCCCTCAAGCAGTCCCCCACTGTCGTTCACATCCGTGGGTCGTGCGTACAGGTTCTCTGGCTGCTCCATTTCCCACGCTGGACTCCTGGTCCCCATGAAGGTTCTGTACTGACCTACGTGGACTTCTTAGTCCCCTCACCTCCCTACCCGCTCCCCCACGCCCTCTTCTGTCTGGCAGCTATCAAAACGCTCTCCGTATGCATGATTCTGTCTCTGTTCTTGTTTGCTTAGTTTGTTTTTTAGATTCAGTTGTTGATAGATTCATATTTATTGCTGATAGATTGCCATTTTTTTTATTGTTCAGTTACAGCTGTCCCACCCTTTCCCCGTTGCTCTCCCTTGCCTTGACTACACCTTGTATTGCCATTTTGTTGTTCACAGTTTTGATCTTTTTCTTAAATAAGTTCCTTTAACAATCCATATAATAATGGTTTGGTGAGGATGAACTCCTTTAGTTTTTCTCTTGCCTGGGAAGCTCTTTATCTACCCTTCGATTCTAAAGGACATCTTTGCTGGAAAGAGCAGTCTTGGGTATGGATCCCTGCTTTTCATGACTTTTCCCTTTCCTTTTTTTTTCAAGATTTTATTTATTTTTAGAGAGAGTAGAAGGGAGAGAGAAAGAGAGGGAGGGAAACATCAATATGTGGTTCCCTCTTGCACACCCCCTACTGGGGACCTGGCTTGCAACCCAGACATGTGCTCATGCTGGGAATCGATCCTGCAACCCTTTGACTTGCAGGCCAGTGCTCAGTCCACTGAGCCACGTCAGCCAGGGCTAACCTTTGGCATTTTAGTTCTGATGTGTCTTGGGGTGGGCCTCTTTGCATCCATCTTGTCTGGGACTCTCTGTGCTTCCTGGACTTGCATGTCTGTTTCCTTCACCAAATCAGGAAGGTTTCTTTCATTGTTTTTCCAAATAGATTTCTAATTTCTTGCTATTTTTCTTCTCCTTCTGGCACCCGTATGGTGTGAATGTTGAGCTTCTTAAGTTGTCTCAGAGGCTGCTTACACTGTCCTCATTTTTTGGATTCTTATTTCTTCTTGTTGTTCTTGATTGACTGTTCTTTGCTTCCTTATGCTCCAGATCATCAGTCTGAATCTCGGCTTCATCTACGCTACTGCTGTTTCTCTGTAAATTGTTCTTTATTTCAATTAGTGTTTTCTTTGTTTCTGATTGGGTCTTTTTCGTCCTGTTGAGGTCCTGACTGAGGACCTTGAGTTCCTTGAACATCCAGAGATGTTTTGAACTCTGCATCTGATAGATCACTTATCTCCATTTCGTCTAACTCTTTCCCGGAGTTTTGATCTCCAGAAGGAATCTTCCTCTGGGCCATGTTTTTTCGTCTCCTCGTTTTGGCAGCCTCCCTGTGTGTGTTTCTGTGTATTAGGTAGAACTGCGTTGACTCCGTGTCTTGGTAACGTGATTTAATGTAGTAGGTGTCCTGTGGGGTCCAGTGGTACAGCCTCCCCTATTACCCAGGCTGGGTACTCCAGGTGTACCCTTCGTGTGGGCTGAGTACACCCTCCTCTTGTAGTTGAGCCTTGGTTGCCATTGGCAAGTCGATGGGAGGGATTTACCCAGGCCAGTCACAGCTGCCAGGACTGGCTGTGACCACTGACCACCAACCTCCACCCCCATGGAGGATCAGCTGTGCAGGGGCAGGCTGGTGGTGCTCCCATGTGGTCTGTGGTTGCACAATGGGTTTGCTTGCCCTGGGGTTTCCTGGGTGGTGCAGGACAAGGTCAGCCTCCCACCAGTGTTTCGCCCAGGGCCACCCTGCCTGAGCTACAGAGCTATCTGTGATGGCTGCTAGTTGTGCTGGGCTTGGAGGTTCCCCGGCAAAGCCAAGCTGTGAACCTAGGCTGGCTGCTGCTTAGTGCTGGGCCTGAGGCCCCTTAGCTGTTGCTTGATTGAGAGGATTTAGGAAGTTGTGCAGCATGAGCCAGGACCAGCCATTCATAGGGAAAAGCAGCTTGGGTGGGCCTGTAAGTTGGGTGGGGCGGAGTCTCTGGGGGTCTCCAAGGCAGGTCAGACAGCGCAGTCAGGTTACTGGGGTCTCAGATACGGCACTAGCCTGCTGGGGGAGGGCTCAGAAAAGGGATAATGGCCTCTGCTTTCCCCAGTGCCAAACACTTCAGTCCCTTCCCATGCACCACTGGTGCCTTTCAAGCTGCCACCCTGGTGCTGGAGCTCAAGCGGGGGAGTCAGAGTAGGTGAGTCTGTGTGTGGGCTCTTTAAGAGGAACTGCTTGAGGCTCCAGCAGTTTCTTCCTCCAACTCAATCCCTGCTGGTTTTCGCAGCCAGAAGTTGTGGGGAGTTATCTTCCTGGCACTGGAACCCTGGGCTGGGGGCCTGGTGTGGGGCTGTACTCCTCATCCTGAGATAGCCCTCCCGAATTTTTCATCCACACGGGTGTGGGGCCAGCCTGTTCGGCACCTGCGCCCCTCCTGCCAGTCCGGATGGATGTGGTTTCTTTAATTCCACGGTTGCTGGACTTCCATTCAGCTTGGTCTCTGACGGTTCCAGGTGACGGCGGTTCTGCACTTCAGTGGTAGTTTTGACGTGGCTGTGTGAGGAGGCGAGCCGTGTCTGCCCAGGCTGCCGTCTTCTGTTTCTTTTCTTTTTTTTTTTAAGATTTTATTTATTTATTTTTAGAGAGGGAAGGGAGAGGGAGAGAGAGAGAAACATCAATGTGCGGTTGCTGGGAGACATGGCCTGCAACCTAGGCATGTGCCCTGACTGGGAATCGAACCTGCGATACCTGGTTCGCAGCCCGCGCTCAATCCACTGAGCTACGCCAGCCAGGGCTTTTCTGTTTCTTTTTTTAAATAGCTTTTTTTTTCATTGATACAAATTTTTAAATTTTTTGAGGATATCTTGATTTCATTCTCGTTTTCTTGAGCTTCCTTTCTTTCCGAGTCTCCCTCCCCTTCTCTGGGTCTGGGTTCTTTCTCAGAGTTAGTTCCCTCAGCTCTGCTCTGTGTCTGTCTCACGCTAGGGGGCATCCTGTGGATCCTCAGCGCATGGGTCGGGAGCTGGGTGATGGGGAGGCCTCGTGACGTGGCCTGCAGTTCTGTGTTGCTCTTCTCCCCTCAGCTGGTCAGACAGCCCAAGGCCTCTGCCCTCGAGGGTCTGGGCTCAGCAGCTGCCGCCTGGGAACCAGACCGAGGGTTGCTGTTCGGGGTGGACACCTCCGTACCCGCCCTGTCCGTGTGGCGCCCAGCTGCCCTCCTCTGCTGTTCCCAGGCGTCCAGAGTCTCCCCCGGGGTCAACTCCCAGTTCTTGCTGCTGTCTGGCCCTCAGCCTGCCCAGCAGGGGTCCCGTGCCCCTCGGCCTGTGGGCCCCCTGACACCACCCCTCCCCCGACAGGCTTGCTGGGCCTCGAGGACGACGGGGACCTCATCACTGTGGAGTTCGATGATGGGGACACAGGGAGGATCCCCCTCTCTCACATCCGCCTCCTGCCCCCTGACTACAAGATCCAATGTGAGTGGTGGTCTTGCCGCAGCTGGCCCACCCCCAGCCCTCACCCACTGCCCTCTGAGCCTGGCGTGGGGTCTGCCATGTGGACCATTTACAACCACAAGGGATGGAAGTGGCAGAATCCGTGGGTGGGGGCTCCCAGGATGAGCTTGGGTGAGAGGGATCCCAGGGTCCCCCAACTTCTGCGTCCTGAGGCCCAAGAGGGCGGTGCAGGCCAGGTGGCCCAGGCTGTGGGAGGCCAGTCAGTAATGTTTGGAGTCCTGCTCTATCCGTCCACGCTGGTGCTGTGTTCCTGCCTTGGTCCTGCATGTCCGGAGCTACTGCTCCCTCTGACCGAGAGGGGTTCAGAGTGGCCGCCGAGCACCTTGACCAGCGTCCTGAACCTCAGTGGTTTGGGTCGTCCTCCCAGTGGGGGACCCTAGATGCTGGCGTCCTTGCCGAGCCCCCTACTCTACTCACCCGCTGAGCTTGCACGCAGACACCCCAGCTTTTCCTGCAGGACAGGCCCCCTCCCTACAGCGGGTCCACCCCGAGGTGTCGTCGCCCCTCCCCCCAGCCTTGCTCTTGGGACTGACCACCCTCCGGAGGCCGGGGGAGCAGAATCCAGCCTGATGACGTCTTTCTGCCTGCAGGTGCGGAGCCGTCCCCGGCCCTCCTGGTGCCGAGTGCCAAGCGCCGCAGCCGCAAGACCAGCAAGGACGCTGGGGAAGGGAAAGATGGGGGTGCCCCCGGGGCAGAGGAGCCTGGCGCCAAGGCGCGAGGGCGCGGGCGGAAGCCCAGCACCAAAGCCAAGGGTGGCGGTACGTTGTCGGGAGGGTCGTGCGGGACCTGCCGCACGCAGAGCGCCCCCACCTGGGCGTGTCAGGAAACTGGGGATTGGGCACATTCATCTCTTGGGGCTGGGGCTGCGACTCCTTCAGGGTGTTCTCCCCAGAACCTGGAGAAAACTGCCTCTGGCTAACAGCCGGGGCTCCCGAGAACCACTGAGGGGCCAGGCCTGCAGAACCGAGGCCCAGAGAGCCTGCCGCCTGCCGGCCCCATGCTGGAGCTGGCAGCGCCGGGGTCACGCGGGCTGTGAGGGCTGGGAGGCCCCGGCCCCGGCTCACCCGTGCTTCCCCTCCTTTCCTGCAGACCGAGCTGCCATCCTGGAGGAGGGAGGCTCGACGGGCGAGGCACCCAGTGCCCCGCTGGCCCTGGAGCCGATCACTGCCCCGGGGTCCAAGAAGAGCCCCCCGGAGCCCGCGGACAAGCGGGCTAAGGCCCCAAAGGCTCGCCCGGCACCCCCTCAGCCCAGCCCAGCACCGTCCACCTTCACCAGCTGCCCAGCTCCCGAGCCCTTTGGGGAACTGCCTGCCCCCACCGCAGCCCTGGCCCCTGCCCCCCTTGCCCCAGGGCCCGTCACCATGCCCGCCACGCGCCCCAAGCCCAAGAAGGCCCGGGCCGCTGAGGAGCTGGCCGGCAAGGGGGCCCGCAGGCCCGGGGAGGAGGCCGAGCCGCTCGTCAAGCTGGACCGTGAGGGCGTCACATCGCCCAAGAGCAAGAAGGCCAAGGAGGCCCTGCTGCTGCGGGAGGAGCCCGGGGCCGGCGGCTGGCCCGAGCCCAGGGGCCTGCCCGGGCTCGGTGGCTACGGCCCGGCGACAGGCGGCAGCGAGCCCAAGGCGGCCCGGCCCAAGGCTGGGGACGGCGACCTGGCCCTGGAGCCGGGGGCCGGGCTCACGTTCGAGGACTCGGGGATCCCCAAGAGCCCGGACAAGGGCCAGGCCGAGCAGGACGGGCCCGAGGAGTCGGAGAGCAGCAGCAGCAGCAGCAGCAGCGACAGCGGCAGCGCAAGCAGCTCGGAGACCGAGGGAGAGGAGGAAGGCCGGGGTGGCGGGGGCCGGGCCTGCGCTGCCTCCAGCTCCAGGGCCTCCTCCTCCTCCTCTTCATCCTCTTCCTCCTCCTCCTCTTCCTCCTCGTCGTCATCCTCCTCCTCCTCCTCTTCCTCCTCTTCCTCGTCGTCCTCTTCCTCCTCCTCCTCCTCCTCCTCCTCCTCCTCATCCTCCTCCTCTTCCTCCTCCTCGTCCTCGTCCTCCTCCTCCTCGTCCTCCACCACAGACGACTCCTCCTGCAGCTCGGACGATGAGGCGGCCCCTGGCCCCCCGACCGGCCCCTCGGCCCCGCCGGCCCTCCCCAGCAAGGCACCCAAGCAGGCCAGCAAGGCGCGCGCCTCGGCCCACTCTCCCAGCAAGAAGGCACCCCAGCCCCAGACCCAGGCCCCCCCACCGCAGCCCCCGCAGCCACTGCAGCCAAAGGCCCAGGCTGGGGCCAAGAGCCGGCCCAAAAAGAGGGAGGGCGTCCACCTCCCCACCACCAAGGAGCTGGCCAAGCGGCAGCGCCTGCCGTCCGTGGAGAACAGGCCCAAGATCGCTGCCTTCCTGCCCGCCCGGCAGCTCTGGAAGTGGTTCGGCAAGCCCACCCAGGTAGCCAGGGTGGAGGGGCGGAGATGAGGTCTTCTGCTCTGTGCCGGCCCTCATGGCCTCCCCGCTGTCCACCCAGCACTGTGACGGTGGAGGGTTGGGATGCCTGGTGGGGGCGCCCCATTTCGTGGATGGAAACACTGAGTCTCACACCTGACAGCCAAACCTCCCAGAGCAGCGCTGCCCCCAGCTCCTGCCTGGGACCCAGGTCACCCTGTGTGCCAGGGCCACGCAGATCCCCCAGTAGCAGCCCCTGAACCTCGCGGCCATGGCCATCTCTGCGTCAGCTCCTCCCCGGCCCCTCGGGGACTGCAGGCAGCAGGGCGGTGCCAGGCTTCAGCCGGCCCACTCAGCAGCCCCAGCAGAAGGCGCATCTTTCCCTTTATTTTGTTTTTATATTGTGTTCACTGATTTTAGAGAGAGAAAGAGGGGGAAGAGAGAGAGAAACATTGATTTGTTGTTCCACTTAATTATGCCTTCATTGGTTGCTTCTTGTATGTGCCCTGATCAGGGATTGAACCCCAAACCGTGGCATATTGGGACAGGGCTCCAGCCAACTGAACTACCTGGCCAGGGCTTCTCGCCCTTCATGTGTCAGCAGTAGTCCGGGGTTCAGTCCCCAGGCCTGGCGGGATCACGTGCCCACCCCAAAGCTAAACACTGTAGCCCGGAAGCCAGGACATCTACTTGGCCAGGTCTGGGTCACCCCCATAGCAGAGAACAGTGGGTTCTCCAGAAGCAGCCCTTCCAGCCCACCCAGTGCCTGCCTGACTTCTGCACACACAACACATGTGTATACAGGCATACACATGCATGTACTCACAACTCTACACATGTTCACATGCATGTACGCTGCATATGTGTGTGCCTGTGTGTGTGCACACATATGAAGCTTCTGTGTGCAGAAGGGAAACGGCCTGTGGTTGCCGGCCTGCCCCATGCACCCCCCGCTCCCCCCCGGGCGGGAAGAGCCAGCTCCGTGTCCAGGGCTCCTCGGCCCTGGGTGCAGCCGGCCAGGTCTGTCCATAGCATCTGTCTCCCTTGTCCACGGCGCGCTGAGGTTGTGCCTGAGGTGGCCTCGGGGGAGACACCTGCTGCGGCTGCACTTCCAAAGCCGGGCCTGCCAGGCAGAAGGGCAGACTGAGGGCTTCGGAGAGCAGCCGTGATGAGCTGCCAGGGTCTGGGGCAAGGCCCCTCACAAGAGTCTTTGGCATTTTTGCACTGTCAGCTCCTGGGGTGGGTCCACCAGGCTGGAGGAGCTGTGGGGTCTTCCAAGTCAAGACTCCAGCCTGGGGGCTTCTGTCTTAGCAGCAACCTTTAGGGGCCCCATCCCCACCACCCAGGAGTGGCTAGGACCCCCGCAGCAGAGAGGGTAGCTCCACCTGCCCCAGGCTGCACCCCTAAGGACCCTTTAGAAGGGGGCAAGGGGTGGGTGCAGAGCATGAAGTCAGGCCCCCCCACACTGGCCCTCTTGGCATAAACTTGAATGGCAGGCCTCTGACTTGCAGGGCGTGGGTCATCATGTCTGATGGGCTGGCTCCGGGCTGACAGTGCCTCTGTTGGCAAAGTGCCCACCCCCGCCCCCAGAGACAGCCGTGGAAATCCAGACCTGCATGGCCGGAGCCCTGGAGCCAAGGAAGGGCAGGTCCCCTCCGTGACTGGCCCATTCCTCACGTCTGCCTCTGCCACTCACTGGGTGCTCTCCCTGCTGCGGAGCTCGGGTTGAGCCTGTTGGCCTCTTAAACGGGAGAGCTGGGGCAGGGCCCTGGCTTCCTTGGTCCTGGTCACTTTCTTCAGCAGGGGGCAGCAGCGGGATGCGATGCTGGACTGGCCAGACCAAGGCCTACGGTGGGGTGGGGTCAGTCCCACCAGGGAGTCCCCTGAACCCAGGGGGTGGGGTTGAGGGGAGGGGTGTGGACTCTCAGTGCCAAAGAATCCCGACTGGTGTTGAAGATGAGCCAGTTTAGCAGCCGTGGCTGTCCCTGTCACCCTGAGCTGACTCACACTGTGCCCAGAATGGAAAAGAAGTTGAGACATTTACAGGACACAAATTATGACACTTAGGAGCATGGACACTGAAAAATCTGTCACAGCAGGGACCCAGTGAATGAGAGGTAGAACGGAGGCCATTGGATAAGGGAGAAAATGACCATGCAGGTTTCTCGGGTTTAGGCTAAAACCTTGGTTTTGAGCCCCCTGGTCTCAGTGGGCCCAGCTGGGAGGCAGCCGCCAGCCCCTTGGCATCACCGTCCACATCTCCCTGCACCTCACTGTCCTTGTCTGGAGAGGGGGGTCAATGCAGGCCGCTGTCGGACCTCTGCTGGGGTCCCCGCAGGTGTGGGGTCTGCGGGTCTTGAGGCCTCTTCGCCAGCGCTGCCCTGGGACGGGGAGTTGCTGTCGGGGAGAGGAGGAAGCAGCCTGGTTAGAGCCAGCCGGGGAGGGGCCGCTTCCCTCCGTCCCCTCACGCTCCCAAGCTTGAGGAGGGGCTGCAGGGCTGGGCCCAGGGTGGGGGGCGGCGCCCTGACCCACCGCGCCTGCCCACCCCGCAGCGCCGTGGCATGAAGGGCAAGGCCCGCAAGCTCTTCTACAAGGCCATCGTGCGCGGCAAGGAGATGATCCGCATCGGCGACTGTGCTGTGTTCCTGTCCGCCGGCCGCCCCAACCTGCCCTACATCGGCCGCATCCAGAGCATGTGGGAATCATGGGGCAGCAACATGGTGGTGCGGGTGAAGTGGTTCTACCACCCTGAGGAGACCAGCCCGGGCAAGCGCCTGCATGAGGGCCAGGTGTGCATGGGCCAGGGGATGGAGGCCGTGGCCCTCCAGGGCCCGGGGCCTGGGGCAGGGGAGGCCAGCCCGGGCTCACTGCCGGCCCTTGTTTGCTGCCCATAGCATTGGGACCAGAAGTCCGGCCGCAGCCTCCCGGCAGCCCTGCGGGCCTCCAGCCAGAGGAAGGACTTCATGGAGGTACGTGGGGGTGGTCGTGACTAGGGCAGCGCCCTCCCGTGCCCTCCTCTCCTGGCCCCCGGTCTCTGCACACTGGTGGGTCTCTTACTCCTCAGGTGTGTCTCCGGGTCTCTCTTTCTTTCGGTCTCTGCGTTTTGTCCATCTGCCTCCCAGCCTCTCTGTCTCTGTCTCAGCGTCTGGGTCTCTGAGTTCTGCCCTTGGTCGGTCCCAGTGTCCCTCTGTCTCTGGGTCTCTGCCTCTGCCCTCCCCCGGGCTGGAGCCCCTGACGCTGCCCATCTGCCCGCAGCGTGCGCTGTATCAGTCGTCGCACGTGGATGAGAATGACGTGCAGACGGTGTCGCATAAGTGCCTGGTGGTGGGCCTGGAGCAGTACGAGCAGATGCTCAAGACCAAGAAGCACCAGGACAGCGAGGGCCTGTACTACCTTGCCGGCACCTACGAGCCCACCACGGGCATGATCTTCTCCACCGATGGCGTGCCGGTGCTCTGCTGAGCCTCGGGCCGGCAGGCCCCCACCCGTGCCGCGGCTCAGCACCACGATCATTGGTTGTGCGCATGCGAGTGTGGACACCCTGGCGCGTGAGTGTGCGCATGTGTGTGCCCGTATGCATGCACGTGTGTGTGCACATGTGCACACGTCTCCAGCCCGTTTCCAGACCCCTCGGTGCCTCCTAACGGGCGGCTCCTCTCCGCTATCAGGGTATGGCTCTGCCCGGCCCCCCAGGGCCTCGCCTCCAGCACCTTGTATGCACTTGGCCAGGCCGTGCCCGGGGCCCCAAGCCATGACTGACGCAGACTGAGGGGCATTTCTGAGGAGCCGGACTGACGCTCTCTCTGGGGTGCCTGCTGCCTGTGGATCCTCCCGAGGCTCCCAGCGCTCAGCTTCCCCTCGGCAGGGAGCCCACCTCAGCCTGCCCCCATGGGATGGGGCAGCCCGACGCCTACCAGCCTCACAGGCCCTGCCGGGCCTGCCCTGGGCATGTGCCAGGGGCCCTGCCTCCACCCTCTCAGGACGGCCTGGACTTGGGGAACAGAGCCAGGTGAGGGGGAGCCCCGAAGCGTCGGCCAGGCACCAGGCAGAGGGGGCTGCGTGCCCTGAGGCCGCCTGGTCCAGACCCTTGTGACACTACAGACAACCCCAACGGTGCTGAAACCCCGGTCCCAGCCGCGCCTGGAAGGAGGCGGCGGCTCTTCGCCTGTACAGTTTTCTCGTGCCGAGACTCTTCCCTGTATCATACACCTTCAAATGGAGTCGACTTTTTAATTATATATATAAAGATAAATATATATAAATATATATAAATATAAACTTTTTAAAACTGTGAAAAATAGCTATGAAATTATAAAAAAAGCAAACACATTCTGACGTGCAGAATATTATTTTTTATTTCCTGTTAGATTGTGAGTGTAGCACCCAGCTTCACGGGTCCCTGCCCCAAGCACGCCCCGCCCTGCCCAGGTGTACTGTACTCGCCCCCAGGTGTTGGAGGAGTTAGGGAGAGCGGAGGCTGAGGGAGGGGCCGCCAAGTGCGGTTTGGCCCAGGAAAGCACTTACCAGTCCCTCGGCCTCCAGGGAGACCGGAGGTCTTGTCCAGACAATCTTAAGGGAAGGAAAAGCCAGACTTCGGTGTTATTTTTGGGGGGAATTATTGTTTTCCTTTTTTTTAAGTTTCTTTTGGAATTTTGTTGGCGAATTCTGTGTGATCTTTTTCATAAAAAGAAAAAAAGAAAAGAAAAAGCTATAATTGGAAAAATACGGTGTGTGGAGTGGTTCATTTCAGGGGCCGGGGTGGGCTTGGTATCAGGATGTGGCTCCCGGCGAAGGTGGGCTGAGGGCAGGCTGAGGACGCCTGAAGTTCTAGGGCCCGGGAGCGGGGTGCCGCCCAGGGCAGTGGCCAGTGGCCAAAGGTGAGTATTTAATTGGGTTAATTTAAACGAAAAGAAAGGAAAAGTGCCTCGGTTGCACCAGCCACGTTTCCCATAGGTGAGCCGCCAGAGGTCGCTAGTGGCTACTATTCTAAGTAGCCCAGGTGAAGAAGGCGTTCGTCAGCGCGGGAGGTTCTCACGGCCATGGCCCGGCCGGGCCGGCTACTCTCCTCCGTGCACTGGAGGTGAGCGCGCCCAGCTGTGCTCACACCTGCAGTGGATCCCGACGGCCTGAATGGACCTGCGCCGGCCTGACCCCACGGGTGCCCGCCGGCAACCCAGTGCCCGGAGAACGGATGACGCGGCAGGTTTTGCTCTTTCACGACTGCGCATGGAGGAAACGACAAGGCGATCAGCAGCGTTAACTGAAGGACGGCGGCGTCTGGCCGGGAAAAGGGCTGGCTTCAGACTTGGACTCGCGGGGCGCTAGGCGGCCCCTCGCACGTCCGCCACCGCTAGAGCAGCGGCGCGCTGGCGCCACCTGGCGGCCGCCGCCGCCGGCGTCGCCCCGCCCGCTCTGCGCCCAAGTGGTTGCCCCCTGGAGCGCTCCGGGCCCTTCTCCCCGGGCGTAGGTCCCGGGGCTGCAGGCTCGGAGAGCAGGGGGCCCTTGGACGGCCAGCCGCCCTCCCCAATTCTCCCTCCAAGGGACCCACATCCAAGAGTGGACAGACCTTAGTCTTTGCAGAAACCGAGGCACAGAACAGTGTGGGAATTTGTCCAAATCTCAAGCTCAGCAAGAGAACGTGGTTTGAGCCCAGAATGCTCAGCCTCACTCAGGCCGTTTCTAAGTCCCGGAGGGGGTGTGTGTGTGGGGGGAACTATCTCTCCTCTTTGTCTTTCTGTTATTTCAAGTGGATGGGGTGCAACTGTTCTCCTAGACCTGAGAGCCTGCAAAGCTCAAAAGCTCCCAGTCCCCACTCCTTCCCCCAAACCTGCCTGGGGCCCACCAGCTGTGTGGAGACCCTCCTCTACCTGAGCATCCCTGCCTAGCCTGTACAGCAGAGGTGGCAAACACAGGGCCTGTGGGCCAAATCCTGCCCTCTGCCTTATTTCTACCCAGCAGCAGTACCGAGCTCCTTGCCCCTAGTTAAGGAGCAGTTGCATGTATACAGTCCTGAACTTAACATTTGACCCTTTGAAGGCAACCTGGAGGCTGATGTGGCTCCTGGAGACAATGAGTTTGACACCCCTGCCCTAGATGCTTTGGGTTTGGGGGCCGGCAGGGCCACTTTCTGAATGGGGGACGAGTCCCTGCTCTGTGGCAGGACTTGTCCCTTGGGGCCCCTGCCCCAACCCTGGGGGCTGAGAAGGCTGGGGCAGCTTTCACCCGCAGACAGGACTCGGAGGCAGCCGTGGGGCAATTTCTCTGCCTTCATCTTTTAATGGCCAGTGCGGTACAGGTAGTGGACAGACAGGCGGCTGATGGGACACAGAAGGGTGGAGCGGTGGTCACAGCTGTGCCGTGGGCATGGGGGGCAGGCCGTCCTCCTGGAGGCCCCCATGGAGGAGGGGCTCAGTCAGGGGCTGTGGGTGGTGTGGTTGGGGCCAAGGGGCCCTCAGTGCTGACCTGGCGGGGGGGGGCCCACGGGGGCACTGGCTGGTGGTCCGCTCTTCCGAGTGGGGATGGCTGTGAGTGGCCCCCACGGAGCACTGGACGCAGAGGGCGAGGCATGGGCGTGAGATGGGACGCAGAGCACAGTGCTGGGCAGGGCCCCAGGGGTGGGGGCAGCAACACGCCCGAGGCCTCTGAGAACTGGTGGAGCCCTGGGGCTGCCGTGCAGGCGGCCAGGCCCAGAGAGGGTGGCGTTATCCGCATGGGAGGCGGCCAGGGCTCAGGCACGGCAGGCTGGGGTGGGGGTAGGGCCTCAGGCCTGAGGGCCCTGGTGCAGGTCTCTGTGGCCCTCCCTGGGCAGGGCCGGGCCAGCAGCCCAGCTCAGAGACCAGCGGCGAAGGAGGTGTTGCCAGCAGAGGTCTGGAAGCAGCTTCGGTGGCCGTCGCGGGTGAGGCTGTAGGTGCAGTAGGCCACAGCGGAGCCCAGCGTCAGCCCCGTCATGTAGGACACGGTCATGGTGTTCCCTGCAGACAAGACCAGAGCTGGCGGGGGACAGGCAGCCTACAGCCTTCTGGGGCCCCAGTAGCTGTGCGCACACACAAACAAACCCGAATCTGTGCGGCCCCTTGACAGAGGGCCGGAGTGGAAGTCCCGGCCTCTCGGGTGTGAAGCAGGCAACCGGGGCGAGCTCCCGGGGAGGGGCAGGGCGAGGACAGCTCCATGTGGGGCCCGGGCCCGGCCTGTTTCCTGGTCGTGGATGGCGTGGGATGTCTAGTGGGCTCCTGGGACCTCCCCTGTCTGGAACCAGACTCTGGCACCCCTCTCAGCTGATGGCAATAACACCTTCCTGCCTTGAGCCCCCAAACTTGAGACTGCCTTTCTTACCCATTTCCCAGTTCATCAGCTGGCCCTGTGAACTCAAAACAAGATCCAGCACCTTCTTCCCAGCCCCCTCAACCACCACCCCTGCCCCAGCATACACAGGTCTTCTGCCCCAGGGCCTTTACTCGTGCTCTCCCCTTGCCTTGTCACACGGCCGCCCTCCTCGCCACTTCCTCCCGGACTTTGCTCAAAAGTCATCCAGTCAGTGAACCCCCCGAGGTGGTTCTGCTGGTATCCTGAACCCGACTCACCCCTCCCCCTCCTCTGCTTCATTTCCTCTGTTGTTCTGTTGTTTATCTATCTGTCTCCTCTGGACTGTCAGCCCCAGAAGCGCAGGGAGCATGGCCTTGTCACCATGGCACAGGACGCTACCTGCCAGCTCTCGCTGCCGGGGGCTCACTTTGCTGGCCGCCAGGATCATGGGCACGCTGCCGAAGTAGCCGTTGCTGATGCCCATGAGCAGGGAGAAGACGCAGGGCCAGGCCGGGTGGCGGAGGGTGGGCGTGCCGCTGGGGTAGACGCACAGGATGAAGAGGGGGATGAAGACCACGCGGAGGCAGGCGCAGGCCAGTAGGTGCGTGCCCCGCCAGTCCAGGGGCAGGGCGGCCAGGATCTGCAGGGCGGCAGCAGGTGTGTGGGCCCCGCCTCTCCCCCCAGCCCGCCCCCGGTCTGCCGAGGCCGCCAGATGCACCCCCGTCCCCAGGCAGTCCCGGCTCGGTCCAGCTTTGTCCACGAAAACCCACCAACCCCCTTACAACTAACCAGTCCCTGGCCCGTGTCCCCATTCATTTCCCCAGGGCTCTCTCGGGGTGGGGCTCTAGACCCCATTTGAGAAAGGCGGCCACCAGGCCCACAGGGACAGGCCCCCGAACAGGGGGAAGTGGCAGGACTGGAGGGGGTGCCCACTTGCTCTCTCACGAAGCACAGACCCGAGGGGCTCAGGCCTTCCAGCTGTGTGACCCCAAGAAAGTGGCTCACCCCTCTGAGCCCCGCATTCCCCACTCTTCCAGACAGGGCCCACGGCAGACCTGCAGAACCTGCAGCTTTGAGCCTCCAGTCTTGACCCCTGACCCGACCCTCCCCCCACTCACAGCACACAACAGCCATTTCAGGGGGCCCTGCCTCTCTGGGGCACTCCTGGTGCTGTCAGAGACCCGTCACCCAGGGGGACAGGAGCCTGCACTGGCCTCCAGGACACAGGTGACCCCAGGGCTGGCCTGGGGTCCACTCGGGCCACACTCAAGGCCGAGGCCTGGATGGCCCATGGCTGGGTTCTACCCTCTGCACCCAGGAACCTTGCAAATCCTTGGTGCAGGGCCTGCCCTCCCCAGGGACATCTCCTTGGCATCCCCAGTGGCCCTGGCAGTCTGCTGCCCCCACCTGTGACAGCCCCCCTCCCCAGGGGGCAGCCCACCTTGCCCACGAAGTCGGAGAGGTTGAACACGGCCATGATGAGGATGGGCAGCCACTCGCCCAGGACGCAGTGCCGGATCTCAGACTCGAGACCCGGGAACAGGCACAGCGTGATGAAGTAGGTCACGGCGATGGACAGCATGTCGGCCCAGATGACGCGGGCCACCACGTACCGGTGCAGCAGCAGGGCTGTGGGGGGGGCCGGGGTCAGGGGTCAGCACCCCGGCCCCTCCCCCAGCCTAAGTGCCTCCCTTGGGGGCTGTGGTGAGCTCAGGACCCAGTCCCCACCTCTGAAGGACGGCCAGCTCCGCTCAGCTCTCGGCCGGGGCACGTCGAAGCGCATGTAGGCTCCCCTTCCACGGATGACCACCTCGTGGGCCGGGCTGCCCTTTGGGGACACGCTGCCGGCCAGGGCTGGGCCCTGGTCCTCCTGGAGGACAGAGTGGGGCAGGGTTTAGGTGGGGGCCTCTCGCCACCCGCCACCTGCCCTGGCTTTCTCACTGTCCCCCACACACAGAGCTCCTGCCCTCCTCTGAGCCTTTGCAGCTTCTCCCTCTGTTCCCAATGCCTTTCCTGTGGCTGTCCCCACCTCCCTCCGCCCACAGGTCAGGCTCAGCCCACACCACTTCTTGGCAGCCGCCCCGATAGAGAAGGGGGCCCCTGGTCTCCATTCTCGCCCGGCACACCATCCTCTGCCAGCACGGGGTCTCTGCGCTCCAAGGGGGAAGCGTCTGTGCCTCACTGCAGCGTCCCCAGCCCAGGGCCTGGTGACATCTGTGAGAACATCCTGGCTCTCCCGGCCCGGCCTGGCCATGCCCTCCACGGGGCGGGGCTCTCCTGAGCCTCTTCCTTCCAGTGCTCACAGGCCTCCTCCTCACCTGCCACCCTGGGTCCACCGGGGACTATGCAGCCCCGCTGCCACTAGAGGGCGCCTCAGTGCCCTAGGACGGCACTGGAGGGTCTGCCTGCTGACGGGGCACAGGCCACAGCCACGTGGTGCTACTAAAGGATGGCACGTTGGTCCTCGGGAGGAGGGAGGCCCCGTGGGATGGAGCTGGAGACCACGGCCCAGCAAGGCCGCCCCAGGGGATACCCAAGGCAGCAGCGGCGGTGGCGGCAGCCGCAGACTTACGAAGTGGATGTCCTCGGCAGCCACGTCATGGTGCACACGGTAGCCAGCCCGGTGGCCTGGGCGGCTATCGCGGGGCCGCACGGTGTGGTAGCGCACAAAGCGGCTGCGCCGCACCAGCAGGTGCAGCAGGAAGCAGAGCAGCTCGAGGCCGGCGGAGACCAGGAAGAAGATGAGCGTGCTGGCCCGCTCGTCCGGCAGCAGCAGCTTGGTGAGGATGCGGCTCAGGGAGACCATGACACCAGCCGTGCCTGCGGTGGGGGTGTGGGCCTGGGACCCCACTCGGCCCCTCACCCCCACACGCCCACCCCAGGCTGGCCAGACCCTGGGCTCACCCTGCCTGTGGGTCGCACTCCTTCCCTGGCTCTCCGCTCTCTGCCTCCACCCCCGTCCACCCTGCCCTGCCCAGACCTCCCTCCGGACACTGTGCTCCAGCCGGGGAGCATGTGTCACGTGCCTGCTGAGGACACAGCGGGGATGACACTTGTGGGCCTGTCTTCCTGGGACTCGGTGGGGAGGGGACGCCAACAAGTCAGCAAAGTGCCAACTGCGGTGCAGGGTGGTGGGGGTGGCAGAGACTAGGGGACGGGTGCCCTGGCCGGGGTGGGCAGGAGCACCACCTGCTGAGAGGAACCCCAGGCGCTGCTGACCGGGGCCCCCTGCCCCTGCACAGAATGGAGGTTGAGGACGTCGAGGCAGGTGCCCTGGTGTGCGGGGCCAGCTGAGGATGGTGCTGCCCCCGGGCAGCAGGGGAGTCGGCCACCTGGGCCAGGGGCTGGAGGGCAAGTCCAAGGCCTCGGGGTGAGTCTCGGGTTTGAGCACAGGGTGCTGGTCACCGAGCTGGACAGGTGGGCGGTGGGGGGTGGGCTCTGGAAAGTGACTTTGAGAAACCAAGGCTGGGGGTGCCAGTAGGGGTGGCCTGTGGGCTAGTGCTCCAGGGACAGCTGCTGCTGAGATGCGGCACTGGCTTTGTGGGTGGGGGAGGCGGGCTAACCCTCGCACGCGCACGCACACACACACACACACTGACACACAGATGCACGAGCCTCTCACATCACAAAGGTCCCCATCCCCAGCCAGGCGGGCCCGGCACTTGAGACCAGCCTCGGTCCAGGCATGTCATGGGGGTTCTTTAGGAAGGGGCTTCTGAACCCCAGGCAGCTGGCGCCCCCGCCCCCCAGGCTGCTGATACTCACTCTCCCCGGTCATGACCCCCTGCGTGTACCTCTTGGGCAGCATCCCTGTGTACCCATAGAAGCTGGATTGCTGCACTTGAGAGAGAGAGGGGGTGGGGCAGCCATGAGACACCCCCAGTCGGCACGGGACAAAACACAGCTGGCGCAAGTGCGGGGAAGCGGAGGTTAATGCCGCTGGCAGCAGGGGCGTGGGGTCCAACCGCCTCGCAGGGCAGTGGACACAGCTGTGGCCACCGGATGGGGCGTGTCCTGCCTCCCGCGTGCCTGCCCTGGGGCAGCTGGGTGCTTCAACCCGTCTGCCCGATGAAACAGGAGCAGACACGTCACCCGTCACTTCTGGCCGAGGCCGAGAGGGGCCCACAGGGGCTTCCGGTCTCTCTCTCCCCTGACAGTGGCACCCGGCGGCCTCGTGTCACCGACGGGCCGTGGTCAGCCTGCCCTGCTGAGGGACACCGCGTGGAGTGCTGCCCACGTGCTGGACGTGGGGCAAGAGCCAGAAAGAAGCCTTGTTTTTTGCAGCCACGGAGCTCTCTGGGCTCACGCATTCCTGCAGTACAATGCCTCTCGTCCTCGCCGACAGGGCAAGGAGCACCCCTGGCTGGCAGCCTGGCTCTCCTGGTCCCTACTAGCATTTTTCATTTTTTAACAGAACGGGCCAGAGAGCCCTGCCTGGCTTCAGGACAGTAGTTCAGGAAGCCGGGTTTCATTGACAACAAACGGCTTCCTGGAGGAGGCATCCCGAGAGCTGGGCCTCAAAACTGGATGTCCCCATGACAGGGGTGGGGAACGGGAGGACGGGCCGCACGCCTTGCTTAACTGGCCCCGGCACTGTAGCGGAGCTGGGTGGGATGGGCGCCAATGGGCACCTAGGGGCTCAGTATCCCCACCTGCCCCACCCCAGCCCCATCCCTACCTGTGCAGCCGAAGGCCACGGTGCCCACAGCAGCCAGGTTGATGGCGTAAGCCTGGTCCCGCGAGAAGAGCTGCAGCCACACATCACAGATGCTGATGAAGAGGAGGGGGCCCAAGGCCAAGAGGTAGCCTGTGGGGGGAGGGGAGGGACAGTGAGCGGTGGGCGGGGGGCTCCCACACGCCCACTTCTTTCCAGACACCAGTTTGGGGGTGCCTTCTCTCTGCCGTCCCTCTTCATGCTTGGAGAGCGGGGGACACCTTAGGGGTCTAAGTGGGGTCCTGGAAGACTTCCTGGAAGAGGTGCTGTTTGAGAGGACCCTTGAAGCTGGATGTCAACAGAGAGGCAGGGAGGGCAGCAGAGCAGGCAGAGGGAAGGGCTTGGGCCCCTGGACAATGTGGGGCCCACAAACCTCCCAGGGGGCAGGTAACGTGCTAGTGGGCGCTGTGCCCACCACAGACCGGACCTTATCTTCACACGCAGAACCCCACAGGGAGGGGCGCCCACTCTACAGACAAGGGGGTGTGCAGGATGGGTGAGGAGTGGGAGAGCTGGGAGCCCAGGGTCGGGGAGTACCCGCGGTGACCCCGGGGTGCGGGGAGGGGTGGGGGGACCTACCCGCGGTGATCCTGGTGTGCAGGCTCAGCCTCTCCACCAGCACGTTGTTCAGCAGCACGGCCACCAGAGCCACCAAGATGTAGGTGAGGCTCATGTCGAACACAATGGAGGTCCCTGCGGGAGGCGGCCAGCAGAGGTGCCCGGGGGAGCCCCCACCCCCTGCACCTGCCCCGCCAGGCACTGCCTCCTCACCTGAGGGCCCAGAGAGGGCAAGGGGCTGCCCCGAGGTCCTCAGGGCAGAGAGCCGAGCCCAGACGTGGGCGGAGCAGGCTCCCCGAGCAGGGCCCAGCCTACGGGGCTTCCGCATGGGACAGGGGCAGCCTCAGCGGGACCCACCTGGGAACTTGTGGTGCAGGTAATCCACGTCGGTGATGAAGCTGTTGTACGGCAGCAGGAAGCCCACGCCCGCCAGCAGCATCGCGAAGTAGATGGCGTGGTAGCGGTCGTCGGGTGTAGGGCCCTCTGCTGCTGCCCCCAAGACCCGGGTGAGAGGGTGACCAGACCGCTGGTGGCCACAGCCGTCCCCTGGGCTGCAGTCCACCACCTTGGCCACCATCGCCGTGGCCACAGTCCACCACAAGCCCCAGCCACTGTGTGTGGCATCCCGCCATCCCGTGCCCCACTCATCTGTCACCAAGACTATGGCCACTTTGGCCACCACCACAGCCACCATCACTGTGGCCACTGCCATCAGGTCCCCTGGCATCATGGCTGTCACCACTGGCTGTCACCATGGCTTCCGTTGCTCTCCACAGCCGTGGTTGCCAGTGCCACTGCATCACGGCCATTGTCACCACAGTCATGGCCACTGTGCCCGCCTTTGCAGCCGCGGCAACCATGGCGACGGTCCCTACCACTGCCAGCACCGTGGCCACCACCTACATTCGCGGCCACAGCTGCCCCCGTCCTCAGAATCACGCTCCTAGGGCTCCAGCCTGTCTGGGCTGGGCCTAGCTGCCGGCCTAGGAACTGCAGACGGGCTTAGCCTGTCCCCACTCGGGAGAGCCGACATCCCGCACCAAACCCTGAGTGTGGGCACATAGCTGCCTCCGCACCCTGGACGTGGCCCTTTGTCTCTGTCCACTGTCTGTGCACCTCCCGCTGGCCCTGTCTCTGGTCAAACCCTCAATGATCCAGCCACCGTCCCCAAGGCCACTTCACTTAGAATCACTGTGGCTGCCATCCACTCCTATGGCCACGGCAGCCGTGGCCACTGCCCCGCAATGTCGACTGCCATGCTGGGCCAGGGGGTGTCTGGCACCGTGGGTGGGCCCGGGTGGGCTCCGTCTACACACACGGGCACAGAGCGGGGGCAGAATTGGAGAGAAGACCCCGTTTCTGGGCCTGGAGTGGGGCTAGCATCAACCAGAGCCCCCTGAAAATGAGTTCTCGGGGACAGTGTTCAACAATATTTTGGGGTTCTGTGTCCATGGAGAGTGGCACCAGCCACTGCTTCTTTCCAGAGAACAAGGACTTGCCGAGGTCCCCGGGAGAGCCAAGGGAGTGTGGCTGGGGCTGAGCCTGGCGCGCTGGACGCCAGCTCCGCACGCAGCCCTCCCTGCAGGTGATTCCGCTCGCGGCTGGCCGGTCTTCTCTGGCTCTGAGAGCTCACGTTCCCGGGCTGAGATCATGCAGCCCAGCCCACACCAGGCTGTGCGCCTCACAGTGGCCCTGCTTCCAGGCACTCTCCCCTCTCCACTGAAGCGAGGCGTGGCTCGCTTTGGCCAACGAATGTGACCCAAGTGACCTGTGTTACTTTAGAGAGAAGTTTTACGCACAGGTCGGAGGGTGAGTCACCGTGTACCCTTCTACCTGGACCGGGGGTCACAGAACCCGTTCCGAGGGAGTCTCCTCGGCCTGGCTCTGTGCCCGCACCAGGGGTGTGGCCCGTTGGTGAAGGTGCCGAGACCCCCTATGGGGCTGGTGAGTTACTGCCCCAGACCTCATTCGGCCGACCCACGCCGCCTCCTGCGCCCGTGACAGCCTGCGGTTCCGTCTCTGACGCTCCCCTGGCCATCTCTGCTGTGGGCCAGACACGCACCTGCCCGCACCCTCACTCACCAGAGTCTGCGAGCATCGGGGCTCCCCTGGCCGCGCTGCCCTGGCCAAGAGCCGCCTCCTCCAGCGGGCAGCTGTCAAAGCTGAAGCTCGTCACCACGCTCCTGGCCGGCGTGCCCGTCACCGCGCTGGGCTCCTGGACGCACTGGCTGCCCACGGGGCCCATGGCGGATCGAGCTGTGGAGAGAGGGAGGCTGAGGGAGCCCCTGCCACTGTAGTGTGACCGGGCCTGTCCCCGCCTGCTCCAAAGCAGCGCACTGGGCACACAGACCTAAGCCAGCGGGGACGTCACGGGGTCTGTGTGTCAGGAAGCGGCTATGACGGAGGCCTGCATGAGGGCGGCAGCAGTGGGCATGGAGAGATGGGGTGGGAGTGGAGAGGCAGACAGAGGCGGGATGCCAGGGCAGTGAGCAGTCAGAGCAGCAGGTGACGCCGTTGAAGTCACTTCCCTATGGGGGGAGGGGCCAGGTTCGCCCCTCTGCGGGCCAGAACAGCGAGGGTTAGAGGAGGAACAAGCCCTCCGCCCCACTGCCCCAGTCTCACAAGGGGTCAGTGGGGGAGCCCCGACCCAAACTCAGGCCAGGGGACGCTCTGGGCCACTAGGCCCCATTTGGGGGCGGCCACCTTCACAGGTGGGACGTCCTTGCTCTGGCCTTGCCTCCATGTCCCTTGCTCCAGTTCAAACCTGGGAGTCCCAGGAAGGAGCTGACTGATCTGGGAGGGAGAGCGCCCCCCGCCCACAGACAGCCCTGTGTGGGGAGGGGGGCTAGATTTTCACCTAAGACACGTACTGGTTTGTTTTCCTAATGACCTTCTGTGTTCATGTGACTGCGAGGAGCACATGCGCTCCCTGGAGAACATCTGAGGTGGAGACGGGAGGCCGGGGACCGGGCCCGAGGGTGGCCCCCCAGGTCTCCGGCCCTGTGAGCATGTGCGGGAGAACCCTCCGGGGGGAACCCGCAGGGGAACAGGGGACTACTTCCTGAGGGTCCCCACATGCCTGGGTTACGATCAATGTCTCTGAGGTGGGCCCACAGATTCTGAGGCTCCTCCCACCTGCTCATTCCCTCCAGCTCGCCTGCCTCAGTCTACTCACTCCCAAGCAACTGGACAGGTTACCAAGTGCCTTCCCCAGGCCCGTGGGCCCCCTGCCTGGTCCCGATACACTTGTCACTGGGGCCTGGGAGCCGGGAGCTGTCCCTGTTTCCAGGCTGGTCCTGGGGGCTGGGGAAATCCAGCCCCGCCTGCTGGGCTGGTGGGCTGGTGGGCTGGTGGGCACACGAGCGCTGAGCAGGGGGCTGGGGCTTCTTTTGGGGGCCAGGAAGCCAGACACAGCCCCCTCAGGAGCCGCTTTCTTCCTGAGCCCCAGCCCTGGGCCTCCCGCCACATCCCGAGCTGGGGCCCCGAGCAGGACTCCAGACAGAGTTCAGCCTGGCTGGATTTGAATGACTGTGGCCTTTGCCCGGGCCACCCCTTGTAGGCATGGGGGCCGGGCCCACCCCACTCCATGCATGACCTGCTCAGGACAGAGCGGGCCCAGCTCTGAAGGCTGTCCGTCCCCGACCCCCAGGGCCTGATCAGCACAGGGTTGGAGACGCAGCGTGCAGACACCCTGGGGCCTCTGCGTGAGCTCTCCAGCTGGCTAAGAGGCCACGCCACCAGGGAGGTGGACGTGCCCGGCATGCAGCCGGAAGGCGGCTCCACCAGGCAGTAGGCAGCTGCCACCCACACCAGCCGCCCCAGCCTGTCCCCGTGTGCTCCTTCAGACCCTCTCCTGGAGGTGGGTGGGGGCACTCCGGCTCCCCCTGACATGGCCCCGTGCCCCCTGACACCGCATCGCTGGCCTGGGCAGAGGACAGACTTCGCAGATGATGGGCGGGGGCCGGGGTGACTGCGGAGTCACCCCCACCTCTCCGGGAGGCCGGCCTCCAGTATGCCCTCCCAGACCCCTTGGGCTCCACACCTCAGA
Source organism: Tonatia bakeri (assembly GCA_004024845.1). Taxonomy (NCBI): domain Eukaryota; kingdom Metazoa; phylum Chordata; class Mammalia; order Chiroptera; family Phyllostomidae; genus Tonatia; species Tonatia bakeri. The sequence continues at coordinate 208,457 of PVIA01000665.1, read as the reverse complement.
GGTCCCAGAGCCTCAGGGGGGAGCGTACCCCCTCCTCCCCCTTCTGTGTCCCCCTTTAATTAAAAGCTGGAATGTGCACATGGGCTCTCCTCTGCCCCCCACCCTGCTGGGACCCCTCCGTGCCCACCGTGGGACAGCCCACAGGTCGCCCTGGGCCTCAGTTTCCCCCTCCATGATGTGGACGAGGAGGGTGACATCCCTCCCAAACAGGGAAGGCTTTGGTCAGGAGGTGCTGGCAGTCGCACGAGCCCCACGTCATGGCACTGCTGGGCGCCCACAGGGGTGCCGACCCTGACAAAGCCGAAAACCGGCTCACCTGCCACTTTGCCGAAAGAGCAACTGAGGCATCGAGAGCCCCGTGCAGGGGCCATGCAGTGGGGTGACCTTCCATGGCTTCCCTGTTTCAGCTGTGACTGATGGGACATTGGTTCTGAGTGCACCCCAGGGTGTTGTGGGGGTGCTAGACGTCTGCACCCCAAGGCCAGGCTGGCCCTTTGGGGGCTGTGCCCCACCTACAGAGTGTGTCCCCATGGAGAGGACACGGGAGCCTGAATTCTGTGTGGGAATTCAGCCCGCTGGCTCTCTTGGGGCCACACTCCCCTCGGGCCACAGCCCCGAGCAGCTGGACGCCCTTGAATGGCTCTGGCCCTGCCACTGGCCTGGGCCGGCTCAGGACTTCTCTGCTGCTCCCTCCATAGCCGAGACCTCCCCGCTGTCCCACTGCCACCAGGTCACCTCTGCCAGCAGAAAAGTGGGTTCAGGATCCTTGGATCACCCCCTTTCTGGAGCCTCCCTCCTCCAGGACAGCTGAATGCACTGGCCACAGGCTCTGGCTGGCAGCTGGGGCGGCTGGGACACCCCCTCCTCTCCCATCCTGGTTCCTGCAGTTTCTGGAGCGACTCAGCACCCTCATCCAAACTTCGCTGCCCAGTTCCATCATTAATAAAGTTGGTACCCAGGCCTGCGCCACGGACCCAGGGCAGACATCCTGCCACTGCGAATTGACCTCTGGCAGAGGCCCGCCTCTTCTCGAAGCTTTTCCAAGAGCTAGGAGAGGGCTGGTTGAGGGAACGGGTGAGGGAACAGGGGAACTTCAGGTGAAAGGACACTTACTTAGCCCGAGCTGAGGAAGGAGGTGGCACAAGACCCCAGCAGGCTGGGGCCCCTGGCCACTCTGCCCCTTCCCGAGTCTGTAGCTGCGCTCACAGATGGGCTGATGGGGGCGGGGGAGGTGGTGGCCCGGCACGAGTGCTGGACGCGTGGGGTGGAAGCTCCCTTCTCCCGGGACAGGGGATGGGGTGGGGGGCTTGGGTTCCTCAGGGTCTCGTGCCTGCGCCCCTGGACGCGGCGGCCCGAACCGGCGCGGAGTGGGGCCGAGCGCGCTGCAGACAAAGGCTCCGACAGGTCTCCTAATCCCAGCCGGTCCGCACCCCACGCCCGCCCGCCACCTCCGCGGTGGCCGCTTACCTTGGCCCGGTCCGCCCGGGGGTCCTCGGCGCGCCGGACCCCTTCCTGCGCCCGCCTCCCTCGCGCCGGGACCCCTGGGCACCAGCGCCCCGGTCCGCTGTGCCCCGCTCCTCCCACTCTGCACCCCGCCTCGGGCCGGGCGCAGCCAACGTCCTCCGTGGATGCGGGTCCGCCAGCCCCGGGGTCGGCGAGCGCGTCCCAGGGGGATCAGAGGCAGCGGCGAGCTCAGCCGGACCCCGTGCTCCGCCCCACTGTCAGGGCCCCGCCCGCCCGCCCGCCTGCCACCCGCCGCCCCTTTCCCCCGCCCCCAGGCTCGCGGCCTCCGCAGAGGTGGGGACGCGGCAAGGGCTGAGGTCTCGCCAGACACCAACATCCCAGGGAGGGTTTAGTGGCCGGGCAACCCCGAGAGACCCGCGGCAGACCTGGCCCACCACCCCCCATACCCTACCGTCCCCGCCGGGTACCCAGGCCCGGTACCCCGCCCCCACTCTGCCGCCACCCCGGGTCCGCTGGGAGGAGGCCTAAGATGAGGAGGGGCGGTAGGGAGGCGGTGCGGGGAGGAGGTGGGACGGTCAGTGAGTGGCACCGGTCTCTCCGGTGACCAGACTCACAATTTTGAGGGCTGAGTAGGAGTTCTTGGGCTCCAGACCCTGTGGGTTCCAGCTGTGTTCAGGGGCTGCCACGGCTTCCTGCGCGCTCCCTTGCCTGGTCCCCACCCGTGCGCCCAGTCCCTGGGCCGCGGCCTGTCCGTGGGAAGCAGGCAAGTCCCCTCCGCACCCCGCCCGGAGCCACCGGGGTGGGATCCACACAAGTGTCCGCTGTCCCATGCGGGCTTCCCCAGGTTGCCCTCGCCTCCCTTTCCGCAGGCTAGCTCCCCCTCGCCCCGTGGAGAGCTCCCCCCCCCACTGCCCCGCATGGCCCAGGAGGCCCCAGGCGCTTCTGCCCCGCACAGGGGCCTCACCTGTTGTGAGAGACAAAGTAGCGGTGGGTGGGCTGGCCCAGGGGGTCTTGTTGGCAGTGGGACGGCCCTGGAGGGTTTTATTCGGAGGAGGGAGCTCGCCTTGACCTAGGTTTTCAAACCTAGCCTGCTGGCAGTAGTGCAAATGGGAACGACCTTCTGGAAAGCACATTGGCCTAAAACCCATGCTCACTCTTTGATCCAGAAAATCTAGCCCAAGGAAATAATTCTAAATACAAAAACATTCTCACAAGAGCCAAACATCGCAAAGAGTCCAGCTGCCCGAGAAGAGTGGCTGAGTAACAGTCATCTGGTTGGGAGAAGAAGACACCGTTACCTTTGAAAACCCTGAGAAAACCAGTGGGATAATGCTGCCACACAGAGAACCCCCAAGTCCCACAGAGGCCACGAAGTGTCTGTGTCATGTGGGCGAGGGCGGTGCAAGGGTGTCGGGCCGCGGGAACAGGAGATGCAAAGACGCAAAGACCCGCAGAGACGCTGCATTCTGTGCCAGCGAACTGGAAAACGGTCAGATGGTTTTCTGGGAAAACACTGGGGAGCAGTCAGGTCGCTGTCGGGCGAGGAGGGAGGCTAAATCTGGCAATTACTGACGAGGAAACAGATGCTGGTTAAAGAGCCAGCGCCCTCTGCTCCGAGCCCCCAGCCCAAGCAGGTTCCCGGGAAAGAGAGTCCCGCCAAACCTTCGGAGGAGACAGCGACTTCACTTCCGACCCCCCAGCAGAGATTTCTCTAGAAGACGACAGACCAGCCTGCCCTGTGAGTAGCAGTGTGAAGTCCCAGACGGGATATCGGCAGAACCCGGCATCACAGGAAACTCAGGACATCCCACGACACTCTAAAGAAACATCATGCGACTGTTTCTGTAGCTACTACAGAAGGCATCGGGTAGAACACAAGCTTGCTTCTTAATTTTGACGAAACCTCGGTAACACGGGCATCGTGGAGACTGGGCGCTCCTCTCGCTCTGACATTAGCTTCCTCCTCCCCGACCCCCGCTTTGGAGTGCCGGCTGGCGTCCCGAGACCAGGGAAAGAGACGGGACCTCTCTACACCGGGAGATGGGGGTTAAGTTGTTGCCGCCTGTAGGCGAGAGGACCATTTAGCGGGAGGAACCAGGCGACCCAAGTGAAAACCTCTCAAGGGATTTCCGCAGCCTTCCTCCCCCGGCACAACCGAGAGAAAGACGCAGTGAAAGGAAAGATTAATTCACAATGGCAACCAAAGAGATAAGATTCCCTGGAATAATCTTAATTAGAAATGTTCAACGCCTCTATGAAAACATTTTAAAGGGAATTTTTCAAAAGCCTTTGTGAGGGACCCAGAGGAAGACAAGTGGGTAGACGGGGTGTCATTTTGGACTAAGAGTGTGACCCAGGTGTCGTTTTTTACTAAGTGAGTGTGCCTATGTAACAGCGGCCCCGTAGAAACACCAGCAAGATGCCCCTCCTTTGGAAACAGATAAACTGATTCTGAAGTTCACAAGGGAAAAGGGATTTTCGAGAATGACCGAGGAGTCACTCGGGGCTAACCTGCTGGGCACAGAGCAGAGACAAAGCTCCCGACCTGCAGCTGGAGCTCGACTCGGGGGACAGGAGCCCTCCAAGGACACAGGACGTGCTACCAGAAGCCAGCCCAAGTGCATGCTCTGACAAGGTGCTTTGCAAAAATAATAGTAATGATGATAGCTTTTCTTATTAGGGGGAGAAAGATGGATTATCCTATAATGGTGTTTGCACCATGAGGTGACAATCTGAAAATAAAATAAAATTAGATCTTGCCCTGGCTGGTGTGGCTCAGTGGATTGAGTGCTGACCTGCCAACCAAAGGGTCACCAGTTCAATTCCCAGCCAAAGCACATGTCTGGGTTGCTGGCTAGGCCCCCAGTAGGGGTGTGTGAGAGGCAACGACACATTGATGTTTCCCTTTGTTTCTTCCTCCCTTCCCCTCTCTCTAAAAATAAATAAATAAATAAATAGATAGATAAATAAAAAATAAATCTTTAAAAAAGTAAAATAAAATTAGAGCTCTACCTCATGCCTTATACCAAAACCAAAACAGTAACAAAAATAACAACCAAAAAATGCAAATTTTAGTTTTTAATAATTTTGTAGAAAGTTCTTCGTAAGCAAGACACAAAACTCAAAAGCCATTAGTGAAAAGAAAAAAAAAAACTCACTACATTTGACTATTCATTCAAAATATAAAACATGCCCTGGCTGGCGTAGCTCAGTGGATTGAGTGAGGGCTGTGAACCAAAGCATTGCAGGTTTGATTCTTAGTCAGGGCACATACCTGGGTTGCAGGCCATGGCCTACAGCAACCGCACATTGATGTTTCTCTCTCTCTCTCTCTCCTTCCCTCCCTTCCCTCTCTAAAAAGTGAATAAATAAAATCTTAAAAAAATACATATATAAAACATAGCACTGGCTGACGTGGCTCAGTGGATTGAGTTCCAGTCTGCAAACCAAAAGGTCCCCGGTTGGGGGCATGTGAGAGGCAACCAATCCGTGTTTCTCTCCCTCTCTCCTTCCCTTCTCCTCTCTCTGAAAATAAATAAATAAAATCTTGAACAAATGTAAAGTGTATGCAGGGAAAAACCCATCATAAACAAAATGGAAGAGATGATACCAAAGTGGGGAAAATATTTGCAACACATACAACAGCTGGTGGGCCTGGTTCCTTAATATGTAAAGAGCACCTACAAATCAACAAGAAAAAAAAACGAATAGAAAAGATGAGTAAAGTATATAAAATGATAATTTACCAAAAAAAAAAAAAAAAAGAAAAAGGGAAACCCAATGGCTTCAACACATGAGAAACTGCCCAAGTCTACACCTAATTTAAAACGTACAGATTAAAACCACATTGAGCCTGGGCTGGTGAGGCTCAGTTGGTTGGAGCATCATCCCATAGACTGCAAGATGACAGGTCTGGTTCCCAGTCAGGGCACATATCCAAGTTGTAGGTTCGATTCCCAGTTCCGGCGTATACGAGAAGGCAATCAATTGATGTTTCTCTTTCTCTGCCAAAAAAAAAAAAAAAAAAAAAAAAAGGCCTCAGGTGGAGGATTGAAAGCAAACTCCACAGCAGAGAGGCCACTTCTCTCTTAGCACGTCAGCAAACCCAGCAAATCTGACGTCAGCCCCAGCAGGGAGGGGGGAGGCCCTCAGCACAGGGGGTAGGAGTGTAAATTTATGCAGCTTCTGTGGAGGCAAATTTGGCACATCAATCAGAATTTTAAATGCACAAATCATTTGCTCCATTAATTCTATTTTGGAGAAGGTACACAATATGATACTTGCATATTTGTTCAAAGCTTTATAGCCAAGGGATATCGCTGCTTTTTTGTAACAGCAGAAGCTCGGAGCCGAGGGAAATGTCCATCCGCTTGGCGGCGCCCTGCGCCATCCGTTAGAAGCAGGGGTGGGGGTGGGGCAGCCCCCTCGTGCAAATACGGAGCGACGTACAGACGTATTGCGTCATAGCTTTTAGAAAGTGGAGCAGCAGAACATGTGTGATGGCTGATTTTATGTGTCTACTTGGCTGTGCCCCGGTGAGTGTGCGCACACACACGCGAGCGTGCGCACATGCCCGTGAGCTCTGTTTCTCTGGAGACGCTGACTCCATCAGCGCGCACAGTACGCAAACACTTGGGTTAGAAGTGGGAGTAGGGGAGCTCGCTCGCTGTGCACAGCTGTTTCTGGAAGGGTGAGCCCTGAGCAGGTCGCAGGGACGCCTCCGAGAGAGGTGGGAGTGGCTGGGGTCGCAGAAGGGACACTACGTTGTACTGGAGCCTTTCAGGCGTTTGGAAGTTTTTAACATAAGGTGGGCGCGCAGTTCTGCGTCCGCTGTGCACGACGGCAGGGAGGAAATGTAGCAAAATAGCTGTGGTTGTCATTGAATGTGGCGCCTGGGGAGGCATCACCTTCCTCACTTTTCCTGACTTTTCTACAGCAAGTCCGTGTCCACTGGTGATGCTTTTCACTTTACACACCTTCATCGAGGGACACTAAAACTGTATTTGAGGAAAGAGACATCTGGTCTACCCGACCTTCATGTTCTCTCGCTCCCTACCGCCCCCCCCCGCCCACCCCGCCGGCTCCTGACGGCACCAGGCCATAGGCACACTCGCGGGAAGACCTCCGAGTGGGTGGGATGCCTGCTCAGACGGGGAGAGCCCCAGGGTTTGGAGTAGAGCCAGGGCTGGTTTTCCAGTCTGCAGTCTTCCAGAGGGCCTTGGCCGGGGCTCATGGGTGGTGGGCTCAGGGCTGGGATGTGGGGACTCCCAGGAAGCCCATGGTGCCTTTGAGGAGGGCCCAGAGCTGCGAGGCAGGCCACTCCACAGCTGGCTGCATCAGGAGCCTTCCTCCGTGGCTGCTGGGTGGAAGGGTCCAGGGTGTGGGGGAGGGGCGGTGGCCAGGGCTCAGGCAGCAGAGGCACCCTGGGTCACCACGTGGAGCGAAGCCAGAACAGAGCAGATGGGAGTGCCTCCCTTCCAGGGTGGACTAATCTCTCCACCTTGCCATTCTGTATTCGGACAGGTGACGTGGGCTGGCCCATGGGAATCCCACAGTTGTGGTCTACTGGGGGTCTGAAAATCTTCACCTTTACGCCTGTGCATCGCTGCGAGAATGCGCCCAGGCTGTAGCATGGGAGACACGTGCAGCCCAGCCACACAGCCGAGGCCACCAGGTCAGACTACCACCAGCCAACCTCACCGAGAGCAAGCCAGTCCAGATCAGCAGAGCCTCCTGGCCCATCACCCAAGGTGCAAGCACCACAGACGTTGTCAATGCCACTGGTGGGTATTTGTTACACAGCATCACTGTGACCTTGGATAACTGCTACCCGACTGATGCACTTCAGTGGCAGCCACGGTGTCCTGTGCCTGTGACCTGGGGGCAAATGTCAACCCCTGCCTTGCATGGTGCCACGGTCTCACGCACACGGGCCTCATTGCAGTCTCAGAGGTGGATGTTGGGCCTCCCCGGGGGAGCGTCAGCCCCCCCCCCCGGGAAGCTCAGTAGGCGGCAAGAGCGCAGCCTCCCTGCTGCGAGGCCCTGATCGCCCATCCCTTCCCCACAGCTCTCGCCTGGGAAGGGGACTAAAAGGACTCTTGGGAGGAGTGAGAGACATAACACATTCCACATGGGGCCTGACACTTAGGAAACACCTCACAGGTGTCCTTCCTTCAGCTCTCCCAGCTGCCCTGTGATGTAGGACTGTCCCTGTCGCCACCCATCTGGTGTGGGAGCAAACCGAGACCCAGAAAGGTCAAAGCTGAGACTGTGGTTCTGCACCCTGGGCGTGGCTGCTCACAGATGCCTCGCTGGTGGAGAGTGGCAGAGCCAGGAAAGGGTTCCCTGTGGGGCACCAGGGTGGGCTAGGCTCGGGGCCGGCAGGGCGGTGACACCCTGGCCTCGCCAACAGCAGCAAGGGCCCTGATGACTAGCGTGTGTCCTCCCACCTCTGGTAGCAGCTGCCCCATGGGGGAGCAGGTGACAGGCTACAGCGGGGACAGAGGGAAGGCCTGATGTCATGCTGCTCTGTCGGTTGGGCTCACAGAGGCAGCTGAGCTGGGAGCAGCTGTGGTGGGGTCTACATCACGGACATGGCCAGCAGGGGGTGGCCACTGCCAGGGAACAAGGCACCTACTTTGTCTTTACTCAGCAAGTGCTGGGAGCTGTTCTTTTTTAAAAAAGGTTTTATTTATTTATTTTGGGGGTGGAGGAAGAGAGATAGAGAGGGATAGAAACATCCATGTGCTAGAGACACATTGATTAGTTGTCTTCTCCTGCGCCCCCTACTGGGGGCCTGGCCCACAACCCAGGCCTGTGCTCTGACTGGGGATCAAACTGACAAACTTTCGACTCGTAGGCCAGCACTCAATCCACTGAGCCACACCAGCTGGGGCTGGGCACTGTTCTAACGGGCTTCACAGGCTCCCCACCAAACTCGTCTTTTGTTAGGATGACCACCAGGGCCTCCTCCTTGATCCCACCGTGCCCTTCAACCTGCCTCCCAAGGCAGGCCGACTGAGCTTTCCCAAAGGTGTCCTTGTCCCGCTGACTCTCTCCTGTGGGGCCTCAGTGCCTGCAGGACTAAGACCTAAAGGCCAGCGCTCCGGCCTGGCCCACCTCTCCCCGGTCCCCTCCCACACACTCACGGGAATGGGCAGTGAGGGTGGGCGGGCTAAAGGGCAGCTTCCTGTGCCTTAGCCCCACCCCAGGATTCAGCTCAGCTCTGCTCCAAGCTGATACAATTCCTTTAAAAGCTTGGTGGGCTTCCTGTGCAACAGATAAACATTAGGTCAAAGCTGCAGTCATGCCTGTCAGAGACATCCTCTCCCTTTCTCTCTGTTCTGGGCTGTGGGAGAAGCCCCCCCCCCCTTTTTCTTTTAAGATTTTATTTAATTTTAGAGAGAGGGGAAGGGAGGGAGAAAAGTAGAGAAAGGAGTAATGTGTGGCTGCCTCTCGAGTGCCCCCTAGTGGGCACCTTGCCCACAACCCAGGAATGTGCTCTGACTGGGAATCAAACCTGTGATCCTTTGGTTTTTGCCTCAAAAACCAAACCGAACCGAACCAAACTGAAAACACAGTGCTCAGACGCAGGCAGAGCTGGGCGGGCCCTGCCGCTGTCCCCATTAACCGCTACCTAATGACAGGCACGCTCGGGGTGAGGTGTCCTGACGTCTGCCTCTGACTCTGAACTGCATCACAGAAATGAGAGGCCTCAGTGGGCGGTGGGGACCGGTGATGGATAGACGCCAGCACACGGACAGCAAGACACAGGCAGTGGGCACACAGGCGTTCACTGCACAACCCTCTCGGCTTTTACGTTGACAGTTCTCACCATAAAATGCTGGGGAGAAAGAAGTATAAAGAGAGCCCAGGGATGCCCCTTACCCCCACCCCACCGCTGCGCCAGTGGGGCTGACACCGGCCACAGAGACCGCGCCATCTGCTTCCCTCAGAGCGCAAACCTAATTATTCCCGTTATTAACTTAAAGCCCATTAGAATCTTCCCATCAACCTGGACACTCAGCCAAGAACCAGACATAGACAGGAGTGACGGGCCCACTGAGGACACGGGCGGGGCGAGGCAGACGCTGTGGCGGGGGTGGGGGGGGCAGGCGGGGCCTGGGAAGACGGCAGAGGGACGGGGATGTCTCCCACCACTGTGTCTCCCCCGCCCTCATGCGAAGCCTGTGTTCCCGACCTGAACAGGACATCCCTGGAATGGCTGGAGCCCCAGGTCCAGAGATAAGAAGTCCCTTCCCCCCGAAGCAGGGTCAGCCCCCAGCTTGGCCTGGGCCACGCCCGCTCTGCCTGCGTCTGAGCACTGTGCTGCTGCAAACTCCCCAGACCCAGAGAAAATGGGGTCCAACCACCTGTGCCCAAGGGAATAGCAAACACAACCCGAGATTCTCTCCAAAGAGGGGCAGGGACGCCGTGTGGGGCTGAGCGGGACGGGGTGGGGGTTGGTGCTAGACCGCCAACTGGGGGCCAGGCTCTGGGTCGAGTGCATGGTCAGCTCCAGCCGCTTGGTGGCTGTGGGAGGGGGTGGTGACCCAGGGCGAGCCGAGGCTCAGAGAGGCGGAGGGCTTCCAAGTCACACAGTGGGGCCCGGAGACACTGGTCCCTCTGCACGCCCCCCCCCCCACCGCCCACTGTCTGCCTTGTGCCTGTGCCTTCTTTTGGACCCCACCTCCGGACCCTGGGGCCTGGGCATCAGAGGGAGTCACACCCCAGGCCAGGCTTCTGGGGAGCGGGTCCCCAAGCCACATGTGGCCTCCTGGGCCTCCACCCCTCGGGACATTCGGGGTACCCAGTGAGGTGGGAGAAAGGCCCCTAGGGCTGCTGCTGGAGGCTGGCCAGTGGCAGTGGCAGTGGCGGGAGTTGCCTGGCCAGTCGCCAGGAGCTTTTAGCAGGAAGAGCAGCTCTTCATTACAGCTGGGTGGATGAGGCTGGGGGGACGGCAGCCTCTGGGCGGGCCCTGCCGCTGTCCCCAAGCACCAACCTCCTCGCTCCCGCTGCTCCCCTCGCTCCCGCTACCCCAGACCCTCCTGTGCTCCTGCTAGTGCCCCCCAGCCCACTTACCCAGCCCTCCCACCATGTCAGCCACACCCTACACCCACCCGCTTCACCCCACCCCCCTCCACTCGGAGGTGCCTCTTCCCCGAGCTTTTACCCACTATTGTAGTTAGTTCCCCCACCTGCCTATCAACACACACACTCCCTTCCACCGCCCCCCAACTCCTGTGCGGGTGTAAAGTCACACCCCGGCCCCCAAAGAGGCCCCCTGACTTTGATGGGGTAGGGACAACCCTGAGCACTCACTGGGTACCAGACGTCACCTGCAGGCAGCTCAGTGACACCCCACTTTACAGGTGGGTCCCGAGGAGAGCTGGGTGAGGGAAAGGGGCCTGGGCGACAGGGCTGCCGTCAGGGCGGGGGACAGTGCAACGCTGTCCTGGGGTCTGGCTCCATGGTGCCCACCCCAGATGAAGGAGGGAGGGCGGTAGGACTCCCAGACCCCCCCCCCCCCCCCCCCGTTTCCGGAACGCCTGCAGAGCAGCGCATCCTCCTGCTCCTCAGAGGACACGCCCGTGTCCCAGGTGAGGAAACGGAGGCCAGCCAGAGAGCCTAAGGGGCCAGCCCCGGCCTCCTGGCCAGGCTCACAGGGCATGGCAAAGCCATGGCCGGCCTGCAGGGACCCCGAGCCAGCACCCTCCCCGTGACCGATGGCCGCCTGGCTGCACGGCTGCCCCCGGGCTTCACCTGGGCTGTCCTGGGTTCCCTCGCCGCGGCCTCTGGGGCGAAGTCGGAACGCGCCGGGCAGATGCTCAGCGTGAAGGAGACTTTGTACTCTCTATTTACAAGAGGAGGCTTGTGAGCAAATTAGCAGGGTAACCAGGGAAAATGTTTGGCTTCCGTGGGTGGGAATTGGAGCCATCTGTTCCCGAGTGCTGGGGAAACAGTGGAGCAGTCGCTGGCGCACCCCCCCAGCCCCGCACCCAGGGCTGCTGAGAGGGCAGCCTGGCACCCACGGCTGTGTGTCCCCAGGCAGGGCCGTGCCTCCTCTGGGCCTCTGTACCTGCATCTGTGAACCCTGGGGGCCTGCCCAGCCCTGGGGACCCCAGAACCTGTCCACCTGCCCCCTTCTCCTGCTGCTCTCCCCTCCTGGCTCCCAGCCCCAGCCCCTCCCGGCAGATCAGCAGGGTTGCGGACAAGGCAGCACTGGCCTTGGCCTTCGGTGTTTTGGGGTTTCTTTACCAGGGGACTCCTTTGTTTCCAAGCTGGAAATAGCTTTAGGAGGTTACAGTTCACCCATCCAGACACGTGGGACAAAGTCTAGTGACTGGTGCGAGGATGCCTCTCCTTGGAAGGAGAGTGGGGGTCCAGACCCCTCTCTGGGCGGCTCGCCTCATTGGGGTCCGGGCTGGGAGGGATGACTGGGGTCTTTCAGAGAGGAGGTGGAGGTGGAGCGGGGGAGGGAGGGACGGGCAGAGGGAGGGAGGACAGAGGGAGCCGGGGACCGCCCCCTTCTGTTCTCTGGCGTGCTAACCCTTGGCTGCATAGACACAAGGCATGTGGGCTGTCCGCCCTTTGGCGCCTGCCCTGGGCCCTGCAAATGCTGAGGCTGGCCTGACCCCAAGCTCCAAGCTGCATACTTCCGTTCAGGTGGTCTGGTGGTCCCAGAACACCTGCCCCTGCCCCCACCCCAGCAGGCTTCCTGGGCTCTCAGGAAGTCGTCACATGGGGAGCGGGTGGCGTGCAGCCAGTCCCCAAACCCCAGTGGGGCCACTCTGCCGTCTGGGGGTGGGTCCTGGTTCAGGAGAAGCCTGGTGTCAGCCGAAGGTGGCTCCTCCCCTGGAAGGAGCTTATCTTGGCTGAATTTTCCTAATCCTTTTGGGGGATTAAAGGAATTCACTGCCTGTCCCTTAATGCGGGTTAAGGATTTAATAGGCTTCAGGCTTTCCAAGAGAAAGCCCGGATGACTTTGCTCTGGACTGGCTGGGTGACCTTGATCTGGGCCGCTGAGGTCTGTGGTCCTTGAGATGCTGCAAAAGGCATGGACGGAGGTGGCCGTGGCCGTGGTGCACGTTGGTGGCAAAGTCTCTCTCCCCATCCGCCCTCGGAGTGGGGGTGGGGGGCGGGAGGGCTGTCAGTCATGCATCGAAGCAGGAGGCCAGCCCCTCAGGCTGGAGTCTGAGACCCCGGTGTGGGCCAGGCTGGCTCCTCCCAAGGCCTTTCTCCTGGGTGGGTGGACGGCTGTCTTCTCCCCGTGTCCTCACGTGATTGTCCCTCTGAGTGGCTCTGTCCCCTCTCTTCTCACAAGGACGTAGCCATATCGGATTCAGGCCGCCCTGGTGACCTGCTGTTACTTTAACCACCTCTGGAAAGGCCCATCTCCCAATATGGTTGCTTCCGCAGGTCCTGGTGGCTAGGACGAGTCTGGGGGACCCACTGCAGCTGTGTTGTCTGCAGCCCAGTTGGTGCTTTGTCGCAGCAGCCACAGGAAACTCACGCAGGACAGCTTGGGGCTCACGGGGCAGTTTCCTGAGACGGTGGGAGACGCAGGCAGACGGTCCCAGGGGGGTCTTCTCCGAGGGTCATTGTCACTCTGCCCCTCCTGTGTACTGTTCACAGTGGCCGTCACAGAGGCCAGACCAGGCTCCTGGGGCGGGGACAGGGCCTCCGCTTCTTGATGGGCAGAACGGCCAGGAACCGGAAACGCCCTTTGGCCCCGGGCGGGGGCGGTGGTGGATGGGTTGGGAGGAGAAAAGACTGGTGGTGAGAAAAGACTGGTGATGAGAAAGAGAGGATGGAGAAGGGGGTTATTAAAAAGACAGATCCTAGAGAAATAAAGCCACAGAACATCATGCTCCCTGAGCACGGAGTGCCCCCGGCCTGTGTGTGAGCCGTTCTGAGGGACCTAGTAAACGTGGACTGGAGGGGTGCAGGGGGGAGCTTCGCCCTTAGCCCGAGGTCCCTGCCGGGTGCTCCTTCTTGAGCATTTGTCTGTGGAGCCCAGGAGAGGGACGGATTTGGAGTGTCTGTCTGTCGGGGTTGGTGGCAGTGTCAAAGGTCACAGTGTGCTCTCCCCAGCAGAAGTCAGAGGGACACGGCCTCCCCGGAAACCCCTTCCTGGTCTGCAAGCCTCTGTTCTCAGTGAGGTCGGAAGTTCCCTCAGGACTCCTCAGCTCCCGAGATCTGTGGGTTAATCCCCCTGGGCCCAATTTCCCTTTCAGCCAAAGGCTGTGAGGGGTCGGAGGGCTTCCCACGCAGTCCCATCTCGGTTTTCTTGGGCTTTCAGGGGGCGTTTAATGATTGATGGTGTGGCTGCCTCCCATGCCTTGGGTGCTGAGGGCGCTTTGGGTTTCTCTCCCTGGACCCAAGGAAGGAGGGGAAGCCATGGGCCTCGGGTAAGTGCCACCTCCTCCCTGGGCCTCGGGTGTCAGGTCCATGAGACGGGGGTGTTGTTGGGTCCGAGTGGGTGGCAGATTCTCCACACAGAATCGTCCACCAGGGACGTGCTTATCAGCCGAAACTGTGTATACATGTGCAAGGTGGGGCCCGCTCCTGGGCCAGCCCCAGCCCCGCCACTGGCTACAGGATCCATCCTCCAGGGCAGCCCGATCCTTCTCACAGTCCCAATTCGAAAACTCCCAGGGAACAATGCTGACTGGCTCGGCTTGGGTCACACGGTGACTGGGGGGTGGGAGTGGAGAGGGGCTCTTCCCCAGAAGGAAGTGCTAGCATTCAGTTATGGGGGGGGGTCTCACTACAGCCTCTAGAATGTTCTTCAGAGGGAGGAGAGAGCCTGAAGTTTAAGGGGAAAGAAGATTCTGAGAGAAGTGGGAAACGGGCCTGGGCGTCTATTCTAGTCCCTTTGATCCTTATCGCAGTTGTCGGCTCCATGACAACGCGTGACTTCCGTGCGCAGCCAGGTTTATATTTGTGTCCGCGAAGCCTCCCCAGGACTGCGCTTTCCAGGGCTGGGGGCGGCCAAGGGGGCCCTCCGGGGCTGTGGGGGACGCTCCGCTGGACACTGATGGTCGGGGGTGGGGCCCGCCCTGGGTTCTGTCCTGTGACTTCGTAGCTGCCACCCACCTCAGGCTCCCGCTCGGCCCCTCCTCCCGGCTGCAGCCACGTGTCATTCGCCTCTTCAAGGACATCTGCCAGCGAGTCAGAGCCGTGTGGCCAACAGCACGTCAGCCACTCGCTCGGCCTGGCTTCACCTGGAACAGGGATCTGCAGCTCACGCGGCCGCACACGGTGACGCACACGAGTCACATCAGATGCCAGCACACGTGCACACCCCACAGGCCCACACATGCACACGTGAGCATGTGCACACTGTCTCCCATGGCCACACCTACCCCTGCCCGTGGCGAGAGTCAACCCATTGCCGATTTGCCACAGAGGCAAAGCCTCGTCCCCGTCGCAATGTGCAAGCACAGACGTGAGGTCCCGACGGAGTCGCAGGCCCGATGGGTCCTGGTTTGCCAGCAGGAGGGCCATCGCTCCCGACCAGGCTTTGCTGGCTGCACCCCGGGAATTTCAGGGGGCCCCGCTCTGGGCCCAGCTCCAGCCTGGCGGTCCAAGGACTCAGCCGATGTCCCTGCAGTGGGCGTCTGCCGCTGCCCCAGGGACGGCTCCACGCGGGGGCCCCAGTTTCTGGAAGCAGAGAGACTCTTCATCCCAATTGCCATGAATTCCTGCCATGCTGGCTGTGGGCCGAGGCGTGAGGGCAGGAGTGACCGCCTGGCCGCCAGGTGAGTAACTTCAGCATGTCGTCAATGCTCAGATGTCCTCTGTCTGGCTCGTACATTTTCCAACTTTTTATTTTGAAAAATATCGATGTTCCCAGAGCAACGAACACCTAACAGATGCTGCCTCGAGATCCGTATCTGTCGGTACGGCAGCCTTCTCTCTTAGGTAGACGGCATTTTCAACCACCCCGCACAGGTCATTGCTACTGTTCTACTTGTTTAAAGATTTATGTTTTAGAGAGAGGGGTAGTGAGGGAGAAAGAAAGGGAGGGAAACATCGACGTGTGAGAGAATCATCCATCCATCGGTTGCCTCTTGCTGTGCCCCAACCCTGGACCTGGTCGGCAACCCAGGCCTGTGCCCTGACTAGGAATCGAACCGGTGAACTTTGGGTTTGCAGGCCAGTGCTCAACCAACGGAGCCACACCAGGCAGGGCTATTTTATTTTATTTATTTTTTAGTCAGTGTATCTTTATAGTCACTAACAGGCTTATTAATGTCTTTGCTCAGCATTGCTTAAAAAAAAAGATACCTCTTCCCTTTTTTGTGTGTGTTTTTAATGTCCCCCTGGAAAAACTCACCATTATTCACTCAGCAAGCATTTCTCGGGTGGCCCTTATCACACGAGTCCCCCTCACTTCATGAAGGTAATCGCTCGCTGCTGTAGGACTCGGCTACAGCGCTGTTGGCGGCGGTGTCCTGTGACCTTCCGGGCTTTTCTGTGCCGCTGCGTTGTCCAGGCAGAGCTGGTGCACGGGGACTGCCGGCCGGGAAGTAGTGCTTCCACTGCCAGGCGCTCAACTGAGCACCCCTGGGGGGCGCAGCACGTCCCCACGGGTTTTTAGGGAGTCGTATTCTTAGCAGACAACGACCGTTCTGCCTCCTCCTGTCTGGTGGGTTTTTTATTTTGTTTTCCGTCGTGGTGGTTACACACAACGTACGCTCTCCAATTGAACCATCTCTCAGGGTGCAGTGAGGAGGCCGTGGTTGCCTTCCCAGTGCCGAGGGGCCACCCCCACCCCTCCTTCCAGAACAGAACGACTTCACCGACCCAGACGGGAGCTCTGTCTCCCTTACGGCCACTCCCGCTCCCTCCCCCGGCCGTGGCACCCGCCTCAGCAGCCCCCCACCCCCACTCCTGGACAGGGCTGTGAGCCTTCTTCAGGGCTGGTGGCCAGGGCTGCCTCGTCCCTTTCCGCCGGGCAGCAGCTCAGGGGTTTGAGTCTGGAGCAGTCTGGGCCTGCTCTTCTTCTCAGCATCGAGGTCTTGGGGGTCTCTGGGGTCTGTCCTTGGGGCCCACACCCCAGGCCTTTGTCCCATAAGCCCCACCTCACGGCTGTGCCTTCGAGTTTCTCACACCTGAGAATTTCTCTGACTTTCTTTTGAGCCCACTTAGGCACTTGCATTTATAGCTGGAGGTCCTGGGTCCTCCAGGTTCATTCCTGTTGCTGGAACCTTTCACGTGCGCCCATGGCCCACAGGCCGCCCATGGTGGACTTTCGGGCATTCCCCAGTTGGGACCTGAGGCTTGGGGGCGCCCCCTGGAAAGTGAAGACCCTATCTGTTCAATGACCAATTTAAACCTAAAGTTGGGTGAGCAAGAGGATGTGAGGGACGAAAATGATTTTTTTTTTTTTAGATTTTATTTATTTATTTTTAGAGAGGGAAGGGAGGGAGAAAGAGAGAGAGAGAAACATCAATGCGCGGTTGCTGGGGGCTGTGGCCTGCAACCCAGGCATGTGCCCTGACTGGGAATCGAACCTGCGATGCTTTGGTTCGCAGCCCGCGCTCAATTCACTGAGCTACACCAGCCAGGGCGACGAAAATGAATTTTAAACGACAGCTGGGTGACCGCTCCTTTGCCTGGTCTGTCCTCGCCAGGGTTTATTTTAAGCACTGGGGAGCTCTGGCACTGCCGCCTCAAACCTGGGCTGGGAGCTCACGCGGCAGCCAAGCTCTCCCCCGGCTTCTGCAAACATGAGCTCCCCAGGAGGCAGCCCCCGCGTGGCTGCAAGTGACAGAGACAGCACACACCACAGTTCTGGGTCCTTCAGCCTGCAGGGAGCAGGTCTGGGGGCGGGCTGGGCTGGCACACCCCGTGACCGCAGAGTGCCCCACTTCTGGCATTTTTAAAACATGAGTGTTTCACCCTGGCTGGGGCACCAGCCTGCGAACCAAAGGGTTGCACAGGCCTGGGTTGTGGGCCAGGTCCCCAGCTGTGGGCACATGAGAAGCAACCACACAGTCATGTTTCTTTTCTCCTCTTTCACCCTCCCTTCCCCTCTCTTTAAAAATAAATTTAAAAAAAATCTTTAAAGAAAAAAAGAATGTTTTGAAGATGTTCAGTGTAGCAGGGATTGGGGAGGATGGCACTCCATGAAACTCACACTCGGCTAGTGGAAGCAGAAGTTGGTTCAACCAGGGGTTGTCTGCAAAGACGGTAGCTGCCATCCCTCCCCCCGCCCCCCTGCCTGGCCCTTCCCTCAGGTGCCTGCTGCTCTCTGTCAACAGGTGGAGCCCAGTTCCCTCCCTGAAGCCTGCCCTGACCTTCTGACCTCTTCAGCCAAGAGCGGTCAAGGAGTCACGGGGCCAGTTCCTCTTTGTGGAGAAGCAGCTCCCACTCTCACTCCCTGGAAGTCGGTAGCCATGTCGGAAGGAAGCCCAAGCAGCCGTGTAGCTGGAAGGTGCCTGGACATCTCGGCTCTGCCCGGCTCTGGGACGACCCTCCCCAGCCGGGCCCAAGCCCGAGTGCTTCCTTGCTAGCCTGCGGTCTAAGCAGTTCTGAGACAGAACACATGCATGGCACAGCGCTTCCAGGAGAGGGTGCAACCGTGTCGTCTGGCACACCCACGGACATCTGTGGCCACACTACCAGCTGTCTGCAGAGCGTTCTCGTCGCCCTCACCCCCTGGCCGTGACACCCCCGGCCCCTGTGCAACTGTTCACGAGCTTCCCGTGTCTGCGGACCTGCCTGTTCTCGATGCCTCCTGTAAAGCAGCCATGCAGTGAGTTGGGGGCCTGGCACCTTTCCCTGAGTGGTGTGTCTGCCAGGCTTGTCCCTGCTGCAGCAGTGTCAGCGCCTCCTTCCTTGGCAGGGCCGAGTAGTACTCCGTGGACAGACAGACCATGTGCGATCTGTCCATCCAGCACTGACGCTTCTTCCCTTCCTGCTGCCTCAATCCCCCTCCATCCTTCAGGGGCCCCTGGGAGCTGGCCCGAAATTCACTGTCACGAGTGACTTCGACCATGCTGAACTTGCCCAGCCCCTTCTTGGCATTTCCCCGAGTAGCACGTCTCCACTCTGCTGCAGGGATGTTATTTACAGGGGCAATGGCACAAGTGAGGCCCTGGGCGGCAGGGCGAGGGGCCGCCCTCAGCGACCTTGCTCCGTGTTTACACTCTCACGGAGCACGGCTGGTCTCCACTGGGACGCAAATGTCACTGGGGTCCCATTTGACTGTGCCCTCTCTGCACAGTGTCTGCTAGCTCAGAAAGGTTAGGGGGCGCAGTGGGGAGCAGGGTGGATCCAGGCAAGATCAGTTCAGTGTGGTCCCTGATGACGTGGCTATTTAGGGAGACCACATGGCGTGGGAGGGAAACATGGGGATACACGGTCCACCTACTTCCGCAGTAAGGAACGTGTCAGCCCAGATGGAAGATGCGGAGGACTGCCAGGGCCCTGGGGAGATACCTGGTCAGAAACGGAGACAGAGCCTTGGGTGAGGGTGGGCTTCCGCCGGCAACAGGAAAAGCGGGCTGAATTTACCGGTGACTTGAATTTATGCAGTTCTACATGGCAACATTTCAGGAAGTGGTTGGAGTTTACAATACTCTCCACTTAATATGCACTTCCTCTCGTCTGTGAAGTTCCCAAATCCCTGCAAGATCGGCCTGAACTCACAGGTGAGCTCCCCACCGAGGGGACCTCACTCCGAACCCTCCTGCGTCCCTGGCTCCAGGGGCCCAGGCACCAATCAGATCGGGGAGGGACCCCTCCTGGGAGGATGCGGCCGCAAAAACCAGTGCTCTTCCCACCCCCTGGGGAAGAAATTCCTGGCCTTCCTGCAGCAGCTCAGGGACACCTGCAGTGAGCCCACTGGAAATGCATTAGGAAAGGCACGTGTTCTTTATGAAACGGGAGCCATCGGCACATGGATGGATGGCGTCTCACTCGCGTCCCTAGAGAACTCAGCGCACTGGGATCTCCTCCCACGGGACAGTGGCCACGAGACATGGTTGTCACACATCAGCCCGAGGTCTGAGGCAGGGATGCAGCTCAGCCGTGAGCCCCCACGCCTCCCCCAGCTGTGTGCCTGTGGGCACCGCTGCATGCCTTACCGACGGGCAGGGCAACAGAAAGCTGGCATTTCTCAGCCTCTGGCAGGCACAGGTTCCCCAGCCTCGAGGGGACAGTGACAAGGCGAGAGCTGTCGAGCCAGCGCTGTAAGACCAGGGCAACTGTGGCCGAACATGGGAGCCTGTGAGCAGGGGCAGCGGCCCTGCCCCTGCCCCGGGCCGCCCAGCCTCTGCCCACGGCCACCAGGAGCGCCCACCAGCTTCTTTCCGACCATCCGGTGGGGTCAGATTTCTATACCACCTCTCAGACGAGGCCGTGGATTCAGTAGAAAGCAGCACACAGTCCATTTCACAAGGGACAGACATGGATTCTGGGTGAAACCCCTTGGAAGGGCTCGGTCAGGGTGCAGGACCCAGACTTTCTTGCTGTGATGTTCAAGGCAGAATCACAGCACGTTTATGTGATAGTGCAGACTCGACGCAGGGCCTGTGAGTGGGTTGCGAACCAGCGAACACACAGGTTGTAACTTCTCAACGGTGACGAGATGCTCACCGTCCTGGGCTCCTTCCCGGTCTGAGCCAGCACGGAGCGTGAGCTGCGGCTGCCTTTACCTGCAGGCCAGACACACCTGCACTCGCCTGCTGGTGCAGGCCACCGGCTCACCCAATATCGAACTGTGAAATTAAATCACAACTGGGCAAAGAATGAAACAGGGTAGGGGCAAGGAATCAAAACGGTCTTGAATTCTGAGCTTTGAAAAGGTTTATTGTTTCCAAAGTAAAAGCCTTCCCTGGTTGGATACCAGGGAAGGATAAGAATGGCCATGTCTCGAAATCCATTTATTATTTCTTTTGTGCTTCACAAAACCCACAGAATGAAAAGGTACAACATGGGCCAAGAGTTATGACCTGGGCATGGAGACCCCTTGCTGGGAGCTGGGGACCCTTGTGGGGCCAGGCCGAGCTGCTCAGGTAGCAGGTCGTGTCCTGTCCCGGCTGGAAGGAGTCTGCTCTGGGGTGAGATGCCCGGATCTGGGTGGCCGCAGCCTGCTGGCCACAGCTGGCAGTGCCCCGTCTACCAGACTTGGCTACGTGCTGAGCTGTGACTGTTCTTAGAATCCAGAAGTAGGAAAGGCAGGGACGAAGGAGGCCACGCATAACCTTGAACGTGCCTCGTGCCTGCCCGCCTTCTCCCCTTTCCCACCAGCTCCATCCTCAGGAGTCAGAACTGAAGGAAAACAGTCGGTTTCAGTCCATAAGCCAGTTCCTGCCTCAGTGTTTCCTGGGTGCCCACAGCCCACACGGCACGACAACTGTGAGGCGGGATCGTCCCGCCTGTCCGGGTTTGCGGGTGACCTGGGCCGGCCATGCTGCCAGTAGGGGGCAGAATCAACTGGGGACTGAATTCAGGTTCAGTTCAAATCCCGGTTCGGTTGAGAAGGTGCAAAAGCTTTGGTCCCAATCCACGGGAGTTCTTCAGGTGTTTCTGGGTTTGGTTCCTTCCCTCTCTCCCCAAATAATTTTTCTTGACATCCGGAAAACATGGCATCATAACAAAATAAAACTGGTGTGCGGTCTGGAGCTCAGCACATCAGCCCCCGCGTCCGGCTGGGTTCTGCCATCTGAGGTCCCAGCACGCCCTCCTGGCGGCCTCCCCGGCAGCACATGCCTCAGGCCCGGCGGAGGCGCAGGTCCATCGGAGGCGGGCCATGGGCACCTCCACGGGCGAGGAGCAGCACCGGGCAGGGCATGCTTGGACCTCCCGGCTACCCCTGCCGGCTGGATGGCCTTTCTTTCCTCTCTGCCGGTCTGAGAGCTGAGCAGCCCAGGCTGAAGACGCGCTTCCCGCGTCTCCCGGCTGCCCATTCCTGAGAGAGACGGGAAGCCACAGGCCTTCGAGAAACTCGGCAGCCAGTCTGCCTCCTCGGGTCCCAGAAGTCGGAGGTCCACAGCAGGCGCCAACAGCACCTCCCACACAGGAAACACAGTTCTCGCTTGGGTCACCAGGGTACCCCCGCTTAGGGCACCCAATTGTCCCAGGCACCTTTGACACCACCTCCCTGACAACACCCGCCTGGACCCCCAGTTCCAGGGGAGACAGTGAGGACCTTCCAGGGCAGGCGCGGGAAGTCTGGGTGCTGGGTGCTCCAACTCCAGAGCCGAGGGCAGTCCCTGCTCGGGACTCAGCAGAAGCCTGTCGGGCTGTCCCTGCGCGTCCCACGTCGTCAGGGACCCAGGGCAGACACAAGCCGAGTACCTGCCGCATCACCTCTGACTAAGGCTGCACTTCACGTTGCTGCCGTACCAGGGTTTCCGGGGGTCGCCGCTGTGGGCAGAACTCACTTGAGGAGCCTCTTAACCACAGGCTCTCACCGTGGAGCCGCCCCGGACGGGCAGCAGAGGCACACAGACTGACTTCGAGTTGGACCCAGGCACTTCAAGTTGGCGGTCAGTCCAACCAAGTCCCCGGCCTCTGCCCTCCCTGAGCCGCCCACTGCTACGGCCAAGGCACAGACGTGACCTGAACACGACCAGACTCCTCTGCCCACTCTGCCCAGAACCCCGACAAAGGAAAAAGGGAGGGCGAGGCCAGCGTTTCTCCCTTGATCCTGAACTGTCCTATCCCACAGAAACCAGGATAATTCTTTGTGCCATTAACGCCACTCGCGTGTCCTGGTTTGGAACACAGAGTGTGAGATTATCTGAGGTTTATGTTCCGTAAAAATGAAAAGGAAGCCAGGCCGAGCCTGGAACTCTTGCCCAGAACCTCTCGTTGCTTTGCTGAAAACGGTTCTGTGAGGTTGAAACAGAAAAGGCACAGATCCTGGCAGAAGAGGCATGCACGACCCACTCCTGCTGTGCGTCTCCCTGTCTTGGCTGCTCCTGACCCAGGTGAGGGCCCCGAGGTCCAAGGACAAGCTGGGACCACCACACTTTGAGTCTGTGCTACGGCGTGGACGTAGAGAGATCTACCAGCTTTCCTAAAAAACAAACCACACACACATAGGTATTCGGCAGGAAGGTGACAGTAGAGACCAGGTTACTCGACACAGGGACCCTGCCCTTCACTGCGGTGGGCCGGGCAGTCCTTCAGGTCTGCGTGCTGCTGGGGAGGACGGTTTCTGCAGAAGGCGCCTCTCACAGCCCACGTCCACATGGAAAACATGATCAGAACCAGAAGCCCGCCATGGAAGAAATCCCAGAAGAGTCCAACTTGGAAAGAATTTAATTAATAAAGTGGGGGCTGTGGTCCAGGAGGGGCCCTTGGGGGCCCCCAAGGCCGCCGCCCACCCTGCCCTAGGGCCCTGAGGAGCAGCCTGCTCTGCACGTGCGCCTCATAAGTACAGGTGGTGACGGCCACACGCCCGCACTCGTTTGGAGGTGGCCTCTAGCTAGCTGTCCCAGGCCGGCTTGGCACATTAATGCATGCAAAGCAAGGAGGTTTCGAGGGCTTCACCAAACAGTTAATTTTGGCAAAAAGAGAAAACAAACAAAGAGCTAAAACTCATAGCAGGATTAAAAGCCACTAAAGTGAAAACCATGTATTTCAACAGTATGGGACAGACTACAGCTACAATCTCTTTTTGTCTGTTGAGTCTCTGCCATCCTTTCCCCAACTCAGGTCGCAGTTCGTAGCAGCATAACACAATGTCCTCTGCCAGCCCGTGTCCTCTGCTCGGGGTCAGAGTTCAAAGGCCAGGTCAGTCCGTCCGCAGAACCATGGGCGGGTGCTCGCTGTCCTCCTCCAGCCGCAAGGCGCGGGCTTCCTCCTCCAGCCGCACGCCGCCCACTGCGCCCGGCTCGTCCGTGCGGGCTGCAAAGAGAGGCGGTCAGCTTGGGGGCCCGTGAGGGTGCTACTGTGCAGTGGCCCCCACAGCCTGTGTTTCCGTCTCTCTCCCGACTAACAAGCTCTCTGCAGCCTTAGGCAACTCAAGATGTAGTCAACTCTTTTCCAAAAGTCTTAACTTTCAAAGAGACGTCAGCAGAGCACACGGGGGCTTCCCGACGGGCAGACTGCTCATCTCCTGGTGGGCACTTCTCGACTGGCTACGTGAGATGCTCTAACGCAGACACGAGACGCACAGCGCCCTCCGACTGGAAGGCACTCCATTGAAGAGGAGTGGCAAGCAGGGACGCTCTCCCCCTCGAGCAAGGATACAGGGCCACCCCGTGAGGGCAAGCTGCTTTTTTGGGGGGGGAGACAGCTCACAGGAGATGAACAGCCACAGCCAAATGGGCCACCCGTCTGCCTGCACACTGACTGACTGACACTTCCTCGAGGGCCAGCGTGCAGGCCGCTGTCCCGCTGTAGCCCGCCTTCCTCCCGCGGCCCGTGGCCCAGGGCCCGAGGGCTCCCCTGCAGGCTTGTGGACCCATCAGACAGGCAGGTGGGAGGAGACCCAGGATGAGCACCGGGCAGTGGCGGGTGCAGGCCCGTGTTCTGGGACAGGCAGCAGCCAGGGAACACGTCACGTGTACCCAAAGCAGCCTCAGCCCTGGCTGCCTTTCCTCCCAGAGAAATGGGACGGACCCGGCCTTTAGAGGCCGGAGCAGCCCTGTGTGGACGGCTGGCCTCTGAGCACCCTCGCTCCCCCACCCAACAGGAAGTGGCGGGTGGGCAGTGCCCACTAGGGAGGAAAGCACGGAGCAGGAGAAGCACAGGCAGCCCAGGTGCGGTAGCCGCCCGGCCTCCTGCCGAGCCCTTACCCAGTCTGGTTGGAGAGGCGGGTGCGTGAGTACCTTTGGCGGCGGCCGTGCTGTAGGTCTGCGCTACCAGGGGGCAGTCGTGAGAGGCGGAGTCTAGGATTTCATTGGTTGTCTCCATACTGCCATCCAACCTGGTAAAAGTGGAGCAAACACCAGTGAGGACGTCACGGGGCAAAGGTCATGTGCCCGGATGCGTGCATCTGTAACCATAGCGACCGTGTATCTGTTCACTTGAACTTTTACTTGAGAGTCTAGTGAAAAACTCCTGGTGAGACAATCTCATGTCATTTGAGACTGATGATCACAGACAGAATTTGCTATAAAAACGCCCCAGTTCTACCTCAGGGTATTACAGCATTGCTATAACTGTTGGATTAAAAGAATAAAAAAAGGGCCCTGGCTGGCATAGCTCAGTGGATTGAGTGTGGGCTGCGAACCAAACCACTGCAGGTTCAATTCCCAGTCAGGGCACATGCCTGGGTTGCAGGCCACAGCCCCCAGCAACTGCACATTGATGTTTCTCTCTCTTTCTCCCTCCCTTCCCTCTCTAAAAATAAAATAAATAAAATCTTAGAAAAAAATAAAAAAGGCAAAAGCAGAACATCAAACCACACTACTTCCCAGCTGACAAACATTAACCCTGCCTCCCAAAGAGACCATCTACCCAACAGTGAGACAGCAGGCTCCCAAAACTATACCCTGGGCTGTGGCTGATGTCACGTGGCCACCTCTTCCTCATGGCCTGCTCAGTCTAGTGCAGCCCACCCCCAGAGAAGGGCCTGCCCCCGCCCCAGACAGCAGGTGTACCGCGTCTGCCCGGGGTCCCTGGCCAGCGTGAGTGGGACGCGGGTGTCTGTGCCACACCAGGGCCCATCTGGGAGGCAAAGCTCCCGGCCAGGTGGCCAGGTGAGACCCACTTACTTGTGCTGCTTCATGAGGGTGCACTCACCCCCCTCCTGGGGGTCCAGGTTGTACATATACAAGTACCCGTCGGCCGCACCCACCAGCAGCCGGGGGATCTTCTGGATCCTGGTGGGACAGAAAGCAGTGCGTTCCAGGGCACGGCTTCCACCGAGTTCTCCATGAGCGTGCAGCCTCATCTCTGGTGCTGCCAGGGAAACCCCTCCCCCACCAAGAGCAAGTGCACATTCAGGTTCGTGAGCCCGACCTTCTGTGTGTGCTGACAGACCACACCCTGGGCGACTCCTGACTCATGGCCATAGCACCAAGCGCACCAACGCCTGGAGGCAAGTGGGTGGGTCGCTGTCTCCCGGTCCCTCGACCTGTTGGGGCGGGGGGCATTCCATGGGACCTGCCCTTGTGAGAGTTACGGCCTCACAGAGGGGAGCTATCCCCAAGCTCTCAGCTGCACGCGGACAGTGCCCACATGGGGGCCCAGGCCCCGGGCACTTTGCAGCTGTCCTTGGCCGGTCCTGTGGCCCGGGGGTGAGCGGGGCGCTCCCGCAGCTCGGGCTTGGTGGCGTTGGGCTGTATTCCGCTCAGTCTGTTCGTGCTCAGCGTCCCGCCCCTACTCACGTGGCCAGGGCGCAGATGTTCTTGTGGCCACAGAAGGGCAGGCGGACGGTGGCGAAGGCCCTGCCCTGGTTGAACATCTCTGTCACCTGGGACGGCAAGTAGCTGGTGGAGGCCATGAGCACCTTCCCAAAGTAGCCGGTCCAGGTGGTGGGCTCCTCCTGAGGTCTGGAGGAGGGCAAGTCGTGGGTATGTGACTTTTCACTGAAAGTCATTGTGTGCCACCCACACAGTGACAAGGATGAGCCCCAAAACCTGGAGGAGACCCCTCCCACCCACCAGGAAAAGGTGCAGAGAACACGCCTCTGCAGGAGCCGTGTCCCCTGAGTGGCCGCTACAGAGGACAGCAAGGGCCTTGTGGAAACGTGAGGACACACAGGGCCAAACTCATGATCCACCACTGGACCTTTTTAATGGAAGTCTCTATAAACCTATGAGCACAAATTTCAAATTGCTATTTTCCCAGAGTCCATCTTTGTGGCTGCTCGCCTTGTACAGATGTTCAAGTTATCTTACACGCTCCTCGGGATGAGACTGCACGTAAATGGTGCCTATGGTCCCAGCGGGATGTGCTTGAACTTTAAGAGAAAACAGGCAGCACCCCTTCGGCCCTGCACATCCACACAGTTATACGTGAGGTAAACTGGCCGCTTCCGACAGGAAACCCGCCCACAGGCCGGCTGGGACAAGCGTGCCCTCCCACGGGCAGCATGCGCACACGTGCTTCCATGCTGAAGGGACGTGCTGAGAGGTGGACATCCGCACTGACCGGAAGACAGCCGCCTTCACCCCCATGCTGCCCTCGCACTCAGCACACCTCCCACACGAGAAGGCCACCGGACGGGGACAGGTCCCTCCTCCGGCCGAGTGTGCACGGGCGTTGTTTACTCAGAGCCAGAGGGGGGCCTTCCCTGGCAACAACAGTGCAGGCATGTCTGCGCTCACGTTTTTGCCCGGCTGGCATAAGCTGGTCACAGTGCTCTCCTGTTTTTGAAACAATCCAGTCTTTGCAACTCACTTTTCCTTCACAGTCTCGAGCTTGAAGATGTGCACGGTCTCGGTGTTGCTGGAGGCGGAGAGGAACATGCCGTCCATGCTGAAGGCCAGGCAGCAGATGCTCACACACCTGCAGGGCGAGAGGAGGCCTGGACTGCACGGCCGCCGGGCACACCACGGGCCGCCCGCAACCTTCCTGGGGGCTTCTGGCTGACGCCACAGGGAGGACGGGCCCCCGAACAGCCCCCTAACTTGGGTCTGTGGGCCGCTTTCTCCTCCCTCTCCAGTCATCTACTCAAAAAGCATCTTGAGAAAAATGTTTGAAAGGCAGTATCAGACAAAAGCAACTCTTCCCTAGGTTCGTAAACTGCCAACTTTCTTTAAATTACAGCAATTCTTAGCACACAGAGTATAGATTGGCAACCTTGGTGTTCAATAGAGTAAAACTCTCAGTATTCAACATACTAAGTCTCTACAGGAGGTGGTGAAAATCACCGGAAAAATCCAAAAGCCAGCAAACCCTGTTTCCTCACGGTCCTAGACACAGGTATGGCCTGTCCACAGCCGGGCCTCGGCGTCCAGTGCGGGCCCAGGGCTCGTAGGCCCGGCCCTGCCCACCTGCCTACAGGTGAGTGTGGAGCCGCATTGGCTGCCAGCGAGACAGCGTGTGATGACCGGGGGAAGGTGCTGCAGAGGCAGGGGGGCTGCTCCACTGCAGGGCGGGGGGACGCCTCCAGGGGACACGTGGTGCTGCCTGGAAGGCTCGGGACTCGTCCAGGTTGCCACCGTGACAGCCGAGCACAGGAGGCAGCACAGCAAGACCTCCGTGGAGACAGGGCTCCTGCTCGGAGGGGCTGACCGCGGTGTGGCCGGGACTGGGAGTGACAGGGTGGGAAGGAGACACCGCTGGAATGGAGGGCAGAGGCTGGGATGTCAGCTGAGGAGTTTGGAGCTTGGAGCTAATCCCACCAGCAAAAGGTAGCAACAGGGTCCGAGCGGGGCACGCTAGAACCGCGTCCGTGTCCTCAGAGAACAGCGGGGCCAGTCTGAGCGACTGACAGGGCCCACAGAAGAGACGGGTGAGCGCGAGGTCAGAGGTGGTCTGAATGGGGTGGGAGAAGGAAGATGGGACGGGACACGGAAAAGGGGAGACATCGGGAGTGGATGGGATGGCCCTGGGAGAGCCAACACACCTGTGGCCTAACTGGCGCATGAAATGAGGGAAAGAGCCAGTGCCGGGTGCCCCCGAGTCCCTCTGGCTCGGACCCAGGGGATGGCCAGGGGCGACGGTGTGCTAAAGAAAGGGTGAGAGCAGACAGGGCGCATTCTGGCTGGTGGTACCCTGCACCCAGCAGGCACCTCGGGAAACGCTGCAGCCTGGGTTACAGGCTCGGGACACTGTTTAGGAGGGCATGTGGCTGTAGGAGGGAGGAGAGGGCCCCCGGCAGAGACGAGACAGGGGGGAACAGAGCCAGGGGAAAAGCCGGGAGTGTGGCGCGGGGACAGGCAAGACAGAAAGAGAAAGACAGGTGGGGGTGACAGGAAGGGCTGGCTGCCTAGCTTCAGAGATGGGACATTAAAGCTCACTGCCAATCTGGGGGACCCACGCCAGTGAGAACGAGTGATGGCAGTGTAGGGCGAGGTGCCACGGAGGGATGGGGATGAGATGTTGGAATGGACACACACGGCTGCAAGTTCTAAAGTGCTTCCCGAGTACTAGCACCTCCCGGCCCAGCTCCTGACCCTGGGAAGCTGGGCTCCACCATATACCTGGCTGGGGTGGACCCAAGCTCCAGAGATCAAGTTGCTAAGGTCACAGATTAGAGGTGGGGCCCAGGGATTTGGACCCGAAGCCCGGGTCCTCCTCTCCCCTGGGAGTCCTGAGGCAGAGGACCCAGGAGTAACCAGGACAGCGCCCCTTCCCCAGCAGGTCAAGGGAGGAGGGAATGCTAAGTCCAGCCCAGCAAGATCTACAATGGACAGTGAGGGGAGGGAGGGAGAAAGAGAGGGAGAGAAACAACCATGTGTGGTTGCCTCTCGCACGCCCCCACCGGGGACCTGGCCTGCAACCCAGGCATGTGCCCTTTTGGTCCACAGGTTGGAGCTCAGATTGAGCCCAGGCCCCCAGTTAGGGCGTGCAAGAGGCAGCCGACTGGTGCATCTCTTGCATGCGGATGTTTTTCTCCCTCCCTTCCCATCTCTAAAAATAAATAAATAAAGTCTTAAAAACTGAAAAAGAAAGACAAGAGACAAGCCTTCTGTGCAGGTGAAAGGGGAGGCGGTCATGGTTTTCGGAGCAGAGAGTAAGGACAGAGCTTGCTGAGCAGGCTGGAAGCCCTCGGCCGCCACAGAGCTGGCCGAGGACGGCGCGCGGCCCCGGGCCTGGCTCTGCGGCTCCCCCACGCCCCTACTGGCCATCGCTCGGCACCCAGGCGGGATGACGGGCAGACAAACCCCAGCTGGCTTTGAAAAGTGTCCCTCGCTTCCCGGGACCGCGGAGCTGGGCTGAAAACGCCTGGCTACCTAGACGCCCGGGCGCACGTCCCACTGGTCGGCCACAAAGGACACAGAGCTGAAACCCGAAGAGAAGCCACAGAAGCCGCTGCGGAGGTTTACGCACTTTACCTCTTAACCCCTCTCCGGAACTCGAAGAGCTTCTGTCCCTCTGGAATGGAAAACACCCTAATCACGGTCCCCTGCGACAGGAAAAGAGGAAAGGAAAAAGGGTTTCAGCTGAGTAAAGATGCACTTTCTCTCCTGAGGGACTGGACACGAACCATGTGGCCGGGGCGCAGGTGTGGGAGCCCCCCCGGCCAGCCGCTGTGGGCGCTCCGCACGGCCGCCTCGCGCTTGGCCACGGGCACAGCAGGACCCTCCTCACACGAACGTACCGTTCATTCTGAACACTGACGGCCTGACGCCGAACGTGGAGCAGACTAGCTTCGGTTTTTCAAAGTCATCTGAAGTTTAAAGTACTAAAAACAAACCCTTCAGGGGTGCGCCCCACACTGGAAAGCACGCTCTGACTGACGGCCTGAAGAAGCTGGAGATCCCACTGCCGTCCTTTCTCGCCACTCGGAGTTACTGACCGGGGCCTGGTGAGCTGGAAACGCTCCTCACCTGCTCAGACAGGGACCTGTGCAGACCTACACCGCAGTAAGGCCTGCGTTCAGAAAACTCCCAAGACAAAAGGAAGTACAAGGAAGTGGTGCGCTACAGCAGCTCCCTGACTGGACACAAACTGTTTGGAGGACGGCTGTTTTCCCGCCACGCTCTACCTCCCCTCCCGAAACACGCACAGGCCAGGGGTAGGCAGACGGGATGTGAACACCTGGGAGAGCCAGAGAGAGAAACCTGCCCTGGAAGTGAATCCGAATGCTGCTCCCACCACCAAGGTCGCAAAGGAAGTCCCATGAGCCATCGCACCTCGACAGCACCAAGGACAAGACAGGCAGGACATGGGACGATGCCCAGCACCCCCAGATCCAGCTGCAGGTCACTAACAGTGGTGCCCTTGGAAAGACAACAGTCCCCTCCAGTAGGCAGGACACTGAGTTTGTGATTCTTGAGAATTAGAGGGAAAAACAGTGCATTCACATGCAAAACAACCATGGCAAAATTCTGCCTTTTGTAGCCTAAGCTTTTGTATTTATTTAGAGCTCTATGCCTTTACGTCTAAGGGCATCCCCCTGAGTAATCCCGAGTAACACTGACAAAGGACAGTTGTGGGTCCCGGCCTGAAGGTCGAGAAGGCTCCTGGTGGTCTAACCCCAGAACCGAGATTCTGTTTACATGCAAATCAAGAGCTTGTTCTTAATAGCCCAGAAGACACTGTTCCATCTTTACTGGCCTTGAAATGCTATAAAGTGCTTTAGTGCCTTCCTAAGACCTAATAAAAACCATAAAAACAGAACTCTGATTAATCAAGGGGTGACAGAACTTCATGGCCGGCTATCTATCTATCTATCTATCTATCTATCTACCTACCATCTATCTAAATTGTTGTTCAAGTACAGTTTTCTGTCTTTCACTCCCATCCCAGCCCACCCCCTGAGCATTTGTTTCCAGGCTCCCCCAGGAATAGAAGACACGGTGATACTCAACAGTCCAGCATGGTGTTCAGACCAGAAGTCGGCGTGGGGTTTAATCCCTGTTTCTACCTAGCGGGCTGACCTGGCAAATCACCCGACGTCTGAGCTCTCCACGTGAACTAGGACTCGTTCACCTCGATTAGGGGGTCGAATGAGGTGACGAACCTAAGGGTCTAGAGGGATCCCTGGTGTAAGTGACCTGCGCGGGGTAGCGTTGTTGCTGTGGAGACCGGGGGGAGTCCAGAACACAACCCCGCAGGGACACTGGGCAGGGGGCTGACAGCCCGCCCCAGGTCCTGTCTGGTTGGCTGGTTTGAGGAAAGGGGTGACATCGGAGGGGGGCTCCCTCAGGCCCTCAGTGCAGCAGAGTCGAAGGGACCACAGGCTGTGAGCGAGTGAGGAGCGGGCCCCAGTGCCCCGAAGGGAGGGGCAGCGAGAACGGATGAGATCCCCACGAGACAGAGAAGGACATCTTTACAAGAGCAGAGAGGAACAGAAGGGAAACAGGTGGTCCTTCGAGCCAGGAAGACAGTGAGGACCCTCCGGGGTCTGGGAGGCTGCGAGCAGAGGCTCACGCGGAAGGGTCCGCCGAAGCCCAGGCTCGGCGCAGATGGGCCACATCCTTCGGACCCAGGAGTTCTCCTTACTTCGTAGTTAGAGACGCACATAAAAGACCTAACGTAAGACTCAGGTGCACTACCATCTTGAGTCTAAATGTTATTAACACATTTATATATTAGCACATTATTCTAGTATATCCTAAATGTAGGAAATATAAATGTCCCAAAAGAATGAACACTTCGGAATCACAACGGAGCATTTTACAGCTAACAAGAGTGTTTTAACACAGAAAATGCGGTATTATGCGAAGTGGAAAGAGGCAGCGGATCACACACATGACGCCACCACAGCTTACTCGACAACAGAAAAGGAAGGAGACGGCTCCGGGCAGGCCCATCGCGCTGTTGCTACATTGCTCGCCCCTCGAACTCCTCCCTATACCCCAGTGCGTGCCGTGGCGTGTGCTCACGTCACACGCGTGGCGAGTATGTGGCTGCATGTGGCACTTTGGCCCTTGTCAGGGAGAGCCCGGCCCGCTCCCCGCTCGGCTCTGTGCGCGGGCAGACGCAGGAGCTGGGCGGGCAGCCCAACTGTGTGAGCGGCACGGAGTCCGCTGAGACCGAGGAACTAGCTCTCCACGGGCCGGCGTTCTTACCTTCTCGGAAGCAGTGGCGAGCTTGGTTCCGCTGGCATCAAAAGCCAGCGCGGCTAAAGGACTGTCGTGAGCCGGGATCATGTTGGCAGCTCTCTGGAAGGGAGAACCGGTGAAACGTGACTCCCACCCTGTCTACACACCCACCAGGTCTACCTGGTTTATTGGGGTGGGGTGGGAGGAGCAAGGAAATGTGCTCAAAACCTTAAAAAAAGTGAAGCCATTTATCCCAAGGTGTCTGGTGTTTTTCTGCGTCCCTCCCAGCCCTCACCCTGGGGGAGCCGGCGGAGGGGTGAGCGCCTCGCTGGCAAGGGGCTGGCAGGCAGAACTGCACGCACCACAGACGCCAGAGACCCCACTGCCCTCGCTGCAGGCGCACTCTGAGAGCTCTCGATCACCACGGAGCCTCACCAGGTTTATGGTGTCGAAGACCTGCACTTCTCCGATGGTGGCGCTGCCGGGGTACGCCAGGTAGCAGTTGTCATTGTTGATGGACAGCGCACACAGGCCTGAGGACACACCGAGCACAGCGCAGAGTTAGGGTCTGAGGGTGCCTCTGCAGCGTCAGACGCGACAGAGCATCCACTTAACGAAGACTGCAGAAGTCAGAGCTCTGATTACAGGGGTTCGGGTCCCACCTCGGACGAGAGGCATCCTGGTTGGAAGTGATTAGTGACCTCAAAAGGGAAGCTGACCAAACCACTGATGATGTGGCCATGAGACCAGTGCCAGAAGGAAGGCAGCTTGGTTTAAGATCAAGCCATTTTAAATCTGCCAGTGCGACCTCCAGTGAGAAGCAAACCCCTCAGCCCTGGCTGGCGTCCCACCCACTGTTCACTCACCTGCTGGGTTCGGGGGAGTCTCCCTGATGGTGTGCAGCACCTTCATGTCCCGGATGTTGTGTATGTACAGAGACTCTTCCAGGCACACTATGAGCCTCTGCAAGAGAGAGACGGGGCAAAAACCAGAAACACCAGGCATGAAGCGCAAGCCAAAACACGACACACTCCCAATCTTCACCTCGTGGACTCCTGGATTAAGACGCTTTGTGTTCCTTCCAGGACACCCTGCAGACTGGACACTCACGCAGAGGACACTGGCGTGCCGGGGCTCTCCCCGGCACCCCATTCCCTGCGCACCGGTAAGGTGATGTCTAGAGCCAGGGTGCCCGTCCTGTGACGATTTCTGCCACCTGTGCTAGGACATCTAACGACTCGATTTGGCTCTGTGTCACAGAAACTGGGCCACTACCACTAAAGATAGCATGTTTAGTTCGGCTTGTCTTCCTCCCTCTCCTGCCCCTCACGAAGATGAGCTGGAGTGCCGCAGACGGGTTTGGTCATCAGAAACCTGGTGCTGCGTTAGGCGTGGCAAGATGAAGGTAAAAGCCCAGGAATTTCTTAGAAGTGTGAAAACACTCGTCCCGCACCCAGATGACCTTGCAGGCAGGTGACTGTGTGCCCGCTGCATTCCAAGACAGATGTACTAGCAGCGGCGCCTCAAGGGCACACACACACTCAGCATCAGCTGTGACCAGAACGCACAGGAGCATTTTCAGTTTAAAAGAGGTTCGAGATGCTATGCCTTGTAACTTCCCATTTTAACCAGCCTTTTCAGTTATTAGACCAACTCCCAGTTTCAGCCAAGTCAGCAGGCCCCAGCTATGACCACCTCACGTAGTCACCGCATTCTGGGACCTGCCAGCTGCGTCTCGCACGGCCCACGCTGCAGACAGAGCACACAGAAGGGCCGAAGGCAGTGCTGTGTGTCCTGTGTGAGCACAGCCATGACGGCTGCATGAGATGAGCTCCGGTGCCCACCACCCGTCCGCACTCTGCGCCCCACACTCTTGAGTTTTGGGGAAGATATAAAGAAGTGGTAAACACTTCAATTTAAAAAATTAACAGTTTAAAATAAGACTAAATAAACCAGAATTTGGCCCTGAGGATGAGTATGTGGACACACAGCGAGGCCCCTATGTGGCCGAGTCTCAGAAACCGGGGCTTCATGGGAAGTGGAATGTAAGATGGCCCGCTGAACCCCGGGCCAGCCAACAGACAGGCGAGTTCCCACCGACTGCAGGTTGTCCAGGCACCGCGGCACCATGCAATTCGAGGACCTGCCGTCCAGTCACGCAGGCCCTGGAAGGAGGAGCCAAACATCATGGCAGAAAGCAAGGCATTCGCCAGGATGGGAGGGACGAGAGCCAGGCCAAGAAGCAACCCGAGTCGAGGTGGGGGTGGGGGGAGGCTAGCGGCTGGAGGCTGACGGCTCTGCCCCAGAGACACCGCGGGCGGGAGGCTCCGGGGTGGTAGCACCAGCCAAAGTCACCCTGAAAACCCGGACATGGGTTTGCACGTCTGATTCAAAGGAGAGTGTCACTCACCTGCCTGTTCAATTTCACCGCCAGTATCGTGTTGGAGTAGCTGTAGTTGCAGATCTCTGTGCCTTTCTTAAAGTGGCAAACTTTTAGCTTCCTGGGAGCTTTGAGGCTGACAATGGCCACCAAGCTGCTAGAGAACAATCTTTCTACGATGCAGACGTCTTCGGTGTCAGCTGCAAGTAGAAGGAGTATCTATGTATCCACATCAATGGGCACAATCTGCTCGCACACGAACACGGGTCTAAGTGATGATCAGGGAGGCAGAGCAGCCCCGACTGGTGCGGCTCAGTAGACTAAGCGTTGGCCTGCGAACCAAGAGGTCGCTGGTTCAATCCCCAGTCAGGGCACATGCCTGGGTTGCCGGCCAGGCACTCAGTAGGGGGTGGGCACGAGGCACCCAATTGATGTATCTCTCACACATCAATGTTTCTCTCCCTCTCCTCCCCTCTCTCTAAAAATAAATAAAATCCTTAAAAAAAAATTGTACAAAAAAAAGGAGCACTATAGGGCTACACGATGGGTGTCTGGGGACGGGTCAGGCTGCGGGGACAGCGCCCAAGCAGCACCGGCTGCTCTGTGTGCGGCAGAGCTGTGGGGCGGGCCAGCCGCAGGTGAGCCGCTCTCAGGGCCTCCCCGCCAGGAAGGCCCTGCACTCTGCACTCAGAGGCCACCTCTGCAGAGGCCTCGCACACGCTGTCAGAGGGAGGCCTCCCAGGTCCTTTCTCACACTATTCCGGTTACTCCCTCCCAGGCGGTCGGCTGTCATCGCCTGTGTGTCTGTCCACTGGGAGCTCTGGACACAGACTGGACTGTGAGCTCCGTGAGGACACAGGCTGCATTTCCTGCTCACAGCTGTCTCCCTGGCCCTTACAACGGTCCCTGCCGTACAAGAGGCCCCCAAAGAGTCTCTGAATGACTTCCTTTCTAAGTCTTGCTTCCTCCATGCACGAAATGGGGTAACAGCTACTCCGCAGTCCTTCAGGAGGGAATGGCCAACACAGCCCAGAGCCAGCTTTCTGACCCCTCAGCTCCCCGCTCCCTGTTAGAGAGGGATTCCCCCACCCGGAAGACCGAACGGAACAGGATGTGGAGACAGCATCTTACACAGAGAGTGGCAGGCACAGTGGACCCTCCACAGATATGACTCCACCCCCTCCCCACTGCCTGCCTGCCCGCCCCCCATCTCTCCTTATTACCCCAGGGTAAGTTCAGATCTAGACACAAAGAGAACTCTGGAATGTAGGAAAATCCCAGACTGAAGGTCTAGATGGTCTCCGCCTGCAGCCCGTCTGCCTGAGCTATGGGAAGGACAGCGGTGCTGGGTGTTTTGAGCACACGCCCGCCCCTTCATTCAACGATGCTCCTCAATCGGTCTCTACATCAATGCCGTCCCAAGCATAATCCCAGCGGACATTTTTGTTGACAATAACTGATTTTAAAATCAGACAGTTAGCCCTGGTTGGTGTGGCTCAGTGGACTGAGGGCCAGCCTGCAAACCAAAGGGTCACTGGTTCAGTCAGAGCACATGCCTGGGTTGCAGGCCAGGTCCCCAGTAGGGGGTGCACAAGAGGCAACTGCACACTGATGTTTCTCTCCCTTTCTCCCTCCCTTTCCCTCTAAAAATAAACAAAATCTTAAAAAAAAAATCAGCTAGCCAGAGGATCTAGAAAAAGAACAAAGTTGAAGGGTTTACATCATTGGACATCGAAACTTAGCATATAAAGGAAGCCACAGTGAATGGAACAGCGTGCATGTTACTGACAATCCACGGAAAAGATAAAGAGCAGAGAAACCCGCACTTCAAGGGCTGTTCTAGGCACCAAAGCAATCCACTGAAGGGAGAGAAGCCCTGTCGGCCAACAGCCGGCCAGGAGTCCGTCGGGAAAAACCGGCCCTGACGTCGCACACGCACACGCCCTACTCCGAGACGGGTCACCGAACACGCAGAGAGGCTGGAACAGCAATGCTGTCGAAGAAAACACTGGACAGTGTCGTCAAGACTTGACAGCAGCAAAAGTTTCTCAGGAAGGACACAGAAAGCAGGAATCATAAATGAAAAAAACCCCCCGTAAGTCAGACTTCATGAAAACTTAATGTGTTTGCTGAAAAGACAAGATAAGCCGCAGACGGGGAAAATGCTCACCAGGCGTCGTCTGACACAGGACTGGTCCCCGACTGCCTAAGGCACTCTGACGACTCAGTGATGAAAGACAAACCACCAAATTCAAAAAGAGACCGAACACCCGAACACCTGTCTCACAGAAGACACAGAACCGGCTGATGAAGATGCCCGCCAGCATCAGCACCGGGGACGTTCGGATCAGAGCCGCGATGAGACCGTCCTGAGCACACAGGACGGCCAGCACTGCAAAGACCAATGATACCGACATCGGTCGGTGAGGTGGCGGCCACCAGACTCACACACAGCATCAGAGGGGATGCAGGATGAGACAGTCACTTAGGAGACCCTGGTGTCCTTATAAAACGAATCACATGCTCTGTGCATATTTACTCAAATACATGTAAGTCCACAAAAGGAGCTGTGCAAGATTGTTCCCAGCAGCTCCATCCATCACAGCAAAAACCGGGGAAAGCCCATGGATCAGGGAATAGACAGCTGTTGCTCAGCCACATATGGTTGACCCTTGAACAAATGGGGCTGGTTAGGGGCACCGACCCTCCTCAGAGTAGAAAATCCAAGTGTGTGCTTTGACTCCAAAAACTTAATTCCCCTTGGTAACCGCAGGGGACTGCTTCCAGGACCCCCGTGGACACCGGCATTCTCGGAGGCTCAAGCCCCTGTGAGATGGCATGGACGACCACACCCAG
Source organism: Tonatia bakeri (assembly GCA_004024845.1). Taxonomy (NCBI): domain Eukaryota; kingdom Metazoa; phylum Chordata; class Mammalia; order Chiroptera; family Phyllostomidae; genus Tonatia; species Tonatia bakeri. Next base: position 171,185 of record PVIA01000665.1, on the reverse strand, counting down.
CTGCCCCTGCGTCCGCAGGTGGAGAATAGCACAGGTGTCTGTCACACAGCATCTGTGTGTCCATGGGCCTGAACGGCTCAAGCCCACGTTGTTCAAGGGCAATGGAGACACGCACCAACAGGGACAGGTCTCAGAAACACTGAGCTGAAAGAACCCTGTACAAGAGCACATGCCGCATCTGTATAACACTCCAGAACAAGCCAGCTTAACCTCTACCCGAGAAAACCCGAGCACTACCTCCTGGGGCTGGGAGGGAGCTGGGGCTGGTTTGAGGAAGTATGAGGGAACTTTCTAGAGTGACGGTAAACCTTGGTAGGAGTTCAGGTTACACAGATGCATGCCATCCGTCCAGACTCACAGGTGTTTAAGATCTGTCCCTCCCACCCTGGCTGGTGTGGCTCAGTAGGCTGAGCGCTGGCCTGCAAACCAAAAGACCATCAGTTCTATTCCCAGTCAGGGCACATGCCTGGGTTGTGAGCCAGCTCCCTGGCTGGGGCCGTAAGAGAGGCAATGATTACTGTTTCTCTCACACATGATATTTCTCTCCCTCTCTTTCTCCCTCCCTTCCCCTACCCCTGAAAGTAAATAAAAATTTTAAAAAGAAAACATCTGTCTGTTCCATTATATGGAAGTGTCAACCCAAAAGCAAAAGACCGCAGCACTGACTCCAGGCAGTGTCAGTGTCCATGCTTAAGTGCTCGGGGTCCGCCCACTACGAAAGTGAAGAACCCATGGGCAGGGCGGGCGCTCTTTTCCCATGCACTGGTAAGTCTGAAAACTTGTTTTGGCAATTTTAATGAAGAATAAAATAAAAAGCAGATAAGAGCTCTTGCAGAATTTTACAAACTGAGGGTACGTGTGGAGGTGGCAGAGCTGTCTTTAACTGGAAGCATCCACCGAAGAGACCAGCGTAACGAACGCCCATATCCACGTGCCCGTCACCCAGACTGAGCAAACACTAGCTTTCTGACTTCAGCTTCACCTATTCTTTTCTGAAGTTTCAAAGAAGGTCATTGCCCTGACTTTCCACCTGCGAATATGTCAGGAAGCCCTCTACATAAATGAGCACGTAGGAAAACGCACTTTCCACTCAGGGAGTGAGAGCGGGGACACCGGGCCTCACAGGGCGTCCCGGGTGGGCAAGGCATTGTGCAAAACCCTGCGGGCCGAGAAGGGGGACACAGGAGACTGTCCCATGTGTCCCTGGGGCATGACACGCCTTCCTGATGCCCTTGGAAGCCTTGCAAGAGAAGAGGAACGCATCTGCACATGCAAACACTCCAGACCTCAGAACGACAAAGACTGTGAACCAGGTCAAAAAGCAAACAGCAATCCAGAAGAATTCCCTGTAACCCACGGCAAACGGCTAACTGGCTTTAAACAGGAAGAAACAGATAATCCAACAGAAAAGCAGGCAAAGGAAAGAAACAAGCAGTTAAAAAAAAGCAACAGAGTTCACTTCAGTTATGACTTATGAAATGCAGAAAGACAGCAAACACGCTTCTCCTCTCAGACTCATCTCACCAGTGTTAGGTGTCCGACAGCGCCCGAGGGGCAGGAAGGGGGAACGGATCTCACAACACAGACAGAACCTACCCCTTTTGAGCGCGACTTGACCCACCACCTGTAAAATGCCTCCCCGAGGACGCTCCTCCCAATAGCTGTGCTCACAGGCACAGCCAAGACGCCCGCCCGGCAGCTGCACTCCTCCCGGTTGGCTGCCTGCTCAAGAGACACAGAAATGTGCCACACGGTCACGTGTGCACAGGGCTCACAGCAGCAGGACTCACAAGGGCTAGAAAGTGGACACCACCCAAGTGCCCACCACCTGAGGAGTGGCCCGCCCACACGTGCAACCCCACTGAGCAGTGAAAAGAAAGCAGCGCTGGCGCTTGCTCCTGCTCGGTGGCCCCGCCAACAGTCCAAGTCCAAGGGGCCAGGCGGGTGTGACCCCACCCATCTGTAGGGCCCAGAGCAGCAAATCTATAGAGGCAGAAGGTAGATTAGTGCTGGCCTGGGTGGGGGACAGGGGATGGGGGGGTGGAGGGACACAGGGAGTGACTGCTCAGGGACCTGGGTTTCTTTGGGGAAATGATAAAAAGGTTTTAAGAGTAGATTATGGTAGGCAGCACTTGGAAAATACACTGAAACCCACTGAACTGTGCACTTAAACCGTGTGATTTTTACAGCATTTGAGTGGCGTCCCAAAAAGCTGTTAAAACCCCCACAGGCAGCCTGTTACAGAAACGAGCATCGTGGCCAATGGTCGGGATCTGATGTGGGAAGCACAGGGCAGCAGGACAGGGGCGTGAACACTGAGCTGTGTGCCGGCGAGCCAACCAGCAACAGAGACAGAGGCCAGAAGCCAGGTGTCAGGGCGGACCCACGCCGCCCTGGGCCTCCCCAGAGACCACAAGGCCCCGGGGCCTGGAGCCTGCGCACTCTTCGAGGGGCCTCCCATACCACCAAAACCACCACCAGCTAGTGGGCTTTCTTGGGGAGACACATGTTAAGTCTCGTTGGATTTCCAAAGGAACAGGGAACCAGAAAAAGGCCCAGGCCATTGCCACCCGGAGCTGACATGTTTTCATCACTATGTAAAAAGTAACGACACGGAAGGGTTCACCAGAGTCCCTAGAGTCCGACGGGCCCAGGCGCCCAGGACTCTTCAGAATGCACCTTCACAGAGCGGCGCACCCCTCCCATGCTGTGAGGGTGAGGGCTCCTTACATTCCCACTGCTGTATCTCCAGCAGCTCTTTCCTGTCTTCCGGTTACACTTCCCTCCCAAGGGAACCTGTAACACACGGACAAGCCCAGAGCCCACGCCCCCCGCCCAGGCCCCCGCCCTGGAATGGCGGTGCATGCGGAACAAGGCTGGGGCTGAGGGCGGTGCAGTCGGATGAGAGCAGGGAGACAAGGCCGTGCATCTGTGATCGCTGAGGGCGGCTGTTCCCCGACACCGGTGCCAGCAGGCACCAGGCTGCCAGGGGCCTGGGGCTCTAGAGAAACGCGTGCCAAGAGCCCTATCTCCGTCAGGACAGGTGTCAGCAGAGACAGGCTGCTCCTGCAAACCTCACCGAAACCCAGTCCGACCAGAGCCTGGCCTGCCCACTGAGAATGGTGTCGGAAAGTGTCTCAAACCCAGGCGAGGACAGCGGTGGCCTGCAGAGGTGACGCTGGCTCGTTTCTCGGTGAGAGGACGGCGTGTCTCTGGAGGCAAGTCCACCAGGAAGCGGCCTCTGCCACTTCTGCTGAGGCGAGGAGCTGTCTGTGAATGTTTGGCGTCAGAACTGCGTGCTCTGTGAGGCGTGTCTTCCCAGCTCAGAAATGTATAGGATGCAGGGACACATAGGTAGAACCTGAAAAAGGCAACCTTCCCTTCTAAACGCAGACGTTTCACAAATGGAAAATCTGCATCCTTCCTCTGTGCTGCCAAGCAGGGCAGGGCTTCACCACAGCGGTATTTCAGGGAAGAGGGGCGCGGGTCTGCACACAGAAGGCCAAGCAGAGGAAGATACATGGGCACCCCCAGCCAATCAGACACCAGGCAAAGCAAACCGGAGTTCTCGCAATGTCTCCCTAAAGTCTGAAATTACAATATAGATTGTAAACAAAAACCACACCAAACCCAAAACCAACTTCCACTGCTGCTGGGCAAAGGTTTTCTCGTTTCAACACAGAAAAGGAGAGCAGGCAGCCGGCAGCCGTGCTCTCCCCAAGCCCGGCTCCAACCCTGGCGCCTCCCCTCTGTGGCAGCAAGGGGACCGAGAGCGAAGACCGAGTTCAGGACGATGGCCGAGAGTTACGGAGAACAAGCCAACGCTGAGCCTGCGTGACACTTGCAGGCATCTAGCACTACTCTCTGCTCTGCGGCTGCTTGTAGAAAAATGCCAGAAAACAAGCCTGACTCCGCAGCTGATCTGTTTTTTGAGAGAATTTCTTTTCTCTAGCTCAATAAAAGTATGTGAAAGAGGAAAGGTGAATCAAGTTCTAGGACCAAAAGAACTTAATGGCTTTGATTTAAAGCATTAACTCTCAAAAACTCCTATGTCCATTCCATCATCTATTTTTTTTAAAAAGATTTTATTTACTTATTTTTAGAGGGGGGAGGGAGGGAAACATCAATGTGTGACTGCCTCTTGTGCGCCCCCTACTGGGGACCTAGCCTGCAACCCAGGCATGTGCCCTAACTGGGAATTGAACCTGCAACCCTTTGTTTTGCAGGCCAGTGCTCAAGCCACTGAGCCACACCAGCCAGGGTGACCATCACCTATTTCTTAGGGGCCAAAGTGCACTAAAAAGACCAAAGAAATCACCATGTTGGTCAGTAAATACCCACTCTTTTGACAACACATTTTGTTCCATCAAAAATATCTGCAAAATAAGGTGCCAAAAACCAGTAAACAAATTTCAAGGAAACACATTCATCATTAAACCGATTCGCTGGAGGAAGAATGAAGACCAGGTGTTCTTATACCCTTTCTCAGCACTGGGTCTCCAAGTTGGGAGGAAATTCTGTGGATCTGAAAGCAGATGACTAGTCACTATAGCAACAAGTTAGTGGCACAACCCAGACCCTCATTTGGATTAGACTCAGTACGTGCTTCAGTCACGTAAAAGCCAGACGGAACCCTTTTTTGAGATGGGGGCACCCTTTTTGGAGGAAATCCCCTGCAGGGAGCAGTCCTGTGTGGGGTCCAGAGAAGGCAGGCAGCTGGGGAGTCTCAGAAACACTGACACCCACGGAGATGAGCAAGCACACGTGTTCACAGCTCTTTCATCACCCAGGCCACATCTTGCAGCCACGTGTCAGAATGAGGGCTTTTTGAGATCTAGTAAGTAAGCATCAGGTGGCCAGTCTGCGGACAGGAAAACAAAGTCGGGGGCAGCCAGCAGGAACCAGGAGGCAGACACTGACGGGGAGGATTGTGCTTCCCCGCCATCTCCCTCTGAAGGGCCTGGGTGCTTGCCTTCGGGGGCAGTGACAAAGAAGGGGAACGCCAGACACATTCTGCTGACGGAGGTGGAGGGCACCCGAGGGCTTACCTGGGAGGAGGCTGGGGCCTGTGAGCAAGCCTGGGCAGCCTCTGCCCTCCGGGTGGGCCACGAGACCTCCACGGTTTCAAGCAACTAGCACCAAGAACTGACTTCCTCCCAGTGTCTTCATCTCACGTGACGGGTGGTATTTGTGTTTGCTCGTCTTTGCGTCCCTCGCCTAACATCACGCAGAAACACCTGCTTGCTTTTCGTCTCCCTCCATTTAAATGTGTCACGAGAGGAGGAACTGTCACTACTGACATCCCCACCAAGAAGACAGGGTTGGCACACAGCGGGTCCTCAGTAAATGTTCACAGAATGACTAAACCAAGAACGTATAGGAGATGCCTGAGCACTGAAAACGTGCTGTGTGTGTAGGAAGTGTGTACGCTCTCCACGGGCTCACCGGGGCCATGGGTTTGTGCCCGCGCCTGCGTGGTCAGCAGGTGCTGCTGTGCACACTCGGGCCTGGAGGAGAAGCAGTAAGTCACACGGTTCCTAGTGAGTAGTCAGAGCTCACGGCCCCCCTGCAACTCCATACTGCCTCTGACGTGTCGGCTGTTCAAGTGCCAGAAAACAACCACCGAAAGAAGAGAAATCATCCCTACGGGGGCTGTACAATTTTCCACTTTCTGGAAGTCCTGTATGACAAGAAACCTGAAAGGTTTAAATGGCATTGAAAATGGGTAGAGATAACAGAATAAAACATATAGTATGATACCTTGCCTTGTATTGAAAAAACCACCCACAAACGTTTCTCTGTGTACATTTATAAGTATGCAAATTAACAGAAAAGATCTGGGACATGCACACATTGTTCCTGTTGCCCCTTCGTGGTGGGCTGAGGTGGAGTAGGAGAACTGGCCAGAGGCACCTGGATTTTAACCAGTGTCTGAATTTATTTAAGAATGCGTATCAATTCAAGTTCAACTTGTCTGTTTTTTTTTTAAGGAGGAAAAAATAAAGCAAACACTTACTGCATTCATAGATCTGTTCCAGCTTATCCACAGAAGAAAGGGAGAAAAATTTATAACCGGACTTACTACCAACAGCTAGGGACCTGCAAAAAAGCCAAATTCAGAAATAAGAGCTGATACGTGTAGACAGTGATAATGCACAAACTAGCTCAAAGAGTAACCATCATCTCTACCAGAAATTAGCATACAATTTCATGTAGTTTGTCCCGGGAGAGTGGTGCCCGAGCAGAAAAGAGGAAGGTGGCAAAGGAAGATGACACGTCCCACAGCCAGGAAAAGGTGAAGGTCAATAAAATAAAGATAGACAACACTCTTATTTAAAACTTTAAACTTTAAAGGCATATTTGACATAAAATAAATAATCAGCCCTAAGTTAATGGTCCCCTCAAACAACTGGGGCTTCTCGGGCAACCTGATGCACATGCACAGGCCACGTGAGAGTCCGGATTTGGGGAGCTAAGGCCCTGGTTAAACAGATCTTCAAAGCCCGGGAGCACGCCAGCACCTCTGCATTTCCATCTGGCCGCAGCAAACGCAGCTCCATCCCTTCCATGCGGCTGAGCCGTGGGCCAGAAATAAAACGGGCCACCATGCTAACTGAGGATCCGGAATCGGAGACCACACAGCTGGCCCAGGAGGAGCAAGCACGGGCTCCAGCCACAGAGCCTCACCAGGAGGGTCCGCACCAACCTCCCACACCAACACTGTGCTTCTGCCAAGAGGTTCGAGGGGCCTTGGGCGCCCTCCAGGTCCCCCCACAACAGAGCTGCAGCACTAAACGAAGCATTTCCTCATTAGATCACTGCACCTCAGACCGTGACTGACCAAGGGAAGTAAGAAAGCCCATCTTTCGGAAACAGAGGACCAGCAAGTGTAGGTCATGCAAAGGGTCAGATCCTGGGATCATCTGTGCATCTAGTGCCTGGGAGAATGAGAAAACAGGTGGAGGCAGAAGGTAAACCAGAAGATGGAAGTAACGAAGACTGGCATTTCATCCGTTAAAACCCTGAGATTCCCAACCTCTCTTTCACACACACGCAGAAGAAACAGACAGTTAACCCTGAACAATGGAGGGGTTGGGGCGCCATCCCTGCACAGGCAAAAACCTGTGTGTATATTTTTTCTCCCCCAAAACTCAGCTGTCCCTCGGCACAAGGGGATGGAGGGTCCCAGGCCCCGTAAAGGGACCACAATCCACGGTGCCCAAGCCCCTTACATACAATGGTGCAGATGGAGCCCAGGGACACAGAGGGTGGCTGTGTGCCTCCTGCGCTGGAAAACCTCCACATGTAAGTGAGCCCAGTTCAGGTCTGTGGTTCAAGGGCCAACTCTACTTCAAGAACAGAGCCACCGTAAGCAGCCGTAACTTTTTAAATTGCAATTGGTTTCTCTCATAAGTATAAATAAAACTTTCTACAAGCTTTTATCACTTTTCTTTGCAAAAATACTTCACTATACTGAATTAATTATATCAATGAAGCCATTGTTACCTGTAAATGTTTTGAAAATAAAGGAACCAACAAAATACGAGAATAACCAAGACGACTAAAAATAAAACACAATCTCAGTACTCCACAACTTTTGGGAAATTGGTATTCAGGAAAACGTTTTACAGTTAACTAACGGCTACTATTTGCAGCATCAGAACCTTTCCCCCACCATTTCTAGTTTGGAAAAAAGTTGTTCTTATATTGCATACTTCCCTGTGTTCTTAATGCAAGGGGCCGCACAGCCCTGACCTTCCAGCAGACCCTGTGTGACACCCGCGCCACACGGTCATGGCCCGCAGCCCTCTCAGGCCGCAGTGTGGCGTCCAGGGCCTGTGTGCCCACGCCAGATGGCACCCTGCAGCACTGAGTTCATAAGAACATTTTCTACCTTTGTTGACAGCTGTTTCTTTCCCTTGTGACCCCGCCATCACAAACAGCCCTCCTTTCCCTAATTTCTTGTTGGCTTAGAAACCAAATCACCGAGCTTATTAGTACTATATCTGAAGTAAGTCTCTTCCCTGGGCAATCTAATGAGCTTCAACTAACAGGAACCTAAATCCTGTTATATCTAGATTCTCAGACGGACCCCAAACAGGCAGAATTTGTTAAAGCTGGAACACTCGCTGAGTGGTTTACCAGACAACTGTGTGCCCCAATCGGTGAGAGGTATGCACAAAGACAGCCCCACTGTTCCTCGGCAGGTATGTGAGGTCCAGTAACGTGTTATCGACACAGGCAGACGGTTTTAAAGAGTGACGACATTACATGTAAATAGGTTCGATGTTTTTCAGCTCAAACACCAATCATTAGGTTCACACCCCCCGCTGGGAGGTTTTGCTTGTAGTAATTAATCCCTCAGGATTCACCTGACCCTACAATGGCACATGGAGGGGAGAGGAACAGTAACAGGAAAGTGTGAGAGTCCCCCAGAAGCAATCTTACTCCCCGATAAACGTTCGTGTGGCATTTTTAAGATAATACGATGAACATCTTTTATTGACAAAGGGAGAGACTAGCACGCCATAGCAAATAAAAGGATCTGGTCACTTCACCCCTCACGTCACTACTATACTCCTGCCTTCGACGGAGTCTGGGGTTGGAGTCTGGAGACCTGTTGTGCCCTCGAGACAGGCCGAGTGAGGACAGAGTGACTGCTTCTGAGGCCTGGTCTGAGCACCACCCCCCCGCCCACTTCCCTCCATTGCACCCTAAGCCTCCTGGGGACGCTGCGGGGCCGACGAGGTTGGTCCTCTGCTTTCCTCACTAGTGACTTGCATCCACTTTCCTTTACCACTTGCTAGCTCCCAAAGTTTTGTTGCAGTGCCTGCTTCCTCATTCTCCCCATCCCATGGGGGTTAAGTCTTCCAGAGCATCTTTTTGACACCATACTGGTGTTTTGGAAGGGAGACAAAACAAGTGCTTGGGTGCGGTCCACCACAACGGCAGGTCTCTGTAACTGCACTTAACTCCTTCTCTGCTCTGCCCTTGCCCCAACGACTGGCCCGTGCCGGCTCTCCCTCATTGTTTCTTCCTTGGGCAGAGGTAAGAGGTTTTAGGGTTCAGCGAGACAGCCCACACCCAGAGGAGTCCAGCCGGCGGGCCCTGCAGACCCACTGCACACAGTCCGCCCCCACACTGGCCCTTCTCACCAGCCGTCCCCGCCGGCCCGACCTCCAGAGGGATTTCCGAGGCAGAGCTTGTCCTGTCCTCTGAAGCCGCACCCTCCTCTGACTCTCCTCCCGTATTGTTACTTACCGCTGTCCACCAGGACCCACACCGGAGACTGGGGGTCACCCTGATTTCTCCCCAACACGTACCACGTGTCCGGGGGGGGGGGTCACACCAAGTCCTGACGGCTAACCGGTCCTCTTTCCACTGGCCGCTGCTGTTGGACAATAGCCTCCTCACTGACCACCCTGCCCTCCTCAAATGCGCCCTCTACAGCTTTAAGGGTGAGGTGTCCTTAAGAACCACCTACTTCTAAGTCTCTCAACTCGCTGATGAGGAAAAGGAGTACCTACCCAGAATAGTAACTGTAACCTAGGAGAAACTGGGCTGAAGAACGTCACACACCCAGACAAGTGTCTGCTTCTCGTCTCCATACCCGTAACTTTTCTGGACACTCGCAACATTAGTTCCACAAACAGGAGACTTGGAAAATGAAGTTCTTTCTTCAATCCATCCCTTTCAGTACTGTAGCTTCAAACAGACCTTGCCAGTCACTTCCACAGATGAATGGTGTCCACTGTAAGCAGTCAGTCCCTGATGTTTCCATTTGAGATCCATGGGATTCTCTGCCACTGAAAAGTCCCTCCGACGTGAGCCTTCCAGAGTGTTTTAGGCCGAGGTGTTCCTCCCAGAAGCCAGGGCTGGGGCTGACCAGGCACAAGCGAGCCGGCGGGGACGAGCTGCTCCTTGTGCCTCTGTCACTGGTCCAGTTAGAGAACAAAGCGGAACAAACCCAAAAACAGATGGCGAAAAACAAATAAGCCGTATTTACATTCTGAGGACAAGAATTGTGGGAAAGGCACCGTGGCACTGGGACCTTGACGAGCACAAGGAGAGAGGCAGGCAGAGTGGAACGGCTCCCAGGCTGGCTGGCTGGCTGGTGAGACGCAGCGGTGTGCGGCCCAGACCGGTCTTCGTCTTGCAAAAACTCACACTCCCCATTACAGTAAGTTCTGGAGACGGGCAAGGGAGGGAACGGTGCAAACCTGCTCCCCAGGAAATCCAGTGTTTCTCTGAAGCTAGATTTGAAACCAATCACCGTTGTTTCAATCAATAACGCGCCAGCAAGTCCTATCTTGCTGTTCCTTACAACTTATGTTCATGCCACATCAAGGACTCTTTGTCAAGTGAAAGTGATAAAACAGAAATCTTCTCTTGAACTAACAACTTCAGGACTCCCAGAGGGGCAAGGAAAGATATGATCTCTGATTGTGAAAAGGCCTTGTTTTAGGCCAGAGTGATATTCTTCTATTATATAGGAATTAAAAAAATATTGATTTTTTTTAAGAGAGAAAGTGGAGGAGAGACATCAATTAGTTGTTCCACTTATTTATGCCTTCATTGGTCGACTCTTACGTGTACCCTGATGGGGAACCAAACCTGCAACCTTGGCATATCAGGACAACACTCCAAGGAACCAAGCTACCTGGCCAGGACTGACTATGCAGGGAATTTGGTGCCCAACGGAAATAACGACAAAGAGAATGCTTGGTCATACTTCATTTCCTTTCAATATAAATGATGGGGAATGAAAACCTGACAGAATGATAGGAAATGTTTTGGAAATCTCTAATTTATACAAGACACAAACCCATCAAGCTACCATTTCTTAGCAGTCTCAAAATATTAAGGGCTTAAAACCAAGTCACAGTTGGTCTGTGTGTTCCCAGTCCCCACACTGACTAATATAACACAATCTATCCCAGTGATCACCCGCCGCGACAGGCTGTCCACAGCCGTTTTTTTGGCAGTACTGGCTTTGGTCACATAGACCACGATGGTAATTGGTTGATTCACGATGGTAATTGGTTGATTTCATCTTTAAAGATTGTGGCAGTTTGACTTCTAAACTCACTCCCCTTGAAACCCCACCCTGCAGGTAATCAGAGTGGCAGAGGGAAAAGAACGAGAGTCCAGGAGACGGATGTCGGTCCGCTCCCCAGGCAGGGATCAGCAGCCCTGGGACCCGGGAACCAGTCCAAAGGTGGGCTTCCTCACCTGTGGGCGGAGTGGGTCACCCACTCCCTTCCGGCCCTCAACACACCCGCCAAGGGGCCATCTGCAGAAGGTGCCGTTGCGCCCTGCTGCATGCCACCGACCAGGGGCTGGCCCACCTACAATTAAGTTTGTTGTTCCTGTTCATTTAACTTATTTTTTAAGTTGCACTTTTGGGGCAACACTGGTTAATAGGGTCATACAGGTTTCAACTATACACATTTCTACGACACACAACCCTGTATATTGCATTGTGTGCCCACCACCCAAAGTCAAGTCATCCTCCATCACCTAACATTTGGCCTACCATCCAGTTTTAATTTTAAAAAGTTCTCCTTTTCTACTTTGCCAATGATACTCAACTAGCAACCACTCAACCAACTCCACTACCAGTCAGTGACCCACTCCCCTCCTTGCATCACTTCCTCTTACTCACTTCCCAAGATGGCTCTCCTGCCTTCCAGCCCCAGAACTCATCCTTCCTGCTCCCCAGGCCTCATCGGGGAACTATCCTCACAGGCCATCGAGAGGAGACGCCTCCCAGGCACAGGCTTCAAACCCACATGGGTTTGGGCAAGGGCGTTCCCAGCCCATGCGCTGCCCCCCCTCGCGAGGGTCTCTGGTCCCCTAGGTATGGCCCGGCCCACTCCCTGAGGGGCCCAGACTCTACAGGTAATTCTGTCACCCGCCCCCTTGGCTGTTTCTCTCCGGGTCGCAGGCCAGGATTATTGCTTAGTTTGTTTCTTCTTGGAGGAGAACATCCAAGTTTCCTGCCAAAAAGAATAGCGAGACTTGAAAGAAAGAAAAGAAAGGCGGGGAAAGGGACCCCAGGATGAGGAGGGGACCAGGAGACGGACCTGAAAAGGGGAAAGAATGGGACACAACGGGGCGGGCCGGACACGAGGAAGAACCCACTCCCACCGCGGGCAGAGGCGGCGAGGCAACAGGTCAGGCCACGGAGCGCGGCCCAATTTTGTGAGAAATGGGGTCCAGAGAGCGAAAGCCTTCCAGTCTGTGGGCGAACACCTCCTTCGCCCCATCGCCCATCATTCTTCCCGCCCAGAGCTCACCGCTCCAGGGCAGAGCCCGGAGGGGCCCCGAGGAGGGCGCCCCGGCCCCTGCGCCCCGGGCCCACGGCAGGGCCACGCCCGCCCGCCCGGGCTCCGGTACCCGGCCCCGGAATCCGGCCCCAGCCGCGCCCCCGCCCAGCCCCGGCCCTCCGGCCCCGGCCCGGGTCTTACGTGACGTCCTGGTTGAAGTTGGCGAAGAGCAGCTGGCCGGCGCCGGCCTCTCCGCTCTGACTGGCCAGGTTCATGGTGGGCGCGCGGCGGGCGGGTGGGCCCGGCCGGGGACTCGCGCGCGGGACAGGGGTCGCGTGCGCTCAGGGTCGGCGCCGGGCCCCGCTCGCCACCTGGGTCGCCGCAGCTCGCTGCCTGAGGATCAATCGCCGCCTCATCCCGTCCCCGCTCTTGTTTATGCTCCGGAGCCCGGGCGCCCTGCGCGCCTGCGCGTCCCGCCCCTTCGCCGCACGGGCCTCTCACGGCGCAGGCGTGCTGCGGAGGTCCCGCCTTTTCCCCTCCGGCTCGGGCCGGAGTTCCGGTCGAACACGCGCAAGCGTGGGGACGCGCGCGGAGCGCGCTGGACAGGGCTTGTGGGCGCGTCGAGCGCCGCGCAAGCGCACGGGACAGAGTAGGCGTCGGTACACTGCCATCATTTTAACTATATTAAAAGAACTGCCATATGCCAGTCTTGGTGCTAAACACTTAGGCATTTATCTTACTTGATGTTGTATCAGCCTTACGTAGAGACTATTGCATTCCCGTGTTACAGATTTGAAAATTCAGGCTGAGAAATATTAACCCGTTCGCCAGGTGTTAGATCCGAGAATGGGCGTTTCTCCCAGGTCCATGCTTTCTGCGTCGCTAGGGGAGGGCTCCACCTTACATTTATTCATTCGTTCAATAATATTTAGGAAGCACCTTCTTTGTGAACAACACAGGCCACCTTCTTTCCCTCGGAGAGAGAGACAGAGAGAGAGACAGAGAGAGAGAGAGAGTGTGTGTGTACTTAAACACAACTACAAAGCGGTGTGCACTAAGAGCACATAATGAAATCGCTTGACCTGGACCTAAGGGGTAGGGATTGTACAAGCAGAAGGATATGGGCAGTCAGATGTAAACGTATAAATACACATATGCAAGTGGCCACATAGCCAACCACTGAATTCAAGATACAGGGTAGGAGCCATGTCTTAGTGGTTCTGTTGTCACCAGTTGGCGTAGGACTTTTTAAAAAGATTTTATTTATTTACTTTTAGAGAGAGGGGAAAGGAGGGAGAAAGAGAGGGAGAGACACATCAATGTGAGAGAGAAACATCAGTTGGCTCTCTCTCACATGCCCCCAACCAGGGACCTGACCCACAACGCAGGTGTGTGCCCTGACTGGGAATTGAACCCGTGACCTTACGGTTCACAGGCAAGCACTCAATCCACTGAGCCACACCAGCTAGGGCAGCACATTTTCTAGGGACTGTTATTATGGAGCAAAGGCACATAAAGAGGTACCCGACTAAATCCCCTGGGTTCTAAACACACTCCTGGACTTTATTTTGAAAAGCCACCCAATTTTCTCTGGTTCATCTAAATGTGTTATTCCATCTAGGTTAGTACCTCCTTCTTTCTCCATTGGCTCAACAAATGAAGACTCAAAATAGCCCCAGGGTAGACTGAGTTTCAATATACCGGAACTATGACCCTGTTCCTTGGGAACTGTTTGGGTGCTAGAATCTCAGCTATGCTTATGTGGATGAAAAGACATCTCTTAAGTGGACTATTAGATGTAACACTACCGTTCTTAGTTGGCAGGCATGCACTGCCTATATTGCAGAATGACGCCCCAACCTCACAGGGTGTGGAGTCTCAGCGGATGCCCTAACTGAGTCCTCAGTAGGCTATTCGATTGTCCATCTGAGTAATAGGCCGCATGATAAGGAGGTGAATTCCAAGGGCATGAACCTGTTGTCAGGATTCCTTCACCTCCATGTACATTTCTGGGTTAGAAGAGAATTGGCAGGGACACCTGATAACCCCATTAAAAATGGTAGCTGACACACTCTCAATTTCCTATCCCTCTCCCTGCTTTATTTTCTATATAGCACTTGTCTTACCTTCCAATAGCCCATATAATGTCCCTTTCCAACTAGAACACACTCCACGAAGGGAGGATTTTGGTCTGTGTTGCTTACTCTGTGTTCCCATTACCTAGAATAACGGGAACTTGATACCTGAAGCCTTGAACTCTGGGCGTCCGTTCGTGGTGGCTGCAAAGGGCTGGAGCTGAGGGCTTCTTCCCACCCACTCAGTTTTTGTTTCCCTGCTTTATTATCTCAGTTTTATTGGGAGCCACAGACAACGTTGTCAGAGAGTATGTTGGATTTGTGCCAGGGAGCTTGACTTGTGAGTGACTCAGTCATGTGCCCTGTGTCCCAGTTCACCTTGAGGACATTCCTGATGGCGTGTAGTGCGGAAGAATGCTCAGGAGTTTCTGTCATAGCTTCAGAATTGCTCCAGGTGACTGGCCTGAAGCTAGTCCCAGACAAGAGCTTCCCCTACTCCTTTTCACGTTAGAGCAGAGCCATGGTAGGCAAGTATTTAAGACATTCCTCAGATATTCTTCCTCTGTGCAGCATTCAGAGAGGAGCGACCCTCCCACAGGCAGATTCCTAAAGAAACAAGGAGGGACCCAAGGGCTGGAGTGAAGAGGTGGTGGGGTGCGCGGTGCCTGAGGTGAGGAACTAGGAAAGAGGTCAGGGGTCAGAGCATGGCCAACCCCGAAGTCAGATTCTCACCAGGTAGGTGTCCGTTGGTAAGCCACCTAGGCTCACTGAGCGTCTGTTTCCATGGTAATAACAAGGACCAGAATAACTGATCTCATGAGAATGCAGCGAAGGTTGAATGGACCGGAGGAGGCACTTCTGGAACAGTGGGGCAAGAATCTCCAAAAACCACTCCTTCTTTTCACTGAACAAACGTGCCCTGGGGACGTTTCTGGGCCACTTTGGATTGCACATTGTTCTCTACCAGTTGCACCGGATTCCACCATCTCCCTCTCCTACCTTAACACAAAGGGTGTTTCCCAGTGGGTGGGCGTCAAGAATGCTTCCACTTTTGCACGGTTCCAGCAAACATTGTACCTTCTCTCGTACTGTCGTACTTTTGACTCCCAGATTCATTCTTTCTGTCCGGACCTCTCCCCTGAGCTCCGAAATGTTGGAGCCAACTCTCCCCCCGACAGGGGGCTCCACGCGGCACTTTCACAGGCACCTCTAACTCAAAAACCCCAAGCAGTGCGTAGTTCCCCGAACCTCGCCTTCCTCAGCCTTCGCCACCTCAGTCAGTGTCCCTCCCTGTCTCTCACACCTGTGGGTCTGACCGAAGCCACCAGTGGGGACAAGCAGGGCTCTCTGTCGGCCTCTGCTGGAGCGAGGGAGTGGCCCACCATCGCCTGTGTCTGGAGAGACTCAGGCAGCGGACAGACGGGGAAGCTTCCTAGGGAGAGCAACAGGGCTTCAGGGGGCCCCTGGTTGGAGGCAGGGGCCTGGCAAAGCTCGAGGTGAGTCAGCGGGAAGCAGGACAGGTTGGAGGCAGGACCTGACCATGTGACCAGTTAGGGGAGCATATTTGGCTCTCCCTGGATGGTCCTGAGCAGGGAGCAGGACAACAATGAGGGAAGCTGCCAGGTATTGATCAAGTCCGACCTTTGGGGCCGGTGGCTACAGGAGTGCTTGTGTGGCGTGCTGGCTGGTTGCCGCAGGTGGTGGGTTCTGCCCTCATGTGTGGACAGGCCATTGTCCATTTGCATATTCCCGTCTCCACACCCTCAGTAAACAGCGCAGATTCTACTTCCAAAACACAGCTAGGAACCAACCACTTCCACCGCGTCACTCCCATCGGTGCCCGGGGCACCCTCCTCTCTAATGTAGGGGTGAGACAAGGCTTCCCTCTGGCTCCCACAATTCCAACTCTCGGCCCCTTTCAACCTCTGGGAAGCATCGCTCAGAGGAATCCTGAAAGGCAATGGGATGTGGACTCTCTGCCCACCCTACCTCCCAACAAAATCCAAGGGTCCATTCTGTGCAACCTCTGCTCACCTCTTCTGACTCACCTGGGACTGCCTCCCCTCCACCATCTGCTCCAGGCCATTGTTCTTCCAGCTCCCCACCCTTTCCCACATCAAAGACTTTCCCATCGTGTAGCATCTGCCCCTCCCCCTGTCCATGTTGCAGGTCTGGGCTTGGATGAAGTTCCACGGATGCAAGTTGGAAAACCGCCCTTCCCACCCCTGTTGTGGACCAGCTCGCCCTTCCCCACCGGGTCAGAGCCAACTCCCGAAGGTCAACAATTTTTTAACGTTGATAATTCCACTTCAGGCCACAAGAGGGCAGCAAGGCCCAGCACATTGGAACCAAGGGGACCCTCCCCCTGGATCCTGAGCTTTTGGCTCCCATCTTGGGGAGCCTGGGGTCAGGGATGTGCAGGAACCAAATGGTGGGTAAGTGGGCAGACCTGGCAGGGGCGGGCAGGGGCTGGCCATGTCAGAGAGGCCCTAGCAGAGAGGGGCCTGTCGCCAGAGCTGGTGGAGTGTGATTTCTTGGTTGTTCTTATTTGGTACTGTGAACCTCACAACCCTCCGGCTGGAGTGCCTTCATTTCAGAAGTGAAAAATGAGCGTGAGCTGTTCAAGATAACACGACGGTTAGAGGCTGGGCCAGGCCCGGGCTCCTGTGCTCCCCGGGTCGGCAAAAATTCAGCATCGGTTGCTCCGAAGTCATAAATGTTGAGCACAATTTATCATTGCCTGCCTGGATAAACTATATTTTGTGTTTCTTATGCATTTGGGACAAAAGCAAAAGTTTTGGTATCTATTTACTGTATCACACTAGTTTGTGATGAATGTTATTTTTGTCTTTGTCTCATGTGAAATTTTAAATACGGATCTGGAGGATTTCCCCAAGGTGGGCACGTCACCTCATTCTCTCTCGATTGTCCTGTGACAGCTCCGGTTCTTACCGATGCTGCCTGCCCGGGTTTTTTCCACCTTTGCTCCTGTTCTGTTTGTTCCTTCTGTTCTGTCTGACTCTCAGCCCCGCAGTCGGTGGAGAGTCTGGATTTTAATTTGGTTGCACCCTCTAAGGTTGCTCCTGCCCCAGGTCCTCTTAGGAAATGAGCCTGTTTTGATCTGAAGGGTGTGATACCAGTCCCTCCTCCGACAGGGTTGGATGGTGACTCCCGGGCTGGGATGAGATGTGTCCAGAAGACAAAGACCGAAAGCCCCAGGATCTGGCCCCACACACCTCACCCTGTTTGCCTGTTGCTCTCACCTCTGCCTCCTTGGCTGAGGCGGGAGGGGAGCAGAGGGGAGAAGGGCCTTCCGTGAGGAGGCGGTGGAAGGCTGGGAAGACAGGAAAGGGGACCCAGAAAGAAGCTGCCGGGCAGCTCAGAGCAGTCAGGTCCCAATCGTTGGGAATGAGGAGTGCCCTTCCAGGCTGTTGACCCCCCAGGGGGCTGCCTTGCCCACCCCTCGCCCTGTTCCTGTAGCTGAACCACTGACTGACAGATGGGGGCGTCAAGGCCCAACTCACTCGCCCCTGGAGGAACCTCAGAGGGGTCTCCCCAACTTCAGAACTCCCCCCATGTGCTGAGGCCACTGTCCGGAGCCCAGCAGCCCAGCCTCTCCCGCTGCTTATTCCTGCCCCCATCCCCCTGCCTCTGCTGTGACAGCCTCTTAATACATTTCTTCAAGCTAATCTCATCTCAGAGCCTGCTTCCCAGGACCCCAGCCTGTGACAAGTGACAAGTGACAAGCTTGGTCCTGGGGAATGCTTCTTTCCTCCTGGGAAGGCCTGGAGCGGGCTGGGTAGGGTGGAGCCTGGGAGGAGGAAGAGTCCCCATGGCTTCCCGGGCCAAGCAGGGGCTGGACGAAGCCTGTTCCTTTGGGTCCAGGGCCCAGCACACAGTAGGCTGAACAAGAATGGGGGACAGGGCCCTGGCTAGTGTGGCTCAGTGGATTGAGCGCAGGCTGTGAACCAGAGGGTCACTGGTTCGATTCCCAGTCAGGGCACATGCCTGGGTTGCAGGCTGGTCCCCAGTGGGGGCCACGTGAGAGGCAACCACACATTGATGTTTCTCTCCCTTCCTTTCTCCCTCCCTTTTCCTCTGTCCAAAAGTAAATAAATAAAATCTTAAAAAAGAAAGGAGAACTGGAGTCCAGCCGTTGGCGACGACAGAGGACAGAGGTTGGACTAATGCTCCAGCAGTCATGCACACATGTATGTGACTTGGACTCTGACATGTGTATGTCATACAATCTGAGATGTATATAAACCATTTTTATAGCTACATACACATGCATGTGTAGATGAGATCTGAGTGTAGGTTACAGACTCGGGGGTTATTTGAAGGCGTTGCAGAGTGACGAGAGCGAACAGAAAAGGACAGGAGTCTGGAAAGACAGTGACGTTGACAAGTTCGCAGCTCTGTGCCTGAGGGCCCTCCCCAGGTTGTACACCCGTTGTGGTTTGGTGTGTTAGAGGTCAGGGTTAGGGGCTGGCAAAAGAGCCAGAAAGTTTTTTGGGGAGTGACTACGGGAGGAAAAGAGCCTCAGAAGGTGGCATTCTGCTAAGGCTGGGCACACAAACCCAGCCCTCTTCCGAGGGGCACACCAAAAATCAGTCTCCGCACGGTGCTGCTTACAATGCCAGGATCCAATAAAAAAGTCACTAGGCGTGCAAAGAAATGGGAAAGTGTGGCCTGTTACAAGAAAAAAAATAATAATCCATAGAAATCGAACCAAAGGGGCCCAGCTGTTGCAGTCGGCAGACAAGGGCTTGAAAGCAGGGATTGCAGATACATCCGAGGACTGAGAGAAACTATACCCGGGATTATCAAACAGAAAAGGAACTCAGAGGAGACAGGGACACACAACAAAGAACCACCGGGAAGTTTTAGAGCTGGAGCGCATGGCTGAAACGGAGAAGGATCGGACAAGGAAAACACGTGTCATGACATGAAAAACAGAAGAAGAAGGAGGAGGAATGGATTCCTCCTGGTTTTAAGCCCACGTGGTTGTTTGGAGGTTGGTGGGCCCGGAACCTTTACTCTCGTGATGGTAGATGCCGAGACTTGCAGTGGCTGTGAACTCAGTCTCATTCGCAGCCTTAGCCTATGCCCTTGAGTGAGTCTCCCAGCCTCTCCCAGCCTGCGTTTCCTCCCCTCCAGCACTGGGTTCGTTATATCCTTGAGTGTCTCACTGGGAGCCAAGAAGGACAAGACCCGTGGTTCAGACGATCCTTCAAAATCCTTCAGTGGCCCGCAGAGTGCAGCCATGCATGCGCTGTGTCGCAGTTTCCGCCCCAAGTCCGCAGTGACACCAACCTGGGCCGCACTCAAGGAGGAGAACTGAAGGCAGCCTCCACGGGGGCGTGGAGAGAGTGGCCACGTCCCCAGAAGTGGATGGGCGTTGGAGGGTTCGTGACCGTTCACTCGGGCACGCCGGGCAGGCCCATCCTCCCCTCCAGGGTGGGTGGCTCAGTGGGATTCGAGTCACCAAGAGGGAGGGGGGAGAGCAGGGTCCAAGGCTGTCCTGGGTCCCAGGGACACAGAGAGAGGTGGCCTCATGGGGAGGAGGCTGCTGAGGTGATGTGGATAGGGTCGAGGGGAGGGTGCCACCCCACCTGCCTGCTCCCACTCAGCCCCTCCGCAGAGCCGGGGACCCCGCGAGGCTCGATCCCTGCCTGCTCAGGGGTGCGGGGGGCCGGGGGCTGGACAGACCAGGGCTGGAGCGCCAGCCGGTCGAGTCACAGGCCGGGCACGCTTCCTCGTCTATAAACGAGGAACAGCGATGCCCCCCACGCAGAGCCACAAGGGGGTTCAAGGCAAAACACACTCTCAGGGATGATATCATGTCAGGCCCAGGCCACCTTTGCTCCTTCGGTCATCCTGCAGGGTAGGGGCCGTCAGCCCTGCTTTATGAGGGAGGACACTGACGCTCGAGTGTGACACCCCTGGCCCTCGGGGACAGAGCTGGGTAGTGGTGGAGCCAGGCCTTGAGTCCTGGGAAGACCACCTTCAGAGCTTGCAGCTACTGTCCAGCCCGGCCCAGCAGGTAGCACTACTGCTACCTTGGGTGGGGGGGGACCAGAGGAGGAGTACCACGAAGGAGGGAAGATGGCCAGCTGGGCTGTGGCCCGGAGAGGGTGAAGGGCGGAGCTGCTGCTCTGCCCATGAGCTGTCACTGTGGTAGGGGTGCCAGTGCCCTCTGGAGACTGTCAGCCACTCCTGGGAGTGATGGGGAGGCTTCGTTGACAAGGCCGGGGGGGAGCCTGAGACCCCGGGGCTGGCAGGAGGCTGCTTGCACCGAAGGGAGCTGTCCTCGGGGACCACCCACCGGGGCTGGGGGTTCAGCAGGGAGCAGAGGAGGACTTCTGGCCTTGGGGCAGACCAGGTGCCCTGTGAAGGCCTCCTAGTGTGGGGAGCCCGAGGCCCATCCCCCACTGCCCTGGCACTGACCCGCCTCCTCCTGCGCACACACAAACCCAACCCTGACTCTGGTGCAGGAGGGAGGCCCTCGGTCACCATAACAACTGGATGCTGGCAGTAAAAATAGCAACTTATTTCTTATTCAACTTCTTTTGCTCTGGGAGAAAAAGAAAATCCATTTCTAGGCTTGTGTTTCCTTTTGGGGGTCTCCTCTGGGCCCTGCCGGGTCCACGGCCAAGGCCTGCTTGAAGGTCGACTCAGGCGGGGCCGGGGGCCCTTGGAGGTCCAGGCCTGGACCTGTGGATGCCTGTGGACCCCCCCGGGAAGAGGGGCCACTGGAGGTCAGGGCTCTGGGGGCTTTTGCCTTTGCAAAGCCACTAGGGATGTCTTCGGGAATGGAGGTTGGGGCTGAGGGGGTGGTGTAGCTGGGTCACCCCTGGCACCTGGGACAGACAGGGGTGTCCTGGTTCGGCTGTCAGAGTGACCTGGGGTGTGGGTGGGGGTCGGGGTGACTGTGAGGGAGGTCAGGTCAGGGTGGAGACCCTGTGGGCAGGGCTGGCCTTACCTGCCTCGGGCTGACTTCCGCTCCTGGAGGTCTGACAAACCATTCCGGCGGGAGATCTGTGTTGGCTGTGAGCTCAGAACACAGGAGCTTGGTTTCAGGGCCGGTGCTGGCCCTGGGGCTGTGTGACCTTGGGAGGCCCCTGGTCCCTCTCAGCCTCACTTTCCCTCCTCCAATGAGGGGACAGGAGGCACTGGTGAGCCTCGCCACTCCTAACCCCGATGACTCCCAGAAAGAAACACAGGCTCCCTCCCGACCGGGACACAGAAATACACAAACCACCGAAACACGTTTCCTGAGTGTGCCCCTGATCTTTGGGGGTCGCTGTAGTGCTGTCCCACAGAACTTCCTGCCACCTTGGAAATGGCCCCTTGCAGCAGCCACTGGCCACACGTGGCTGTTGGGAACTTGAAGCGTGGCCCGTGGGACCCAGGTATGGCACTGCACATTGTCTATTGTTTTACCTTGTGTGGGAGCTGCGCCAGGCGGGGGCCATGGTGTCGGGGTCACAGCTCCGGGAGGTCTGGGGGACGATCTGAAGCCCGCGGCCCAGAGAGACCCTACAGCTCAGCTCTCCGGCGGTGCTTCCTGTCCTGCCGGCCCACACGGGCTCTCCGCCTTCAGCTCCTGCCAGCCTGGACCTCGCGCTCACCTGGCTCCTTCCCTCCCATCCCAGCTGCGCCTCTCTGAGACCCCTCTCATCCCCCCTGCACTCAGCCACCTGGTGGTCCCCACCCAGCAGGGTCAGGGGTCACCTCTGACTCCTCTGTCCCCTTCTAGTCCATTAACAGGGTCCCGTGGCTTTTTCCCTGAAAACGCCTGGATCCCTGCTCTGGTCCCCACCTCCAGCCCTCACTCTTCAGCCACGCCCCCCCACACTGCATCTACCTGCGGCCCCACTAGTCCACACCCATAACAGGTGTGCATGCCCACGGGAGGAAGGGGATTTCTGTCTTTCTCCGTCTCTTTCCAGCACCTTGGGTGGAGGGCATGAGTGGGATGGTTTTCTGAACACAGTAGGATCTTGAATAAAGCATTGTTATAAAAAGTAGCAGGGAGTCAAGGCTTGGGGAACAGAAGCAGGGGAGGGAGGGGGGAGGAGGGGGAGGTGGGCATGGGGAGGAAGGGCTCCACCTTTAATTCTGGGGTCTGTCATCCCTCGTTGAAGGCTGTCCTGCCTCCAGCGGCCCCCAAGGGTGTCACCCCTTCCAGTAGGTGACTTCCCATAGCCGGAATCCTGGCCAAGGTCTCCTAAAGGAGAAAGCTGGATTTCACAGAAGAGGCAGAGGGCACGGGCAGATCCTGGGTACCCCGGGTTCTGGCAGCCAAAGGCGTGTGCTGGCATCTCGGGGTCCTGAGGGCCCCCAGAGTCACAGCTCCTGGTGGGGGTTCCCAGAGACTGCCTCCACTTGGGGTGGATCCTCTGGGGTCGTGGCGCCTCATAGGGACCAGGCAGGTGGCGCTGGTGGTGGGAGAGCGCGAGCTACCAGTCCATTCGGGCCGGGACACACTGGGGCCGAGGTCAGGCGCACAGGCGGTGTCCGCTGCCTTCCAGCCCAGGGCCGGCCGTCTTCTCGATTTAAACATCTACGGGCGGGCGGGGGCGAGGGGGGCGACAGGGACATGGGGAGAGCAAGAAAGGGCAGCAGTCAAGAGATCCCCTTTGTCGCCCCCACAAGCTCCCCTACCCGGGGCGAGAGCTGGAGGGGTCCGCCCCGCCCAGGGAGGGCGCCCGGGCCGCGGGGACTAAGGCGATTGGCCCGGAGCCCCCCGCCCCGCCCCGCCACCATCTGGTCGGGATTTGCGTTGGCGGCTCCTGGCACCCTCGGTGGGGCTCGGGCCCCGCGCCCCCCGCCGCCCCTGCCCCACACCCGCCTACCTGCTGCGCCCGCGCCCCGCGCTTGCCTTCCCCGCGGGCCGCCAAGTTCGCGTTCTCTGAGCTCGGGCTGGACGCCGATGGAACCGCCGCGATGTTCGCCCCCCGGCTCCTGGATTTCCAGAAGACCAAGTACGCGAGGTGAGCGCAGAGCGCGGGGCGCAGGGGGTGCGCGGCCACGGCTCTGTCGCTGCCCCGCCGCCTAGAGCTCCCCGGTCGCTAAGGGTACCCTGACCCGCCGAGGGAAGCCAGAAACCAGACACCGCGGTCTTTGTCAGCGTCTCCGCGCTCAGCTTTGCGCCCTGGACCCGGAAAGCGCGGGTTCCCAGCGCCCCTCTCTTAGCGGGGTGCCCTGAAGCGGGTGGCTTTACCGCTCCGAACCTCTGTTTCCAGGTGGGCAAAACGGGGATAATGAGAGTTTCCACACTGGGGGTCCCCGCAAGGATTCAGTGAGATGATCCTTGGAAAGCACTTTGCACTGAGCCGGGAGCGGAGGGATCGTTCAGTGTCTGTCTGCGTTTTTGTTAATAATTCAAGGTGTTGGCCCCCGTCCCTCCTGCCAACATCACCCCTTTCCCCCCTGCACCCCTCTCCCCCCATGCTTGTACCCCAGCCCCACTCCTGAGCCCCCTGGTAGCAAGCGGGAAGAACGGGTAGGTGCCCTTTGCAGGTGGGGAAACTGCGGCTGAGGACCTAGGGAGAGCTGCCTGTGGCCTTTCCACAGTGTGAGGTCCACGGTCCCCTGAGCCACACTTTCTTGTCCTTAAATGGTGATGACAGATACTCCCTGGGGACCGCCCAGCCAAGGCCAGCTCCTGGCTTTGATCCCTAATTAAGGGGCAGCGGGGCGGGGGGGGGGGTGGCACAGTCATGAAGTTCCTCTAAGAGTTTGGGGTGGTGGGCTTACCTGAGAGCTGGCGTGAAAACCCTTTCCTGAGGTTGCCCTTCAGCCCCTGGGGTCTGGGCAGGACCGCGGCCCTGGGAGCTCAGCCTGGGCCTCTCCTCCTTCCTGGGGAGCCGGGTCTTGGAGGGGGCACCGGGTCTTGGAGGGGGCACCCATCCTGCCTGCCCCCCACCTCTTACCCTCCCGCTCAGGTCTCTGCCCCCCAGCCTGGGGTGGCAGGGGGTGAACTTGAGCCGTGCTGGCATTGTTTTGAGATCCACATCCATGTGGCTCTTTGTTGAGGGTCCCCGGTGCCCCGAAGTTTCTACAAGTTCCGGTGAAAGTGAGCACAGCTGACCCCAGAGGCCCCCGCTGAGCATGACACACAGGGGCAGGGATGGTGGGGGCAGGATGGTCCCTCGCCCTCAGGCTCGCTCCCCATTTTGGGGGGGACGGGGAAAGGGTGTGTTCTGAATGTCTCCTTCATAAAGTTGGGGAGTCCCCTGGAGGAAGGGGCCACACAGGGAAGGACGTGAGGATGGTTCCTGCAGATGGTCTTGGTCTGAAGGTGGGAGGCGTTGGCTGCACAAATCCGAGGGTCCTGTGAGGTGTGCACACTCAGACTTTCCAAGTCCTCAAGGGTCCTGTGGGCCATCGTCACTCGGGAGTTCGTGGAGTGTTTGCCCGAAGGGGAGGGAGAAGCCCAGGGTTGGAGGCGGACGGGCGAGACAGGCCTCGCCACAGCTCTGTGTGCCTTCTCGGGGAGGCGTCTCTGCCTCTCTGGGCCTTAGCTGGTTGATCTGCCAAGACAGGAGGGCTGGTCTAAACCTGGATCTGACCACAGGTGCCGCTCGCTCTGGGACTGGGCTCTCCAGTTGGGCTGGGGCTGGACCTTAACCCATTCCTCCACGCTGGGCTGGTGCCCCTCCCCCGGTGATGAGTCCAGTGAGGAAGTACAATTACATGTCTTCTTCCTTTTTTTTTTTTTTTTACTGCAAGTCTTCAAAATATGGTGTGCATATTTTACTTAGAGCTCACCTCAGTTTGGACTAGCTGTATTTCAAGCGCTCTATGGCCACAGGTGGCCAGCGGCTGCCATATTGGACAGGACGAGAATATTCTTCAGGGTGAGAGATGGCAGTTTGTCTTTGTCCGTTCTGGCGGCTGAAACAAAGCTCCATGGCCCGGGTGGCTTTTACACGACAGAAAATGGGTCCTTATGGTTCCGGAGGCCGGAGGGCTGCGATCAGGGTGCCTGCAGGGCCGGTGTCCTGCAGGGGCCTTCTGCAGGGCTACGGGCTGACGACGTCCTGTTGTGCCCTCCATGCTGGGAGGGGAAGGCACAAGCTCTCCAGCCTCAGCTCAGAATCCCATCCACGGGGGCTCCATCCTCAAAACCTAATTATGTCCCAAAGGTCCCCCCTCCAAATACCATCATCCTGGGACCTGGATTTCGACATATGAATTTTTTTGGAGAGGGAGGACCCAAATATTCAGGCCTTAACAATGTTCCTGGTCAAATGGTGTGTGATAGTCACGGCAAAAGGTGCTCTCCCTCCCTGAGCCTCAGTTTCCCCGTGAGTGGTCTGGCCAGCTGATCTTCAGGGGTCTAACCTAGCGTCCTTGAATAATGTATCTTCGTCGAGAAAACCACTTACCACAAAGCTGTGGGAACTGAAGAGAGGGCAGTGTTGGTGCGGAGCTGAGCGGATGGTCCAGCGCAGCAGAATGGAGAGGTCAGAAACAGATCCACGCACAGAAAGACTTTGGCCTTGGCAAAGGTGACGTAGCTGATCGCCGCGGGCGAGGACGCTCTGCTGAACGAACGGGAGACAATGGTTCGTCCAGATGGAAACAGGGAGACCGGCATCCTACTCACACCACACAGAGAAAAGCACTCCCGGCAGGTTTAAAGACGTGAAAGTGAAATTGAAACACAAACAAACAAGCCTGGAAAACTTTTAGAAGACACGAAAGAATGTATCTGGACTCCGCTGTGGTAGGTAACGATTCCCAGAGGCATGGGATGTCGAAACCGTGAAAGAAAAGGTGGATAAACCAGATTACGTTAGGAGTTAAGAGTTTCTGTTCACCAGAAGATGCCGCGAAGACAGCAGAAGGAAAGGCTGCACGCCTGAATGAAGGACGCGCTTGCAGCCCGTTTGACAGCAAGGACAAAAGGTCCAGAATACAGGAAGAACTCAGCGAGAAAGAGACAAACGAGCCAGTGGGAAGTGTGAAGACGGTCGTCTTGAGGAAGAGGAAACACAGACAAACAGGCGGGCTGCTCCCACCGGTGAGAAGGAAATGTGAGGTGAGGGCACAGCGAGAGACTGTTCTTCCCGTCCAGTGTGCACGAAGTGTGGCCGTCCCCTTCCGGTCGTCTGCCGGAGAGAAACGGTGGCCGGTGCACCAGAGCAGACGGGCGAAGATCTCAGCACCATTGCTCTCGGCCAGGGAGACCTGGAGACAACCCAGGCGGCCGTTGTTGTCGGGACAGTGGTGTGCACGCACACGAGGGAACCGTACAGCGCAGTGAAAAGGGACTCCAGTTCCTGCCAGCCACGCGGAGATGCCGAATAGGCGCAGGGAGCGGTAGCAAATCCCTGGACACAGCCTGACTCCAATCACAGAGCGCTCAACGGCGGGCAAACCAGCTGTGCCGTGAGGAATGCGCAGGAAGGGAGGTGAAGAGCCAGACAGTCATTATTGCAAAATCAGGCCAGCGGTTACCTCTTGGGGGAGGGAGGGACGAAGTTGAGGTTAGGAAGGGTGCCCA
Source organism: Tonatia bakeri (assembly GCA_004024845.1). Taxonomy (NCBI): domain Eukaryota; kingdom Metazoa; phylum Chordata; class Mammalia; order Chiroptera; family Phyllostomidae; genus Tonatia; species Tonatia bakeri. The sequence goes on along the minus strand of PVIA01000665.1, from coordinate 144,321 downwards.
GGGTGCTTCTGGGTCCTGGCAGAGTCCTGATTCTTGACTTGGAAAGAAAAACAATGTGGGTTCTAAGTGCCTGAGAAGATAGCATAGGCTCTGGTTCCCTGGGCGAGACTTACCTGCCCACACCTCCCTGAGAGGGAGGCTGGGAAGTGTGGTCCGGCCACCTGAGCGTGTCCGCTCCTGCCTCCCCCATGCCCCGAGCAGCTCCTGGCCTCTGAGTAGGTACCAGTCAAAATCTGTTGAATGAATACTGGTGGTGTGACTTTGGACTAGCAAAGTGACCCATAGGGACATCTGTCTGCTCTCCTGCTTAATGCAATGTGACTTAATTTAAACAGGGTCGTTATAAAGCCACACTGTGGTTACAGGCGCAGCGCGGGCTCCTCGAAGAACACTTTCTAAATCATGGCAGGCGCACTCACAGAGTCAAGAAACCCTAACCCCTCCGTCTCGAGATCATCCCTGTGAAACCAGTGTCATCCAGCCGCTTCGGTGCGTGCTACAGCTAGTCTTCTGCCCTGAAGCTGAACTCGTGACCCGCAGTCACCCTGCTTTTCTTGTCTCTCTGCACCCTCCGTTTCAAGCACCCCCATAGTCCCTGTCATCGCCACCCCCTGCTGTGTTTTATCACCCCCCACGTTTGGACACGGAGGTTGTCTCCCAGATTCCAGCTCTGTAAGTAACGCCGCGGGGACATCCCCAGGGGACGGCACCGGGGAGAGGAGCATTCTCTGCGCGGACACACACCCAATCCATTGTCATTTCTGGGCGTTGGCCACGTCCAGTGAGTCACAAGGTCCATGTGATGTCATTGACCCCCCAGTCTACCATGACCTGGTCAAGAATGTCCCCACGGTGCATTTCTAACCGTGGGGACTTGGAGCTGCTCCTGAGGCCACACAAAGGTGGGTGCCAACTGGTCCCATGGGGCAGAGTCCCTAGGAAGTGTGGGAGCTTGGGGCTTGTGCTTTGGTTCTGCCCTCCTCTCTGCTGGGTTCTCTTGGGCAAGTGACTTAGTCACCCAGCCTTGCTTTCGTCCTTGTAAAGAAGGCTAGTAGGGGGTGGCAATGCCCAAGGTGGCCATGGTAGGTCTTCTCTCCATTCAGGTCCCGTCCTACAGCTTCATGTCCCTTCAGAGTCACTCGGAGCCGGTCCTGCTCCAGCTGGGATTCCAAAATCCTGAAGGGCCCGGGTTTCGTGAACATTTTTTGTTCTTAAGGTGACGCAGACAATGCACGTGAAGTGTCTGGGGGGAGACGTAGTCGGCACTCCTCAGCACTGGTTATTTATGTCTTGGTTTTTGTTGCTATTTACAGTTTGCCTTTTTCCAGAGAGGCTTGGAGGCAGCTTGTAAAAAGCAAGTTTCTCAAGGCTCACGGGGCTGTCAGAGCCACCACGCATCTCTACAAGGCTTGCTCTGCCGTCTGTCTTCAGGTCTCTGTGTGCTGGGGGAGGGGTGGCCACCGTGGGGCTTCACAGAGTCGGGAAAGACGACCCTGGACTGTGAGCCAGGCCCCCCGGGAAGCATTTTTACACATTGTGTCATCTAATCCTCAGCCAGGCTGTGAGGATTAGGGACCCTTTTATTCCTGTTGGGTTTGCTCGAGGTCGTAGAACAAATGGCAGGATTCACACCTGGGTCTGTCCAGACTTGGCCTCTGCCTGCCACATACCATGGGGATAAGAGCAGCCACAGGTACCACGACTGCAGATTGCGGGTCTCATGCCCTCCTCTGCTCCCCGCCAGACGGCCATGGCGGCAGGAGTTCTGAGTCCTCCCAGTTGCCCTGGCCCTTCGGGGGCTGGGAGGCCCTGGGGCCGCACCTTCTGGGCCCAGGCGCCCTCACTCAGTCACTGGCAGGCCTGCCCCGAGCATTCTCAGGCGGTGTCCCAGCAGAAGCCCATGTGCCGTGGGTCTGCATATTAGAAGCTAAAACTCAGGCTAGTAAGCTTTCCAACAAAGTGGACCCTGTCTTCCTTCTTGACAAATGCACTTCGGCAGTGACAAAATTGAGCACTGTGACACAGTGGCCATCACAGGACTGAAGGTGGCTGTGTCATGGACGGCAGCGGAGCTCAGGTAGTGGTTCGCATGTCTGGGCATTTGTTGCCAGCCAGCAGGGTGTGTGGGTGAGTAGTCGAACGTGGCCATGCACACTGCATGTTACTCATTGTGTAGAGCATGGAATTGATTTCTTCTTGACTTCACTGCGGCAGAATCCTTGTTACTGAGATTCAAGATTTACACCTACATCTGGGTTCCGTTAACAGTGATAATCTAAAGCTGTATGGTCCGGAACTGCAGCACAAGCCGCCTGTGGCTATTTTAATGTAAATTTAACAAAATGAAATACAGTTTGAAAGCTCGTGCCCTGGTCGCACCAGCCACATTTCAAATGCTCAATTGCCCCGCGTGGCCGGTGCTGCCGTGAGGGGCAACATAGACGGGTGACATTGCCGTGCCTCAGAAATTTCTCCTAAAGAGCACTAAAGAATTAAAAGAAAAATGTATAATTAAAAAAAACCCCTCTGACTGTAAATTAAGGGAAATTTGTTAAACATTGAAAAATTTAAGTGAGTTTTATTCTGAAATATCCAAATAGTTTTGTTAAATAGAAAAGGCAAGATGCAAATTAAGATGAGTAAGTATAAAATTTAGTCAGACAGTATTGAAGGAAAGCTGCAATGTGGTTTTTTAGATTTTATTTTTTAGTTAATATTTATTTGTTTTTAGAGAGAGGGGAAAGTAGGGAGAAAGAGGGAGAGAAACATCGATTGGCCGCCTCTCACATGCCCCTGACTGGGTCCGTGGCCTGAGACCCAGGCACGTGCCCTGACTGGGAACCGAACCAGTGACGCTTCAGTCTGCAGACTGGCACTCAGTCCACTGAGCCACACCAGTCAGGGCAGAAATATTTTGTTTTAACTTGATTTTTTTTTTGCGAGTGTGTTGGAATCTCATTCTATGAACATGGGAGTGCCCACATCCAGAGCGTGAAGCACGCTGCACTGTCAGCATGAAGACTGGGAACCACGCCTCCTCGGGGGCAGTCCTTCCCTGTTCGCAGCACAAGTGCAGGGTGACACGGGCTTGCTGCCCTCGCAGGGTGCTGCACTGGAGAAGTGCGTGGGAACAGGGCTCGTGGGGACAAACGACCGCCCCTTCAACAGCAGGGCACCTGGACTTGTGGTGGAACTTAGAATCGAGTGCGCCGGGGGCCCGTGGGCCCTGGGGCTGGACCCGGGCGGGGGTCGGCAGCTCTGCTCTCTCCAGGGCCGCCCACCTGTGTGCCTGGGTGACTTCAGGCGTTCACCCCCTTCCCCTCCTCGCTCCCCCATCTGACTTCACCCTCAAGCCGGCCGCCTCGCAGAGTCTGCTCTGTCCTAACCTCGGCTTCCTCGTCTCCATCTGCATCCCGTTCACTGTGCTTTGAATTTCCCCCCCGCAGCTGGAGGCAGCAGAGAGCAGGTGCTCCTCCTCCAGAGGACAGGGTGGGGGAGGTGCACCGTGGGTGGCTTCTGCTGTCAGACACCTGGGTTTGCCCCAGCCTCCCCCACCCCCACCTTGGCTGAGTGACCTTGGGCGTGCCACGTGGCCTCTCTGTGCCTTCGTTTTCTCTTCTGGAACATGGGAAATAATAGTAGTACTGACCTCACTGCGGTGTTGACTGAATCTCCGGGCATCAGTTTCCTACTCTGTCAAATGGGCAGAATAAGAGTTACCCCCGCCCCCCACCCTGCAAACTGTAGTGGTTTGGAGGTCTGCAAGTGCCTGGCCTGCAGCCCACAGCGAGTGCGCCAGCAGTGGTGTGCTCCCTCCTGACCCCTGCGGGGGCACCCTGGAGCCAGTTATGTAGTTCCCTGAGTCCTCCATGGCTGCACTTGAGGGATGTACTTACCGGCCCCAGGCGGCCTGGGTGCTCACAGAATGGGCAGCTCTGAAAGAGACAGTCGTGGCAGACACTCTGTGCTCTAGTTTACACCAAGAGACGGTCTCGTCTTGGGGCTAAATACCTGCCCCCTCAGGTCCACTTTTCGGGGGCCCTCCCACAGCTCTGTCACCAATCAGACAGTGGGGACACTAGAAGCTCAGGGCGGGCTTGGGGGGGCCCTGTGGCTCTGGTTTTGAGAACTACTGTCCTGTTGGTGTTGTTGGCTGGAGCCGGAGCGGGAGAGGCGGTGGTCCGGTCTCACTGAGGACAACCACGAGAACACACACCCCGCACCCAGGACCCTTGACTACTCCACGGACAAATCTGCCCTCTGTTCGTCCGCGGGTTCTTCAGTAATCCTGCGGCCTAGAGGTGCCAGGACTGACCCAGTTTGGGGGGGGGCCCAGGGCTGACCAAGACAGAGCTTGTCCCTGCCCTCTTGGCGGAGCTCACGTCCTCGTGTGAGACGCAGGCGGCACGCCGACAGCTGCACGCTGGAGCCTCGGGTGGCTGTGTGGCCAGGTGAAGGTGTGAGGTGCAGAAGTGCGCAAAACGGGGGAGATGATGCTTTCTCCGCAGGACTGCTGGGAGGACCGTGTGAGGAGATGCACGTGCACTGGCCACAGGGGTGCCCATGAAGTGACTCGGTGCAGAGGGGTTGATGCCCGGGGCTTGCTGCTCGCCCCCTTGACTGCAAACCTGAGCTGACAGGTGTGCAGGAGAAATAGGCAGAATCTCTCTAGGAGCCCCCCTTCGGCAGCCTCGCAGGAATGCACCTGCAGACCCTTCCTGGCACAGTCACTCCTTCCAGGTGTGTTCCGAGTCCCCACACTTGAGCAGGTCCTGTCCCTTTGCTCACCATCCCCCAGCCAGACCTCAAGATGCTTGGAGCAGGGGTGTCCCCAGACGTGTCCACTGGTTCGTTGGTCAGTCCCACCAGGCGCACACCTCCAGGGGGCGCCTTTCACATGCCACGTCATGTGCAGCTTGGCTGTGTCAGGGTTCTTCCAGACTGGCACCCAGTCCCACCTTGGCCCTCCGCACCCCTCGCTCCGTCTCTCCCTCCTGCTCCAGGCTGTCTCTCTTGGGGTTTTGGCTTCCATTCCAAGGTGGCACCAGCCCGAGGGCTGCTTTCCCTCCCACTCTGTTTCCCAGAGACTGAGCCAAGATGCTGTCTGCCTTCCAAAAGCCGTGAATTCATGAATGGACACAGAGCACGCCCCAGGGCCGACTGGAGAGGGGAGGCTCTGAGCACCAGGGCCAGCTTGGCCCTGGCTGTCCTCGCCCTTGTGAGACAGACAGACAGGCCCCCTTTGTCTTCTGGACAAACCTCTGTACGTCCTCTGTTCTGGGGACTTAGGGCTGCCACCACCAGGCACTGGCCCAGCCCGGAAAGAATGGCCGCAGAAGCTTTCCCTGACCTGTCTCATTGAGGACGGGAGGCCAGCTTCTCCCTGGGGGCTCAGCACCCGAGCCCAAGCCAGGCGGACAGGGAGGAATTGAGGGAGCTCTGAGGCCGGGCCTGGCTGCTCCAGACTGAAGGGAAGGACCAGGAGGTGGAGCTGCTGGGGCGCTCTGAGCCCAGGCTAGAGGGAGGCCCAGATGGTAGGGACAGGTGTGGACCAGTGGGGTCCAAGAGTTGGGCCCCGCCCGGGCCTGCAGTGCTGCTCTGAGAAGGGCAGCGGTGAGGACAGCTCACCATGACGGACCCCAGACTTCACCAGGCGGGTGCCTGGGTCCGCCCCGCCTTTTCACCCTTTGTGCCTGTGCGGCGCCCGGGAGGGCGGCCTTTCCGCCGCAGCTCGCAGACTCAGCGCACTAGTGGAACCAGCGCCTGGCCAAGATGCTCAGTGTGGCTGTCCCCGGAAGCCCCTCCACACCACCTTGAGTCACTGCCTCGCCCCCAGGGCCAGCCACTGTCCTGGCGGTCATCCTCCAAGCCTCCTGTTGCCGGTTCTTGGAGTTTCTACACAGAGAACCGGAGCGCACACTGTCCTTCGGTGTCACATCTGTGGTGTGTCCCCATGGTGGTGTGCGGGGGCATCCTCTCGCGCCCGCTGTGGTCTGGCATCTGCCCCGTGCACGGTTCGCTTCCACCCCGCCGTGCGGGCCATCTGGGAACCTGCCGGGACTCTCTCTGGGGCCAGCCCCTCTCCTCCCCAGACTCTGATGGGGCAGGTGTGAGAACGCCTGGTCTCGAAAACTGACTTCAAACACAGACTTTCCTATTTAACATGTTTTTGTTTTATCTGTTTTTTTTAAATATTAAAGTAGCAATAAATGAACACAGTAGCCAGTGAAGCAACACAGAATACAAAGAGAAAAAAAAGAAATATAAAGAAAAAAATTAATAATGATTTCCTCCCTTGGCTCACAGTCTCATCTCGGGTGCTTCCTTCTGTGCCTCCTGCTTTTCCGAGTCAGCTGACTGAGGCTGTGTGACCTCAGGCAAGACACTTGTTCTGGCTGGACTCACTCCTGTCTCAGGAGTCTGTTGATTCCAGAAATTCCAAAGGGTTTTCTGAAGGCTGGACTGTTCCTTCTTGTTGCCTCGAGTCTGAATGACTTATTAAATGCTCCGAGAGGGTGGTAGTTAGGTTGTCGGGGCCCACCTGTAGCACACCTGGCTCTGTGTTGGCCCAGGTGGAGGAAGGCGGGTCATGGCCAGTCCCCTCACATGAGCACTCGTGGGAGGCTCCGGGCAGGAGCTGCCTCTTGGGAAGCCCTCCAGGGAGAGGGAAGAGGGACGAATGTCCAAGATTGCGCAGCGGCCCAGAGGGGCGAGAAGGCAGCTCTGACCCCATCTGCATGGGGGTGGGGGCAGGGGTCGAGGACAGCATTCAGAGGAGGGACACTTGACCTGTGTTCTGAAGGCCGAGAAGGGGGAAAGGGACTTCTCAGCAGGAGAATCAGAGTGTGGGTGGCTGGGAGGCAGGGTGACCATGGGCTTTCCTGGGGCAAGAGAAAGGGCAGGGTGTGCATGGGGATGGGGCACCAGAGAGGCAGAAGTCCCTGGAACATGGGGTCTGGCAGCCCACGCAGAAGCTGCCTGGCACGTTTGCTCTTGGCCCTAGAGCAGGCACCTGTGCTCGGGGGGCTCTGGGGTTTTGCCTCGGCCCACGAGGCCTGGGAGTCTGGTGCGGACTTGCTGAGGTGGGAGGGCCTGGCAAAGGCAGGGTGCCGGGGGACCGTGGGCTGCATGGACCACTGGCCCATGAGGCACAACCACCCTGGGGAGGGTGCCTGGATACAGCTTGTTCTGGAGTGTAAAGACGGACGGCAGACCCTCTCACATCAGAACCATGGACAGGGCCAAAGGGGCTTTGGGTGCCCTGGGACGGTAGCCCCGGAGTCAGAAGGTCTGGGTGGGCACCCACCCCACACCACCTCCCAGAGTGTGGCTCCACTCGGGGATCGCTGTGTGAAATGACTGTCATGCTCTCAGCCCCGCTCGGTGTGGAGCACCGTCACGAGGTTCTGGGAGGAGGCAGCGTGGGGGACCTCTTCAGCCAGGGCCCGTCTGCCCTGTGCCCCTGGCAGACGTCGCTGATTCGTTGCCCATTCCTTCCCAACGGGCCCGGGTTCATGCCTGCACTGGCCCCTTGTAGACTCAGCCCTGCAGGTCACAGCCTCGGCCACCCCGTCGGGTGCCACGCAAGCAGGGTCCTGTTTGCTGCCCCCGCTGAGCCTGGCGGCCCTGGGACCTGTATGAGTGACATCGTATTGTACAGATGGACCACGTTTTGTCGACCTGTCTGTCTGTTTTCCACGTGATTCTTAATGTGCAACCAAGATGGAGAACTTTGGGCATCTGCTCCTGGAGCCTAATCTTCAACTTGGAGTGACAATATCTGCTTTGCAAGGGCTTTAAATGGACTTCCCCCATGACGTGTCCTGAGGGGGCACACACAGGGAAGCATGTGGTGCCTGGGCTCTTTTGGGGAGCCCCCAGGGAGCGGTGAAAACAGCGCCCATCCTTTGAGCACTGCTGTGTGTCAGGCACCCGTGTGGGTTTCTTTCATACCGCCTGCAGGCGGGGTAATATTATCTCCTTGACAAAGAAAGAAGCTGCAGCCCAGAGACGTATAGCAAGTTCCCGTAGTCACACAGCAGCTCGGCCAGCTGTACCTTGCCCCAGAGTCCGAGCCTCTCCAGTTCAGGAGGGGAATTGACCTTTTGTCCTTGCCTCCCTGCCAGCATCTGGCTCTGGGGCCCGGCTAAGTTTGGACCCTGCTGCGCACGCAGAGTTGCCCTTCAGCCATCACATGGTCACCTAATAAGCAAAGGCTGACCCCAGGCGGGGATTCTGTTCTCCAGAGAGGGGCAGAAAGGCCCATGTCCCCCCTTACAGTTGACCAGCAGTGGCCTGCTGGAAATGTCCACTCAGCTAGGAGACATTTCCTACACCCTAGGAGGCTGCCTATCTGGCTGCCCGCTCTGTGGTCGAAGGTTCTAAGTCTTAACTATGCATTTCAGACGGTGAAAAGGACCCCAATGTTCCTCCGCAGGGGAACGGACACACAGGCCTCACACGTCCGCACAGCGGACTATGCTCACGATGGGAAGGAAGGCACCGCCTATAGAACGCGATGAATCTCACGGGCGGGGGGAGGGAGCTGTGCGCAAGAAGGCAAATGCAGAAGGCTGCAAGGAAAAACGAGAAAATAAAAGAGGATGGAAAGGTTGGGAATCATTGCTGGAACTGGTCACACTGCGTTGAGGAAGGTCCGTTTTCTTGTCGTGTGAAACAAGTGTATCTTCAACACGATTTGCATAGAAAAATAAGAACAACCCCGTGTGGCATTTGAGGAGGAGTTTCCTTTCGCTGGAGCATGCACTTGGCCCGTGGACAAGAAATCCTCTTTAGACATCAAAAAAACAGGCTTGGGACTCCTGCAAGGCTCCGTTTCCTAAGTGACCTTCTGGAGGAAGCAAGGCTGTGGGGACAGAGGACAGAGCTGCGGAGTGGGCCTGGGGCCAGGGGGCCTGTGGGGGTGTGTGTGTGGGGCGAAGGATCTGCTTTTTTTCTTGGCTGTGGTGAGGGTTATGCGAGTCTCTACCTTTAGCAAAACTCATAAAATTATAGCAGAAAAAGAGAAAGTTTACTTATGTAAATGAAAAGGAAGTGAAAACACAAATTGGTTCACTTTTAAAAGGCTGCCCAGGGGTTTGCGGAGAAAGAACTGGGCTGCAGGCCATTGAAGTGAAGTGCTTGGTTCTTGCAGGTTGTGGGAACTGGGTTTCTTGGGTGTTTGCCCCAGCCCTGGGGCCCTGTCCCCCACTCCCCCAACCCCCGCCCCTGGCTTCCCCTCGCCTGCCTTTGTCACTGCTGAACATTCAACACCTGCCACTGCCTGGGGTGGGGTGGGGGCGGGGGGACAAGGAAAGTTTTGTGGAGCCCAGAAATAAAGGAATAACTGCCCATTCTGGGTCACCACGGCAACCGTGACATCACCCTCGAACCCTAGTGGCTGGCACGGTGGGTGGCTTTCATGGTGCTTGTTAAAGGGCCAGCAAGAGAGGAGACAGCCAGTCTGCGCCTGGTAATTCATGAGACCTGTCTCCCACCCTGGAGAAGGGCCCTAGTGTGTCCCCACCCAGCCCACGGAGCAAGCGCAGGTTGGCACAGTGCCCCGGGGGCTTCGGGGCAGAGTGGACCCAAATGAGCCCTGTGTGCACCTGTGTCAGTGTTTCTAGGGCTGTGGTGACAAATGGCCACACACACATAGTGGCTTAAAGCCACAGAAAGCAACCCTCTCATAGTCCAGAGGCCAGAAGATGCAGGTACCGACAGGGCTGGCTTCTTCTGAGGCTCAGAGGGAGCGTCTCCCTGGGCCCCTCCCGGTCCTGGTGGCAGCTGACCTTGCCCGGTGTTCCTTGGCTTGTGGACGAATGTCTCCAGTCTCTGCCTGCATCGGCACGTGGTCTCTCTGCTTTGTGTCTCCCCTCTTCCTATGCGGACCCCAGTCCTGCTGGACCAGGGCGCACCCCTGCAGTGAGACCTCAGCTTCATGAACTACACCTCTGGGAACAACTCTGTTTCCACATAAGGTCACACGCTCGGGTTCTGGGGGTTTGGATTCCAACATCAGAATTGTAGAGGACACAGTCCAACCAGCACCTGTTTTTGCTGTCAGTACATGGTATTGAATAAGCCAGCTGGGACCACTGCCAGCTTCCTCTGGGGCCACTTGTGAGGAGGGTGGGCTGATGGGCAGATTGTTTTGGACCCTGGGAGAGGCTGTGTTTCCATTGGCCCCCCACTTCCAGGGGTGGGCCCTCCACTTTCTCTGTGACCATGAGCCCAGGGTTTACTCTGCCTCTGCACAATATGTGGATCCTGAGGGAGGAGCACCACTGTCTGTCCTTCCCCTGGACTCCAAGAGAACCTACTACCACCCAGCACATGGTGGGTGCTCAGCAAACATTCCCAAGAGGGTGCAGAAAATGCTCAACAAACCTTCAGTCAACTGTACTAACATGACACCAGCACACAGAAGGTGCTTAATAAATGCTCCATGCACTGTCCTGCATGGGCCCAGCATACAGAAGGTGCTCAATATATGCTCTGTGCACTGTCCTGCATGGAGCTCTGTGTTGAGCCATGTGCTCATTTCTCATTTTTGTGGGTCTTCATAGTAATAACTGGAGCCTTGAGGGTAAATTTTTGGTGTTCCAGTTCCCACTGAAAGGAATTTCAAGAACCTCTAATGCATGATGACAGGGTGGGGGGCTGGCTTCCTTGGGGGAAGGTTCTCCCAGGGAAGGGTGGATGGGTGAGGGGTGGCCCCTCCTGGGTCCAGTGTGCATGTGTGGAAACCCATCTGGCTGTGCCCCGGGGAGCGGCACTGCACGCCGGCTGCAGTGAAGAAAACACAAACAGGAAATGAAGAGAGTGCGGGGGCCCCAGCGTTTAGCAAAGCACACTGGGGATCAGGCAGAAGAGATGGGCGAGCACAAAAAATGTAATAGAGAGTGAGCGGGGAAGGGGGAGGAGGCCAGGACATGGGGGTGGGAGGGCCTAGGGGCCAGGTCTTCAGGCCTCTTGGCCGAGCTCCCAGGAAGGGTGCCTCTCCTTCCAGGTTCATGAACCACCGGGTCCCGGCCCACAAGAGGTACCAGCCCACGGAGTACGAGCATGCGGCCAACTGTGCCACCCACGCCGTGAGTCCACTCCGGGGGGCTGAGAGCTGGGGGGCGCACAGCCAGGTGGCGGGGGCCGGCAGCCTCTTCGCCGCTGGCTCCTCAGCCTGGCATGGCCATTGGGAGAGTGAGCGGCAGCTCTGAGCGTGCCGCCCTGCTCTGGGGACGGCTCGGACTTCCTGTGGGAATGACGGCCAAACCCAGCTTTGAAGACTGAGGGGTTTGCCCTGCAGACAAGATGGGGGATGTTTTCTTCAGAGGGACTGCACGGGTGGCAGCGTAGAGGCCCAAGGCAGTGCGGTGTGCCTGGGGACCTCCAGGCCAGGGTCTCCGGGACACGGGGTGTAAGGCAGCGGCCAGACTTGCTCCTTGAAGCAGGGAGTCTTGGCTCTCTGCTTCCCTCCATCCACACTGCCCGGTATGGTAGCCCCTGGACTTGTGTGGCCCTTGACATTGACACTGAAATCAATTCAAATGAAATAAAAATTCCTTTCCTTAGTGGCACAGAGCACATTTCAAGTGCTCAGTAGCCTCATGTGCCTGGCGGCTCCTGAATGGGACAGCGAAGGTTGTAAGGGCAGTCTCACCACGGTGGGCCGACCGGTGCGGGTCTGAAGTCGAGGGAGGGCTCTGCACTGTCCCCCCTCCGCTTCCAGCTCTGGATCATCCCCAGCATCCTCGGCAGCTCAAATCTCTACTTCCTGTCGGACGACAACTGGGAGACCATTTCTGCCTGGATTTATGGCCTTGGCCTCTGTGGGCTCTTCGTGGTGTCCACCGTGTTCCACACGGTCGCCTGGAAGAAGAGCCACCTCAGGTACCTGCTGCCCGGCCCTCGGGGGTGGGGCACGTGGCGTGCACGTGGGGGAGGACCAGGGCCGAGGGGGGCTGCCGGACGGACGCAGAGTTTGACACAAGGATGCTCAGCACTTCCTGTCCTGTGCTGGCTGGGCTCTAGCTCACTCAGGCCTCGCAGCAGCTCGGTGAGCCCCGCTGACTGCCTCCCTGTTTACAGCAGAGGGGACAGAGCCCAGAGCGGGGAGGAGACTGGGTCGAGGCCATCATCCCTTTACCCAGCCCAGCTGGGGCTGGGATTTGAACCCAGGCCCCCTGGCTCCAGAGCCTGGACATGAAACCACAATGCCAGACTCCGGAGGATTTTTAGAGGGGCACATAGTTTGACAGTTTTTGTACTTAGCCACAGAATTTTCTCATCATTGAAATCTGCTGAGAAGCCCAGTACCTGAAATAGAAATGCAGAGGGAGGGAGAGGAGGTCCCTGGGTGGGACCCCCGGGCATCTCTGTTTAACCCCTCGGGGGCCAGAGAGCCTGGTTTGAAAGCCATAGCTCTGGTCACTCAGAGATGGAGAGACTGAGGCCCCAGGGGTGGTGGCTGGATGGAGGGGGCCCGCACCCTGCTGGCTGGCCGTGTGACTCCACCCCTCCGCCCCAGGATGGTGGAGCACTGCCTGCACATGTGTGACCGGATGGCCATCTACTTCTTCATAGCGGCCTCCTACGCGCCCTGGTGAGTGCTCCGTGGCCCCCGCCTGGGCCAGCCTTTCTCTTCCTCGTTCGAACTGCCTCTTACGTTTGGCGGGCAAAACACTGACTCCACGTGGAAGAGGGAGGGTCAGGGGCCGCCTTTGCCTGGCACGCAGCGCCGGTTTCTCGCGCTCGTGCAGAGTTATTTTGTGCGTGAGAGCGAGTGCGTGGAAGCACGCACATATGGGAATATCTCTATGCACGGGGCACACACGCCCATGCACACACGCACACTTACAGTGATGTATGGGTGTGCCACTTTCCTCCCTCATCAGTACCACAGGAAGGGTGCCGTTCGCTCCCGTCCTCTTAATGACGCAGCTGGGACATCTTTCCACATCAGCACGTTGGAGATTTCTTCATTCCTGTTGACAGCAGTGGAATGTTCTCCGGCCACGCCGTGTCTGTGGGTGTGGACAACGTCGGGAGACCCCACTCCTCGCCTCTGTAAAGAGAGTGGTTCTTGCTTGTCCACGTGTGTGGGTCAGTGGCCGGAATCCGACGAGATGGCTGAGAGGCGACCTGTGTGACCTGCAGGAACAGCAGCCTTGGCCCGATGAGGCTGCTCTTTGTGGGATGAATTCTGAGACCTCTGTAGACTTGCGGGTAGCAGGGAGTGGGTCTTAGTGACGTGGTGAACGGTTTTGCCAGATCACCCTCCACAGGTTGTACCAGGCTAAATCCCCCAGCAAGCCACTCAGGGCTATCGAAAGTTCTGGAAGAAGGAAGTGCCAAGCTCCAGGTCACACATTGAGAGCGTGGGGGCCCGCAGAGCCTCTGCAGGGGGAGAAGGGCCTTTCCGCTCGCTTCTGTTGGCCATGTGCCATGTGGCCGGCCAGTGCTGGGGGTCAGTACCCAGTGGTTCTGTCGGCGGTTCTGTGACAGGCCAGTGGTGGCATGGCATGGTGGACCTGTGTGTGGAGCTCAGAGGGTTCAGCACTGGCATGGGGGCCTCGGGGGGGCTTCCTGGAGGGGGTGTGCCTCTGAGGCGTGGGGAGCCACGCAAAGGTTGGCTCCGCTTTTGGCCAAGGAATCACTTTTTGGCTATTCTAAGTGGGGCCTTCTGCTTCATTCTGTCAGCTAACAGGTTTTTCTTGTGTATACGAAAGCAATTTTTTATTGTTTATATATTTTTTAAGTAAAAAAATTAAATTTTTTTTCTTTATTTTTAGAGAGAGGGGGAGGGAAGAAGAGAGAAACATCAATGTGTGGTTACCTCTCATGCGCCCCCTACTGGGGATCCAGCTCACAACCCAGACATGTGCCCTGGACTGGGAATTGAACTGGCAACCCTTTGATTTGCAGGCCAGCACTCAATCCACTGAGCCACACCAGTCACGGCCAAATTTGTTTTTAATTGTATTTTTTTCCACTGCCATTTTGAAGGTGATGGTTTTTAAACACATGTTATGTGGGCACACCTTCCCTGGAGAACAGGTGGCGGTGAGTGCGCATCTCAGCGACGTTTCACACCCTGCAGCGAGCACCCAGATGGGGACACGGAGCAGCCCCTTCCTGCCTTGCATCCCCCTTCCCAGGCACCATGACTCCCCAGGGGTGACCACAGTCCTGACGTCTGTCTTCACAGGGTGGTTTCTCCAGACTTTGAACTTCGGAGTAACGGAGTCATCCTTCTCTCGGATGTTGCTGCTCTCACGGGGTGTCTGGTGAGGCTCATGGAGCCGTTCTGCAGGAGCCGGTGGCGGCCTTGGGAGCAGGGAGGTGCGAAGGAGGCTGGACGAGGGCCCAGGAGAGATGTGGTAGGGGCCTGGCCCCCAGTAGTGGCCGAGAAGGTCAACAGGAGAGGAGGGACAGGTGGAAAGATATTTCTGGAAACCAAGTGGACCCTGATGACTGACTGAAGGTGGGGAGAGGGACAAGGAGGGAACAGCAGGGGTCTTGGGAAGTGCCGACCTTCACCAGGAAATTGGTGACTCTTAGGAGTGCTGGGAAGTCGGTCTTGCTGACTGTCTGTCTGTCTGCATGGAAGCATTATCTGACTGGCCCAGCCTGGGCTTCGAGAGGACGAGACTTGCTTCTCTCTGGACAATCCTCCTGCTTCAGGTGGCCGGGCGCCAGGTAGGCAGGCAGATGGAGACTTCTAGAAGTCTAGAAGGTCCTAGGTGAGGGGTGCAGCTTGGACGAGAGTCCGGGTGGTCCTGGAGCATGCCAGGAGCAGAGGCGAGAAGTGGAGGCCACCGGAGGGGCTCAGCCCGCCTGCTGCTTCTCCTTGACCCTGAGCTCACGAGGTGGCTCCTGCAGGTGTCAGGAGCCAGGTAACCTCGGGTTCTTTGCGGATGTTGATGAGAAGAGTCAAGCTGGGTTTTGTGCTCCGCCACGGCGACTGAGACATAGATTTCTAGAGGAATCTTGACTATCCTCCCCTTTGCTGATTTAATAATGTCTGGGTGTCTGTTCTGTATCCTGGGCTGTGGCAATGGAGCAGCGGCTCTGTGTAGCCCTCTGCTGGTGGCTGAGGATACAGCCGTAACTCCTTCTGGGACTTAGGGTCTCAGAGCCAACACTGGCGTACAAGGCCAAGGTGGGGACGTGTGTCTGGTGTGTGAGTTGCTCAGGAGGACGACTCAGTAGAACTTGGGGCTGACTGGATGGCGGAGGGGTGAGAGCGAGAGACCGAGGTGCTCTGTGGGGACCAGCTTCCTGGTTGGACACCCGGGGGCCTGGTGAAAAGGGGACAGGCAGTGCAGAACTATTTCTTGTTGTATTGCTCTGGTTTTTCAGCTGTTTACTGCAGAACTCTGGAGAGTCCTGGGGACCACCGAGGGGGTGGGGGCGTCTGGGCTCCCCTGTTTCTTCCTCAATCAGGAAACCCCATTTTTGTTTCTATTTTTAGTTTTGACAGATTGGACTTACACAGAAGCTTCCTGCATAATATCTTGACTTACAGAAAAGGTCATTATAGCAGCAGGTTGCAAGAGCGTGGCCTGTGTGGGCACAAAACAGCTGGCCCCGGCTGGCCCCTGCAGCCGGATCGGCGGGGTCATGGGCTGTGCACACATCCAGGCCCAACAGGCTCCCCGTTCAGACACATCCAGGCCCAACAGGCTCCCTATTCAGACACCAGCTGGCCCCATGTGCCCTCCCCCTTCGAGCTGGGGTGCCCATTGGCTAATTTTCCTCTAATACTTGCTCCTTGTGTTACTTTCTCTTCTCATTTCTGCACACGTTTTCCCGAGGGATCCCGTGTTGCGCCCCAACAGCTGCGGTGGACTGATCTGCTCTGGGGTCAGCCTCCGTGGGCAGGCCCGCCCTGCAGGGCGAGCGAGGGCCCAGTGACCCCTCAGAGTGTGCCCTTGGCTCTCCACAGGCTGAACCTGCGGGAGCTGGGCCCCTGGGCCTCCCACATGCGCTGGCTGGTCTGGATCATGGCCTCTGTGGGCACCGTCTATGTCTTCTTCTTCCACGAGCGGTAAGACAGCTCGGGGGGCTCAGGCAGTGGGGCCGCCCTCAGCGGGACAGGAGACCCCAGAGGCATCAGGGCATGGCTCTGCCCGGCGTCCCAGTGGATGGTCACTAGGGCCACAGCCCACAGGGTCAGTTTGAAGTTTTTTACAAGACACTGCAGGTCCCTGGACCCCAGGAACAGTGTCACAAGTGACCTGCCTTCCCTAAGCGGAGTGGGCAGGCACAGAGGAGCCAGCGACTCTGAGCCCTCTGGACTCCGCTGACTCCCCTCCTGCCCAGTGTCATGATGGGAGTGATTAAGCAGGGGCACAAACAGGGCTGCAGAGGCAAAAGCAGTGACAGACTTCTGGGCCTCCAGGGAGGCAGTAGGTGTCAGCCGCTGCAGCTGCTCAGGTCCCTGGAGCGGGGGACGTGGTCCTGTGGGCCAGGGTGCCTGGACCGGATAGTTGTGTCTGTCCCGGCTTGAGCACAGGCAGTGCCCACGCGCTTGCTGTGCCCGCATTTCCAGTCCATGAGTGTCATTTCACGGATGCGGAAGCCGAGTCTCAGAGAGGGAAAGGGACCTGCCCAGGGTCGCCCAGCTCTGCCAACAACTGTTGGGTGTAGCCGGGTGACATCTCAACCCAGGGGCGCTCTCACGCTTGCGGTCAGGGTGTCTTCTCCTGCACGGGCCGGGGGCTGTCCCGAGGCTGAGGGGGCTTCTCTGCCCGCCAGGTACAAGCTCGTGGAGCTGCTGTGTTACGTCGTCATGGGCTTCTTCCCCGCCCTGGTCATCCTGTCAATGGTAAGTCCCGCCCACACGGCTGGGGCCTCACCTCTGCGTGGAGAGGACCCGGCCTGACTCTCGAGATTGTCAAGTACAACCCTCTTGTCTGGGAGAAGGGGAAACGGAGGCCCCATGTGTCCGTGTGACCCGCCTGAGGTGGCAGTAGAATAGGCAGATGGCCCCTGAAGGCTTCTCCTCCCTGGGCCTCAGTAGGCCCATCTGTCAAATGGACACAGTGACTCGGGCACCAAGGGTGCTCATCTCAGAGGGCCAGGGCGCCTTCTTTTTGCTTATGTTTTTTTTGTTTGTTTTCTCTACAACTTCCTGCCATGGGCATGTATGCCTTTTCAAAAATTGAGATAAAATAGACATTTATGATTTCAACCATCTTTAAGGGCCCAGTGCAGCGGCACTTGGCACACTCACCCTGTCGTGCAGCTGTCCCTACCATCAGCTCTGGAACTCCCTCATTCTCCCAGACGGAGACTGTCTCCAGGACACACTCACTCCCCGCCCCTCCCTCTGCCCTTGGGAGCCTCTGTTCTCATTTCCGGCTCTGTGAATGGGGCTCCTCTCGGGTGAATCACACAGCGCTGGTCCTTTGGTGACTGATTATTTCCCTGGGCAGTGTCCTCCAGGCTCGGCATCTTCTTCCTGTAATGCTGAGTGATGTTTCTTCGCCTGAAATGACTGGAGCTACACCCCTTCATCTATCCAAGGCCCTGGGGCCGCTTCTGCCTTGGGCGGCCCTAAACCTGGATGTAGGATCCGTTTCACTCCCTACTTTTGCCTCTTTTGGGTTTTACTTTCAGAGAAGATAAAGAGTGATAAAGCATTCCTTGAGAGTTTGATGGAAACCCTGTTCCACAGGAGAAGCAACCTGGGGAGATGGGGTGACTCCACGGGGTAGAGATGCCCCCACCCAGGACCCTGGGCTGGCTTTTCGTGTGGGGTGGGGTTGGGGTGGGGCGGAGGCCGGGAGCTCCCCACCTTGCTGCCTGCTTCTCTGACCCGTGCCCCACCCTCGTCCTTGCCAACAGCCCAACACGGAGGGTGTCTGGGAACTGGTGGCCGGAGGGGCCCTCTATGGCCTGGGCACGGTGTTCTTCAAGAGCGACGGGAGGATCCCCTTCGCCCACGCCATCTGGCATCTCTTCGTGGCATTCGGTGCTGGCACCCACTACTATGCCATCTGGCGGTACCTCTACCTGCCCAGCACCCTGCAGGCCCAGGTGTCCACGTGAGGTGGCCTGGACGGCACAGAACACTTGGGCTTTTGGAACAGAGCACCATGGGAAGTGTTTCTGTGAACTTCAGCTCAGAGCGCAGGGCCCAGGCCCATCTGCCCTCCCCCGGGGGGAGCTTTGGCTGGGTCCAAGGTTACTTGTGGTGACAGCCAGGCCTTCCCTTGGGTCCTAGGTGAGAAGAACAGCGTTTAGTCATGGCTGCAGAGGAGAAATTAACCGTGTAATGCATTTCTATTCTAGACAACGTCTCCTAATACAATGGACATTAACATTGTCAGGAAAGGGCACAGACGTTGTCCTACAAATTGGGCAATGACGGGCCAGTACGTGCTTCTCACAGTCCTGAGAAACCAAGCAAGCAGTCTGGTGGGTTGTTTCTACCGGGTGGCCAGGGCCTCCTTCTCTGCTACCAAAGTCCTGCCTGGGGAACATGTCCCTGTTCAGGGAAAGTCACCTGGTTTGTAAATCAGGGATGTTGGAGACCTGTGACCATGGCAGACATCACCAATCAACTGCAGCATGAGTGGTGTCAGAATTCTCAGCCTGGTGCTCTGGGCAGACATGATCAATCAACTCAGTACTCACGATGGCACCACTGTGGTCAGAACGTGCCCAGGACAGGTTAATGTCCTTGGGTGTGGGAGTGTTTGTCTTCATTCTCTCTTGTTCCTTTTTGGAAGCTCCTGGAGTGGGCAGAGTGGGGGCTGTGGAGGGACGGCAGGTGGGTACCCTGAGTGGCCCCTGACCAGCTCTGGTCCTTGGTCCAGAGGAGGCAGCAGTTGGGGATGAGAAGCTGTTCCTCGGCCATTTCTTCTCATGCTGAAAAGATCCAGGGACACTCCGGGAGCCCCTTGTGCGAGGGGCGAGCACATCTCAGGAGCTTGCTTGCCTGCCCCAGGCTCAGGGTCGGTGATGCTGGTACCCAGACTCTTGCTCAGTGCCAGTGAGTGGCCCTGCGAGGGGGAGGCCTCACTCACCTGATGGGACCCAGGTGAGTATCTGCAATGCCCCGACCCCTGGAGCCCCTGGAAGCCCCCCCCGCAGGCCAGGGCAGAGCCAGCCATCTGTGCCCTGCACACGGGCGTGCCCTGGGGAGGCCCAGGCTCAGCGCCAGATCTGAGCTGGAACCTCAGCACCCCCTGGATCAAGGATCTGTGTCAGGTCAGAGGAGCCTCAGGCCACGGCTCCCAGCGAGAGCCGGGTAGGCAGAGACAGGACGCCTTATGCCTAATTCTGGTACATTCCAGGGGATTTCGGAGCCACGGCCTCTCAGTCCCATGCGTCCAGCCATTATGAAATCACCTGACCCGGTCCACAGACAGGGGGGTCCTGAGTGGGCAGAGGCTTGGGGGATAAGCTTTGCTCTCTTACCCATGTGTGTGTGCATTTGTATACATGTGTTTACACATGCGTGTGCATACATGCAGCCACACTGCCATGCCCAGCCCCTGGAAGCTGCCTTGGTTCGGTACACCCACCCTGCAGTGCTCACCAAGTGTTTCCCGTCAATGGGGTCATGGTTGGAGATCGGGGAGGGGAAGCTGGGAGGTGGCAGGCTGGGGCAGGGACACTGTGACTCGACCTCTGGGCCTCAGGCCTGCGTGGCGGTGGTCCCTGGGATGATGTTTAGGAGATTTCCCAAGGCATGGCACCATGTTGGGCTGAGCTGACAGTCCTGCCACTTGCATGCTGAGGCGTATCAAAGCCCAGTGCTTGGGACACTGACCTAGGACTTTCCTAGTGGCCACTACTGAGCTCCTCGTCTGATACCTGCATCTCTTGTGCCCCCTTTTCTGGGGCTGTGATCTGGCATTTTCCCTAAGCTCCCCCTTTATGCCCCCTGAACCTTCTGAGGAGGGGCTGGTTCACCCCCTCATCCACCCAACTCCTGTTCACTCTTCAAAGCCCCACTCAGGAGCGTTCTAGGCTGTGCACTGAGCATGTGGGGTGGAGAGGGAGCAGCACTGGAAGTTCAGACACCACCTTCCTCTTTCTGTCGGTCCTGAGGTTGTCACTTGCTGGGGCATCCCAACAAAGTGGCTGTCAGGCCCCCAGGAAATGGGGCGGGGGGTGGGGCAGTTGGCAGCAGACTGGCCTGTGTGAGACTCTGGGCACTTGGGCAACTGCTCCTGGAGTAGGTAGGGCAGCATGGAAGGTAGGGGCAGGTGAGAGGTTAGAGGTGAAGGTGAGGGGAGGTGAGGGCAGGGGCCCACCCAGCAGGCTCACACCCCAGCATCGTGTCTCCCAGCATCTGTTGTGCGCTGGACAGGCCGGGAGTTGTGGCTGGCTTCGTTAGTCCCTTGATGACGGTCTGGGTAAGCCAGAGCTTGCCTGGGGCTGTCCTGGGAGGGATCTAAATCAATGCCAAGGGGCTGAGCTGCCTTTCTGCCTCAGGGGAGAATTGTGTGGATGGATGGTGGGAGCAGGTCTGGCGGCCTTCTCCCCAGCAGCCTGGGCGTGGGGGTGGGGGTGGGGAGCCCTAGGAAAGCATGGGGCGGGGGTGGGGATGCAGAGACAGGAACTGCAAGCCGGCCTGGATGGGCAGGTCTAAAGTCACCTTGACCGTGGCCTGCACAAGACTGTGTATATTTTCACATCCTCTTCTTTCTACTTGCCAAGCACTTGCTCTCGGTATCTCAGGCCCTTTGCGAGCATCATTTTTAAAATCTGCATTGAGCGGATGCACCACAGTTGACTGAACCAGTCTTTTCACGCAGGAGATACACATCTCTCTCTCTAGCTATTTGTTGTGAGAATTTTTTTTGATGTAATTTTCCCCCAAATTTCATGCAATTTCTTGAGGCTGCACAAAGAAAGCAGTCTGTGCCGCCGTCTCGCCTACCGCCACTGGACGATCACTGCCGACAATGGCCCCTGGCCCTGGGGGCGTCTGGGTCGCGCCGAGGAGTGGGTTTATCGGGAAGACTCAGAGCAGTGAACCCCAGCGTGAGGCGTCAGCCAGGTGCCTGCTCCTTGGGCAGTCTGGTCGGCCTGGTGGGCCGGGGTGGTGTGGCCGTGGGCCTTTGCGATGACGGGACCTCACCCTGTCCATCAGCGTGGCAGGCAGGGAGGGTGTGCACAGTCACGAGTGTGTGCATGCCCATGTCCATGTTCTCATGTGTTTCTTCTGTGACACCTGCAAGATGAAATGATCGTGTCCGTGTTACATGGGAGACGAGACGGCTCAGACAGACGAAGTGAGGGACTTGTTTGGAGTCGTCCAGAGGCACAAGGCAGGGTCTGGGGTCTGAGTCACGGTCCTTGGGTGCCACACCCTTCCTCTTCCCATGGCACCGGGCTGTCCTGCTCCCCCAGAGCTCAGCTCGGGGGCAGCAGGGGGTGGCATCTCCTTAATGTCCGTTTGGGGCCTTGTGGCTCCCGACGTCAGCAACCCCATGTCTCTTGTGCGGCCTGAGGCTGACACCGCTGGTGTTCTCTGCGGCTGCCTTTGGGTAGGTCACCCAGGGAACTGGCCAGGGATGGCCTCTCTTCCGGAGGCGATGACATTTGTGTCCAAAGCCTCCTGCGGGGTCCGGCAGCCCTTGGGCCCTGAGCACTGGGGATGCCCTTTGTCGGTGGGGTTAGCTGGGCAGGGAGAAGGCTGCAGGCCTGTGCCACAGGGTGTCCGTCTTCGTACAGACAGCTTTCCCACCTGCACCTGCAGGGCAAAGGGGTGTTCAGATGCCTTGATAAGGTGGCATTTAGAAAAGGAGTGTGGGTCTGAACAAAGAGAAGGGGCTGTTTTTCTCCACGTGACATTTTGGGGTGAGGATTTGGGGCCCGTGGGGCCAGGCACGGCCATGACGGGTAACTTCAGGTCTGCGTGGCCCTCTGCCCACACGGCCTCCTCCGGCACAGGTCTTGGCAAACTTGGCTTCGTGACAGGCTTTCCAACCGACTTTCCCCCTCGTGGGTTGGGAGGGTGGGGCCCCCTCCCAGCTGCCACCCGGCAGCCTGCCTGGGTCAGTGCCTGGGTGCCCTGGTACCTGCTCACCCTGTCACCTGGGACCAGGCTCCAGGGCGTGGGTCTGCCCTCCTCCTCTGTTTATCCCCAGATATCAGTGTTTTCCGAGCCTTTTTGATTAGTAGCCACCACGTTACACTCTGACTGCAGTTTATACAGCCATCGCGAAAGAGGACCTGCTGCACGCTGCCCAGCGAGATGCTGCCGACCCCCCTGCCGGCCCGCTCTCATCCTGTCCTGCCCCATGTCATCTTTTCAGGTTACTGGTTGCAGCCCCTAAACTGATGTTCAGACCCACAGGTGGGTCTGAACCCTCTGCTCTAGAAACCACTCTTTTCTAGAGAGTCACGGGGACTCTCTCGAACAGCCATGGACACTGGCACCGGGAGCTCTGAGCCTGCGGACTGGCGGGGTCAGCATGGTGCCATCCTTGGGAGCCTGGGTGCCCTGAAGCCCTGTGTGGGCAGCTCAGGAGAAAGAAACTCAGAGCTTCCGAGGATCTGCTTACTCAGAGCCCCGGCCCCACTGAGGAGTGTGAGAGCAGTTATCTGGGGCTCTCAGCTCAGTGACGGACCCGTACTCCGGGGGGCTGGGGGGTGGGATGGTTCTACTGGGTGCCCTTCGGGGGGCAGCACGCCGGGATGTGTGTGGGCATCAGCTCAGGCCGGCTGGGAGGGCAGGAGGGACAGAGCGGACCCATTCGGAAGAGGAGCCGCCCCGGTTTGGGGATTGCGGCTCTGCCTGTGACAGATTTCAAATTCCAGCCTCTGAGTCTGAATGAGTGGCCGCCAGTCCTGCTCCCCCGGCCAGATGTCCTGGGGTCCACCCGAGTCATGCGGGGGCAGTCTCCTGCTGCCCGGGAAGGCCTTCCCTGGGGGACACAGGGGCTCCCATCATCTTTGATACTCACTTTTATAGACCTGTCATGTCTCCAGTGCTTGATGATGGCATTGGGGGCATGACTTTTCAGAAGTGTCCTGCTGGCATTGGACCCTTCCTGTGTTTGTGAAATTGCCGTTTTGTACTATTAACACAGTCTTTGATAAACTTTTGTATGAAGAATAACCCCTCCAGTACATGGTACTGTCTCCACTGGAGTAGACAGAACTTCAATAAACCGAACTTCCAGAGGCCTCATTCTTGCCCAGCTGTCTTTTTAAAAACAACAAAAGTCAGCTCTCTTCCCTAAAACCAATCTCTGTTCACTGTAGAAAACCTGGACTATCTTGAAAAGCCCACATAGGTGAACAATGCTGGGGTAGCTGTGTAAGAAATGATTTTAAACTATGGGCATCACACAGCACCCAACACTGCTCATAGCTTCTGCCCATCAGGAATTGGGAGTCCGGTCCTCCATTGGAGGACTGAAAGGTCGTGTGCTCGAGGGTCTGGGGGTGGATGCTGGCAGCTGACTCACACCTTCACTGGCGAAGCTGGCCAAATACTCTTAAAAATGTATATTTTAGCCCTGGCTGATGTGGCTCAGTGGATTGAGTGCTGGCTTGTGAAGCAAAGGGTCACCGGTTCGATTCCCAGTCAGGGCATGTGCCTGGGTTGTGTGCCAGGTCCCCAGTAGGGGGCATGTGAAAGGCAACTACACGTTGTTTCTCTCTCTGTCTTTCTTTCTCCCTTTCTCTAAAAATAAATAAATAAAATCTTTTAAAAAATGTAGATTTTATTACTATTCAGGTATGACTTCTGCTATAACAGGGCCCACAACTCAGGCAACGAGAAGTGACACAGGATGCCACACAGGGCTGCTGGCTCTGGGGAGCATCAGGAGGCAGATGGGTCTGGGAAAAATGTGAACAAGGATGTTATTGCTGAGAGAAGGAACAGGTGAGGCATGGTGAGCAGGCTTAGGGCTGGCTGGTTTGGGTGACATCAAGGTCTCTGGGGTACAGGCGCTATTCCTAGTTTCATGCTACTTGGTCCTGGGGTGATGAGGGCAGGGGCAAGTGGCCTGGAGTATAAGAGCCCCCCAGCAGAGGAGGTGGGCTGCTGGTGTCCAGATGGGTAGGCGTGTGTGTGGAAGGTGAGCTCACAGGCGAACGGTATACATCTCTAGGGATTGTCTGACCCTGGGAGGGGCAGTCCCCCATGCTCAGTCAGGCCCCCAGTGACAAAACAGCAGAAGCCTTGGCCACAAGTGACTTCCCCATATGGCCTGGGCTTTCTTACCACACGGTGGCCGGGCCCCAAGAGAACGAGAGAGCACGAGGCAGATACGGAAGACATGAGTCATCACTTCTGCCACATTCTGATGTTCAGTACAGCTAAGGAGGTCTCCCAAGGTCAAGGGGAGGAGAGGCAGAGGAGCGTGGCGGCGTGAGAAGAGCCGGGAACGGAACATGGATTGAGATGGGTGTCTTTGGAAAGCGGAATCTCCCCCGGTCCCCATCCTCGAGAAGTAATCAGTTAGCACTCCCTACCAGGGCTGCTTGCGCACCTTTGGAATGCGGTTTTGCAAAAGCGAGGTGATCTGTCACTAAGGAGATGTCGTGACCACGGACAAGTAAGTCCTTCAGCTGCTCTTGGCTCAGGTTACGTTGGGGCTCCCACACATTTCTTTCCTCCCACACCGGAAGGAAGGTCTCCGGCTGGACCGAGCTCTTTCACCCCAGCATTGAAAAGTAGACAACCGCTCCCAGTTCTCAGTTTAAAAAACAGTTAATACGTTGTGTCTTCTCACTGTCTGTTCTTTTTGTCATACCTAGACGTCATCAGCCGAGGGGTGTCGTCTAACAAATGCTCACAGGCAACACATCAAATAAACACACACACAGGTGGCACTCATGGACACGTGAGGCCCAGCCCAGGGTGTCTGGCTCTTCGGCAATACATGGTCCTCAGGCACGCGTGCCCATGTTTGCGGGTGTGTGTGTTGTGGCTGTCGTGCATGCTCGAATTTTGGGCTAGTGGCGCTGATCCTAGCTCCTCCAAGCGTTGGAATACAACTCGTCAGCATGTCCCCAGTCCTGAGAGCACTGGGATTTCCACGCAGACAGTCCAGTGACCACGGCGGTGGGTGATTTCTTGTCTCACCCAGCCTACATTTTTTCCCCTTTCTGTTGAATGTGTGGGGTGACACTGGTTAACAAAATTATACAGGTTTCAGGTGCTCGATTCCACAGCACATCACCTGTCTGCGGCACTGTGCGTTTGCCGCCCCAAGTCAGGTCTCCTTCCATCACCTGTCACCCCCCAACACACACACCCTCCTGTGCCTCTCCCAACGCCCCCTGCTGAAAGCCTGAAATTCTTGACAGCTGCGTGAGCGGAGTTCAAGTTTCCTTAGAACTCGTCAAACACTCCAGAGTGAAGCAATCCCACATGGCCTGTTTGAATGGTGTGAACACTGTTGTCACTTTGCTTGTTTCAGTTCACACGGCCACCACCCCGGCTCCATTCCCTAGCTGTGCGCGAGTGACTCGGACTCCGTATCTTCCGTTAGATGAGCGCACTGCCCGCCGGCTGTCTGAAGCGGATTATGCATGTAAACCTCTGACTCCGATCCAGTGTCACCGCCCTGTCGCCCAGCTGGGCTTATGTGGGTACCCCACCCGTGACGGGCGCCTGGAGGTACTAAATTGTTGACTGGAAGTTCCTCAGGATACGACGTGGGAAGAAAAATAACGATCGCTGTTTTCAGCCTCAGAGCCTACAGGGAGTGGAGGAACCCAGAGTGCTGCTATTTATAGGTCTCAGGGCTGAGGATGGAATCCGAGAGTAAAATCACTTGTTTTGCTGGCCCCTCTAGTGATGCGGACAAAACAGTCTCTGAAAGAAAGGCTGGGGCCTACAGCTGTCTCTGTGCCTGCGGCCCCCTACCCTTCCTCTCTTCTGGTCCCCAGTGCCCCGTCTCTCTGTCCCTGGACCCGCCATCCCTGGGAACTTAAACTTTGACCTAAACCAGAGGCCTTTCCTTGGGGCTCACTTGGACCTTTCCCGGGGAAGAGTCCCAGGACCCTTCCTCCCTCTGGTGGCCACCGAGGGCAGCACAACACTTCACTTTTGTCCAGTGAATGTCCCAAGCTATTCAACCCTGGAGTTCAAAAATGTGTTTTGCTCACCTGCCCAAGTGCCCAGTGCTGGATACAAGAATTGATAAAAGTCAGGTTTTGCCCCTGAGCAGCTTCCAGTTGAGGGAGAGGGGGAGAGGGGAGAGGGGCAGAAATCTCTTCATTCCTTTGTTTATTCCTTTAACGGATATTTACTGAGCAGCTACTTTATGGGGCATGAATCCTAGTGTGTGTTAAATGCACAAATGGTAACAAAGAGGGAGAGCGTGGCTACAGGGGTGGCCATTCAGATGGCGGGCAGGAGGCAGCAGTGGAGCGGGGTGTGGAGCAGAGGGTGGTGCCAGCAGGCACACACCACAGGGTGGGCATTTTAGGGAGAGGAGGCAGCGAGGGCAGCTGCTTCAGAGGAGGGGATGGGCTTAGTGTTTGAAAGCAGAGTCAGGGCTGCAGCTCCAGCGCAGAGAGTGGTGGGAGCAGTCAGCAGGGGCCTAGGAAGCCACATATTTTGCAATTTAGCTCCAGAAGTCACACTGCCATTTCAAGAGTATCTTATTGGCTACATCATTTGGCCCCACTTGACAAGGCAAGGGACCCCACAGGGGTATGAAAATCAGAAGGCATGAATCCTGGGGACCATCTTGGAGGATGGCTACTATATAAGTAACAATGAATCTGAGTCTTGAGTAGAAATTGGCCAGGTGATAAAGTTGGTGTGATGGGCTGAACTGCGTCTGCCCAAAATCTGCACATTGAGGTCCTCATTTCCAATAACTCAGGATGCCACTGCATCTGGAAACGGGGCCTTTAAGGAAGGATTACGTTAGACTGAGGTCATTAGGGCGGGTGCTGATCCAACATAATCAGTATCCTTAAGAGAAGAAGAGATTAGGACACAGAGGGATGACCATGTGAGGACACAGGGAAAAGACAGCTGTCTACAAGCCAAGGAGAGAAACTCACCCTGCTGGCACCTTGATCTTCAACTTGTAGCCTCCAAGACTCTTCAGTCAAGTCCTGTTAAAGCCGCCTGGTGTGTGGTCTTTTGTCACAGCAGCTTGAGCTGACCAACACAGCTGGGAGAGGGGTTTCCAGGTTGAGGGAATGGCCCAAACAAAGATGCAGAGGAGGGAAGCTGTGGGGTAACACCAGAGAGTTGGCTGGACTAGACCCTAAAGGTTGGGGTGGCGGGGAAGGGGGGAAGCCAACACCTTCTGTAAAGGGGCAGGTAGTAAATGAACCTGTGGGGGCCTGTCTCATCTGCCGCATGAAAACAGTTGTAGGCGACATGGAAACAAATGCGTGTAGCTGTGCTCCAATAAAACGCTACTTACAAAGACAGCAGCTCAGGTTTGGTCCAGATCTAAACCCAGGCTCTCCTCCCTCCCCCTGATATTTGCCTCTTCAGGGCCTGGGTGAGGGACAGTTGTGTATGGATATGGGGAACCCCATAAAGGTTCCTGTGTGCATATGGGGAGCCCTCTAATGGGAATTATTGAATCACACGGTCCCAGGCTCAGTTCTTGGCTCTATCTCTAGCTGACCTCTCTGAGCCTCTATTTCCTCAGCTGTAGGGGGGGAGTAACTATCTGCCTCAGAGGGTTGATGGGAGTTGTATGTAAATGAGATGACCTAGGGAAAGCCCCTAGCATAGGGTCTGGCAAACAGTAGGTGATCAATAAATGCCTGTTCCCTCTTCCCACTTTCCCTTAACAAATATGGGGTTTGTGCTGCCATAGTTTCCAACCCAAAGGGTCAGAATTCTGCATCTTTATATCCGAGGCCACATGGTGTCCCCAGGTCTAGACGGGGACCATAGTGGGACAAAGGGGCCTCTCTGTGAGAAGTCTTTCTCCAGGGTGAAACCCCAGCCAGAGGGCCAGTGCCAAAGTGAGCTCTAAGGACACCAGCTTCTTTTGAAACACTGTCACCCAAGGAGGGTGGTTGGGCCAGAGCCCTGGAGCTGACCCGGCCCAGCCCAGCCCAGTTTTGCATCGTTTTCAGCAGAAGAGTGCCACGATCTGATCTGTCCCTTAACACTCTGGCTTCTGGGTGGGAGACAGATGTAGGGGAGACGGAACTGGCCACCCTCATCCCCTTCTCAGGCCTTAGATGTTTATATATTGGGCTGCCTGCTTCTGGTAAATGCTTGCCTTAGCCTGCTTGCTCCTTTTGTCCAATGCAGAACTAATAGGTGGGGATAAAACACAGCCAACCCACTTGTCCTCCCAGAGCCCAGGCTAGCACTTGGCACCTGAGCTTAGCCCTGGCCCCGCCCCTCCTGCGGAGGCCCGTCCCTAGAACTGAAGCAAGGGGTGCACTGCACAACCACGCCTCTCTAAAACTAGCCCCGCCCCTGCCCTGCAAACCCCGCCCCTACTTTCGAGGCCACGCCCACACAATTAATTGGCTGGCAAGTGGCGCCAGTGCCCAGCCCAACCCCTCATCAGTTCCACCCTTTCCCTTGAGGCCCGCCCCCTGGGAGGCTCGGCCCTGTCTATAGGGTGGCCGGCAGAAAGAGCCAGCACCCTACCCTACTCTTCTCATGCCAGCCCCTCCCCTTGAGGCCCCGCCCCAAGGAAGCCCCGCCTCAGGGCCCACCTCTTTGAGGCCCCGCCCCGTCCGTCCGTTGAGCTGCCGGCAGGAGGCGCCTCGCGGGTCACCGCAGGGGCTCAGGATAACGGAGGGTGTGGGAGCCACGCGGGATTGCTGCGCCGGAGGGCTGAGCTGGAGGTGAGTGCTGGGTGCGCGAGGAGAGGCGATGGACGTGGGGCGCTTTGCGACAGCCAGAGCTCCTGGGCACAGAGGCTGAGCGAGCCGGGAAGCCGCGGGACGCGAGCTCGGGCAGCGGGGCCCTCACGGGGCATCTCCCGGGCCTCCTAGGCAAGGCTTGTCCTGTTGCCATGGAAACAGGACAGGTCTTGGGTCTCAGGGCGGCATTTGGGATCGGCACCTGAAGGCTGGCCACTCGGGTGAGGGCTGCTCAGTCTTTGGGTTACGGGGTCTGGTGTGGCCACTGACTCCTGGACCTTGGCCCTCCAATGCAGAAGACCCCGGGGCCTTAGTTTCTGGCAGTCCCTTGGAGGGGAGTTTGGCAGCGCAGGCGCCAAGGGGAGAAGGGAGCAGGAGTCCACTCCCTTTCTCCAGGGTCTGCCTGACATCCCGCGACTCCTCCCTCCCTCAGCCCGTCCTGGTTTTCCTGTTCACGCAGCAGTGCGTTCCCCACTCATGTGTCAGCTGAGAGCAGTGTCTCCCAGCTATTTCTGTACCATTTCCAGCCCGTGGACAAATTCTGCATCTAAGCAAACAGATGCCGGGATGGAGCTCCTAGGGCTCGTGGAAGGAGCTGACTTATTTCCCATCAGGGAGCCCTTGCTGGGGCCCCGCAGAGCTGCAGACCTGCCGGCTCAGGCCCCAGCACCCTGTCAAGTGTTTGGTTAATCTGAATGGCCGAAAAGAATTTTCCAAGTCCCTGGTGATTACAGGTGTCTCCGGTTAGCACGGGCCACCTCTTGTGCATTCCAGAGAGGAGCCAGTTCCTTAATCCCATTGGCAGAAAAACAGCAGTCCCATCTCAAGAGGCTAGCATGTCACTTAAATCTGATTAAATTATTTTGTATTGAAAAGCATCGCATGGGATGGATCTGTCGAGGCAGGATTTATGGACAGTGGAGATAAAGCAGAGCCTGCATGTCTCCCCTTTTCCTTTCCTGTCCTGGTGGAAATGCTAATGGATTCCACATTGTGGTGCTGGACCGGCCACGTCCTCCACCCACCTCATCAGCCTCGCGCTGACCTCGCTCTCTGCACCCGCTGGTGTGACTTGAGCCTGTTTTCATCAGAACTTGGACTCTTCCCTGAGAATGAGACCAAACACAGTCTCTAGGAAAAGCAACACAGCGTCCTACGCCCTCGGGCCTGCCTCCCCCCAAGTGCTAATGCAAAAGAGGGGAGAACTGAACAGAAAAGGAAAAGGCAGGTCCCATCTCCCCAAAGCAGCTTTGGTTCCTTGGGCGTGCCCCACTCTGCAGGGTATGCCTCCGCTCTCGCCCTTTCTAAAGAACGAGTCTGCCCCGTTTTGACAGGTAGGCTGGATCTCTGTTCAGTGATTGTGAAGGCAGGTGATGAGTGGACAAGTGAACGTCTGTGGTCATTCTCTGAAATGGCCACCGAGAATGACCACGAGGAGAGTAAGCTTCCTGATAAAGCAGATCAGGGTCTGTGTTTCTGTGTTTGCTTCGGCTTCTCGAGGCTTAAGGAGGAGTTAGCGAGGAGGTTCGGTTCACCTCCCCCTGACATTTTCCGCCCTCTCTTCCTGAGACGGCTGACTTTGCCTCAGAACCCAGCATCAGGGACTGCTGGAGGGAGGGGGGGCGCTCGCTTCCTAGGCTCTGGGAGTGGACAAGCAGTCGTGTATCTGTAATTTTTAATTTCTTTTTTATTAAAGCAGAATTGCATTGGTTTTAGATGTTACAGAACCTAGATCCACCTTGGCACAAAATAGCAGTTCCTTTCTCCATTGTATCTGGGCTTTTTAAGCTTCTGTGCTCTCCTCATGGCTCTTCCGTAATGGTTTCTGCAGTTTTCAGCATCATATTTAAATTTATACTCAGACACTATCTTGAAAGGCAGAGGCTTGAGTCATGAGCTGCTGCTTTGGGTTTGGGTTGGGACCCTGGAGCTCTGCCTGGAGGAGGGGCCCAGTAAGGCAAGTGTTCGGAGGGAGGACAGGTCCTCTGAGCGAGGGGCGTCAGGGGCATGCGTGCTGGCAGTGTCGGAGAACTGCTCCCGCCTTTCCGAAGGCGGGTCTGGAGCTGCCGATGTGCTGATGTGGCGTGCGAAGCCGTGCACTTGTCACGCGCGTGCTCTTGGAAATGCTTTGCTGTAGACGAAATCGAAGCCTTTGATGGGCATAGGAAGTGAGGCCTCCCCAGGATTTGATGAGGGGGAGGAGAAACAAAGCTTTTGACATGCACATTCCTTTACAGCCTCACGCAAGGCAGAGAGAACCTCACATGCTCCTTCTGCTGAGGACGCCTGGCCTGACTGCTTTCAGTGGGCCATGTCCTCAGAGGGTGGTTCATAACAAAGGCGTTTCCGTGGTCAAGTGTGAGCAGCAGACTCGGACCGGGGAGCATCCCCTCCCCTCCCCTGAAAACCTTTTCCAGCCGGTGGAGCCATGAGCAAGCTGGGACTGCGGGTGCTGACATTGGTCAGAGTGGCAGGTGCCCAACGCTGCCAGGTCCTCACTGGGACCTGGGCACTGTTTCCAGAGGCTTCTAGAGAATGGGCTCTTCTTCTTTGGTCTTCTGCTCCCGTCACTGGTGAGGACAGAGCACAGGCATGGGGGTGCTTAGTCCTCTGCAGACTTAGTGTGGAGCAGAGGCGGCTCCCTCTGCCACGCCTGCTGCTCCGCCAGAGCTCCAGGGGCCTGATAAGCTGCCTCTTCAGGATCAAGGCCCACGGAGCACTCAGTTCGCCAGAATGATGGCTGAATGACTCACCCAGGGGCCCAGGAGCTGTTTCCGCACTTCCCCACCAAGGCAGCCTTTGGGGCCCGGACAGGGCCCGGGTGCCAGACGGATGGATGCGGTGGGTGGAATGTGCACATTCCGGTCACGCCTTCCCCAGTTCTGGAAGAGAGCCCTTTGTGTCCACTGTGGCCATGTGGACATTCCAGTGCTGCTGTCCCAGGGACATGGTGCCTCCAGGCCAGGACTGGCCATGTCCCGCTTTCCTCGTCCCACTCGTGTTTGCGATGAGTCTCTGGTTACAGGCTGCGTGTGGTGCGAGGGAGGGGAGGTCGGATGTAGGGACATCAGGCGTCTCACGGGCTCCACTGTCTATGACTTCTCCTTGGGTGCGATGTGGTGGGTGGTGGGTTCCCTCGCGGGGGTGGGCCGCCCTGCCAGCACTCTGCAGGGGCCGCCCACGGCCACGGCCCTGCTGCCTTCTGGCTGTGCCCCACGGTGCACATGAGCCCAGCACTTGGCAGGAGGATGTTGGAACCAGACAATGAGTGTGCCCTCCTTTCGGTGACTTCATCAGCTTTCTAGTAGTGGCGTGGTTTGAAGGGCACGTGAGCCTGCTCACCCCTGCATTGTGCCCTGTGGCCCCCGCTGTGGTCCCCGCTGTGTTGACTTGGCTGAGGGCAGCCGGTCTGCTGCTCTGCTGGGGTACCAGGGCCGGACAGCTGTGACGTCGGGTGCAACGCCTGGGCACCTCGTTTGCTCTGGCTGCTCCCAGTTCAGTGCTTACCCGCCTCATCTCTCCCCCAGGACGCAGCCGCTTCCCCGTCGCTGGCTGAGCCCGCCCCCCTCGCCCGTGAGGACGGGCCCACCATGTTCTATGGCACCCACTTCATCATGTCTCCGCCCACCAAGAGCAAGCTGAAGCGGCAGGGCCAGCTGCTGTCCAGTGTGCTGTCCCGGACACTGAGCTACAAGTACCGCGACCTGGACGCCACCTTCACTGGTGTGGGTGCCAGCGATGACCCCTCGGAGCTCTCCACCCAGCTCTCGGCCCCCGGGGTCTTGAAGGTGTTTGGGGACAGTGTCTGCACGGGCACCCACTACAAGAGCGTTCTGGCCACTGGCACATCCAGCGCCCGGGAGCTGGTGAGAGAGGCCCTGGAGCGCTATGGCCTGAGCCCCGAGTGCGCCAGCCAGTACGTGCTGTGTGACGCGGTGGGCCGGGCCGGCGGCTCTGGGCGGCAGTGGCAGGCCGAATGCTTCCGGGTGTTTGGGGACAACGAGAAGCCCCTCTTGATTCAGGAATTATGGAAACCCCGAGAAGGCTTGTCCCGGAGGTTTGAGCTGAGAAAGCGGTCAGATGTGGAAGAGCTGGCAGCCAAGGACGTGGACACCATGACGGCAGGTGGGCAGGAGACCCGGGGACAGCGACTGGTCGTGGGGAGGCAGGGAGGCAAAGGAGTGGCCGGTGGGGGGCGGGGGTGTGTCTGCCAGCTCGGATGGGTCCTCTGTCGCGTGTCTGAGGACATCATCTTTCACTCCCCACTTCCGTGGGGCCTTCTGGAGGCTGGCACGCTGGGTGGCCGCAACACCGAAGGTGCTGCAGGCAGACTCCTCCTCTTGAGGAAGGATCGTTGTCCCTGCCTGGCTGTTCTGGCATTAGCTGCAGGGACACGGTATCCAGTGTGGTGCAGGCGCCTCACAGGAAGTCCCGTGCCTAGGCCCTGGGCAACCCTTAGGAGCGACCCAGTGAGAAGGTAAAGAAGCGGGCCTCCAGGGCTGCAGGGTGCGCTCGGGTGTGCCTGGGCCTGTGGGTGCCGGGCAGTGGGGGCTGTGCCGGGGGGAGGCCTAGCAATTGTCCATGTGAGGCTGGCAGGCAGCAGTGGCAGCTCTGGGCCTGGCTCCAGGGCCTGGGGGCTCTGGGGCCTGTGGCCACTGCTCTGGGACTGGCTGTTACTCAGTCGGTGGAAAGAATTGACTATCTTAATAGGTAAATGAAACAAAGATAACTTTTGAAATGTCAAAAGACTCCTAGCTGTATCTCAGATCATGTTTGACTTTTTCTTAGTGTCCCCTAGAAAAGGGCAACTTTACATGAGCAGGTGGTGTCTTATGTGGCCCAGAGTGGAGGGAATTAAGTGGTCTCAGGAGACCCGCCACTTGGTTTTGTGATTTTCCGGGGTGGAAAGCGGTCTTTGAGCTTCCCCAGATGAGCTGTGTGCGTCCCCGAGGTGCTGAGATGGCCTTTCCTCTGGTCTTGCCTCTGGGGCGAGCGTGGAGCCCGCCTGGACCCTGTGGGGTGTGAAGACAGCAGTTGGTGTAGGGGGCAGCTGGGACTCCCAGGGGCTGACCTCCCTCGGGGCTGGCTGGGACCGCCACATCACACAGAGACGGCCATGCCTCAGCCTCGGCAGCCTACTGCCGCCATAGGCAGATGGCTTCGCCTCTTTGGGCCCCAGTCCGGTTCCCCGGTCTGGAGAATGGGGTTCATGCAGTAGCGCACGCACAGTGCTCAGCAAGGCACTAGCAGGGTGCTCAGGAAGCACCCGGAGGGTGGGGGTGTTACCTCTGACCCTTCCCGCACTGGTGGAAGTCTGTCTTGTAGACCGTGGGTGCCCGGCCCAGGTGGGGCGGGGCCTCTGGCAGGGAGCAGGGTTTGTTGCTGACGTGTTATGGTTCTGGCATATGGAGCGATAAAAAGCCAGCTGATGTGGAGGATGTTGTTGTTGTTTTAAGTCCTTCAGACCTGACTCCCGCAGCCCGCAGTCCCCAGTGTCATAGGTTTGCACTTCGTCCCCACCCCTCGTTCTGGTCGACGTCCCGGGAGGCCAGCTGTGGGGTGTGGGTGAGGGGCCAGTGTTCCGCGTGAGGCTGTTGTCCTGCCCCCATTTTCTCTGCTGCAGAGGGCACATGGGCCAGGGCCAGCCCTGCCTGTCCTGAAGGTCACTGGGGCCCTGGGCACCTGGGCGGGGCCTGGGGAAGCCTGCCCTATGCCTCACAGCCACTTCCTGGATGGGGACCCTGGGGCCAGGCGCCACCTGTGGGGAGGGGGACCGGGTCCTCTGCTCACCGACCACTTTATTCCTGCTCCTTTTACAGCTGTTGGGGCAAGAGAAGGCCTGTTGCTCACAGCCTATTCAACCTGGTGGTTTTGCAAAACCTTTCAAATAAAGAGTCCATTGAGCGAGCCTGGCCTCGCTGACACACTTCTCCGGCGGACAGCGGGTTGGGTTACCTGCCCGGAGCAGGCCTCCTGGACCCCGGGGAGGCGGCCTTCCTTCTCGGCCTGCCACTTGGGGTGAGGTCTGGGGCCGTCCATGCCTCCTGGCCTTGCCAAACCCCTTGCTGGTGACAGTGAAGATGGCGTGGTAACAAGACGATGTCCCCTGTCATCAGAGACACGGACGGGCTGCCGGTGCCGGCTGCGCGGGACGGACACCCGCGGCTCGAGGCCTTGCTCCAAAGCCTGGTGGGGGTCCCAGACCTCTTAGTGCCTTCGCTTGGTCGTTCCTGTGACGTGTGGGTCTGTGATGCAGGGATGTGCGTGCACACTCACACGTGGGGCAAAAGGCCCACACACACTCTGAACGGCCCTCCGAGCAGCCTGGGCTATGCTGCAGCGTCTGTGCATTTGCAGGTGGCCGTTGTGTGGCCCTTGACGCTGCCCTGACACCTCCTCACCTTCTCATGGGAGTCGAGCCCTGAGGGAGCCCAAGAGAGCCGACCCCTCATCTGTCCCCTCTGCCTGAGACCTACTCAGGGGCAGATACTCAGCCCAGGGTCCCCCGTGCCATCCTCACTGACAGTGGGGGCCACAGACAGACCCCAAACCACTGTGGAGACAAGGAGTGAAGAGGGTGCCGGCCCCGGCCGGTGGCTGTGTGTGAAGTGTGATGAGAAAGGGTCTCGGCTCATCAGTGTGCCCTGGGAGAGGCCTTCAGTCCCTCCTTCTAACACTTGTTCCCTAGTGAGCAGACCATGGCAAGGGGAAGGACTGCGCGTGTGCGCCTTGTCTGTGTGTACATGCATGAGTGAGTGTGTATGTGAATTAACGCCAGCCTTCCTGAACACGGGCTCAGTAATTTCCACTATTCCAGTCATTGTCCCCACAGCAAAGGACTCACTGCTTGTTAATGCGTGGGGCTCACGGGCAGTACTGGTTTCAGAGGTGGCATCTGAAGAGCAGCTGCGCATGGGCGCCTGGAGCCCCTGCAGCCGGGGCCCCTGCACACGGCCTGGGATTCCCCAGGAGATGCACGTGGGGAAGTGGGCGTGCCAGGTGCTTCTGAGGGCACTGCCAGCGGATCCAGCCCATCCCCCTTCACCATTTGGGCCACTGTTGTGCGCTCAGGTTCTTTGGTGTTTGTTTTCCATAAATATTACCTTTTCACAGCTGCCACTTCCCCTGGTTTCTAGAGGATCAAAATATTGTGCATGGGCTCTGGGAGAGCCGAGGCCGGTGTAGGTGGGGCTGCAAAGTGGCTCTCAATGCCTTTTCCCAGGAGGCGGTACTCGGCCCGGTGCCACGCAGAGAGGGCTCTGGATCCTATCACTGAGATAAGGCGATAAGCTCCTTCAGGGAGGGGGCCCGCCAGGCCATGTGGTTTTCATCAGCAGCTGGAGGAGGGCAGGAGAAGGGTTCGCTTTGCTTCCAGGATGGAAGAGTGGGTTGAGGCTGCATTTCTCAGCCTTGGCCCATTTGGGCCAGTAGTTCTTTGCTGCAGAGCAAAGGATACTTAGCAGCATCCCCTTCTCCTTCTACCCCTGGAGGCCGGTGCACCTCTACCAGTCATGGGAGCCAACAGTTTCTGAGGGCAGAGTCCTGGGCGTGCCTCACCCTGGACTGGGAACCACTGGTTTGGACCCAGTGGCCTGGACTCAGTTTGGATGAGCTCATTTTCAGCCATACCTAGTGCCTTGCCTTTGGGGCCAGTGGTCATGTGTGCTGTGACCAGCAGGCCACACTGCCCCTCCTGTGGCACACTCTGAGGGTCCGAGAAAGCTCAGTGTCCTGAGAAGGGTGACATGGGGAGCTTCTTTTTTTGTACCTGCGGATGCCTTTCTGTGTGGCCTTCTTGGGCCTCAGAGGGGTTGTGTCAGTGGGCTCCGGGGAGGCAGAGCCTGCTTTGCGTTGGGCACCCTCTTTGGAGAAAGGCCAGCTGACAATGTTTTGAAAACCACTGCAGCTCGAGGATCTCTCTGCAGGCCACAGAGTTCCGGGGACGCCTTTGCATCAGCTGCTGAAGGCTGGGACTCACTGCCCTTCAAATGTCCGTGCGGTGGCTGGCACTCAGTAGGTGCTCACTGAAAGCTCGGTGAAGGGCTGACGTCATGTGGAAGAGTAGGCTCTTCTCGGCTTCCCCGTGCATCCAGGACTCCAGAGCTGGAGTCTGTTTTCTTTGTGGCGGGTCTGGGACGGGGAGGAGGGTGGCAAGCCGATGGCGTGTCTGTCCACTTCTGCAAGTTGTGGCTTCAGTGACCAGGGATGCGCTGCTCTGGCACCCAACAGTGCAACCTGCCAGCCTCCCCTCTCTTCTAAGCCCAGCTGAGTGGCTGGCAGTGGCAAAGGTGTCATCTCTGAGCACCCAACTCTGGGTGTGTGTTTGTCTTCCTACCTTGTCATCCACAGATGGGCAGACGGGGCTTGACCCCTGGTGACGGACAGGGATGTTCAAGCTCCATTGCTAATGGTGTGCTGCGGACCCGGTTCTCCCCTGTCCCACAATCTTGCTGTGGCCAATTTCTGTTGACATTTTTTTTCTCTCGCTACGAATCTGAGTTTTAATAATTTATGTCAGGTTGGGGGAGGCAATCTGAGTTGTTTTCTCCTTTTATTCAGGAGTCACTCCCTCCTGGGTCTTGAGTAAGACTCTCTTCACTGTGACTCAGTGACAGAGTCACTGTGGAGGGTGTCTGCTTCATGCGGTTTGGGGGAAAGCAAAACAACTCCCACCCTTTTAACCAGTCTAGAGCTGGAAAAGTAATTGAACTTAAAAGCCATTTAAGGACTTTTAATTTAACAAGGACATAAAGTTCATGGTCAGTTGCTGACAGCCAGTTTTATCCTTTGATTCACTGCTTAGATTTTTAAAAAAAATCCATAGCCTTTGGTTTCACACAGACATGCAGAGGCAGAAAGAGGCTTCATGGCCTGTTCTCCCCAGGTGGGTGGTGCCCACGTGGGGCCTGGCTGGCAGCACTACCCTCCCTTGGGAGACTTCTGGCCATGGCGGTACACGATGAGCCTCCGGAGAGAGCTGCTCGGTGCTCAATGTGGAAAACGCGGGAGGAGATCATAGCTGGACACACTTTCTGCTCTTCGTAACCGTGGAACTTAGTACTGATAGCTGTGTAAGAAGCAGACACGGAGCCTTGGACTGAAAGGGGTGGGGAGTTGGAACTGAGACCCCAAAACATAGCTTGGACCCTTGAGAGAGGCACATTGAATGTAATGATGGAGTAAGAAGAATCTGCTACCTGGTCAAAGGAGATAACGAAGACTTACCTTCCTGGACCTGGGCTCTGGGTGGGAAAACTAGGCTCTTCCCTAGAACTGAAAACCACTCTTCCTCTCACCTGTGTTTGGGGTTTCAAATTGGACTACTTCTGTGGTCTGGAGAACCCCTGGAGAAGAAAGTAAATTTCAGCATACATAATTTGATGGTGTCCAAGGACATCTGAGAGAAATAAAGCACATCCTCTCTGGAAGGACACACCTTCACACAGGCACCCTGAGCCTTGCCAGAGATGAGCTCATAATCCAAAATTACAAGACCCACGAAATGATGCTACTCTAAATGAGTCAGTAGAAAACATCAAATCAGATTGAATCAGATTCTCAAGAACATTAGGAACTGGGACCATTATATAATATTGAGTAATTAAACGTGTTTAAAATGTTTAAAGAAATAAGAGGGAGGGAAGAAAACAGATGAGAAAGAATGTCATCTACAAAGGCAGGGAAAGTTTGGAAAAGAACAAGATAATGTTTCTAGTAATAGAAATATAAGCATTTAAGTGGACATTTCAGGGAAGGCTTCAGCAGAGACTAAACACAACTGAGGAGGGAAGGAGAGAACTGAGAGGCAGAGCTGCCGTCTCCCTGAAAGAAACACGGGCTCCGAGACGCGGAGGACAGGATGAGAAGGCCTGCCATGTGTCTGCCCGAAGAGCACCGAGAGAATGGCGGGGAGAACATGTTCCGAGGACACGCCTGAAAGTGTTACGGACCTCACACAAAGAAAAGCATACAACTCAGGATATCCTGTGTAAGACAAATGAAAAGGAATTTACCCCTTGACACCTGGTGGTGGTATTGCAGGTGTGAAAATAATAAAGGAAACCACACTCAAAATGGAGTTGGGAAGTCCTGGGGGAGCTCTCCCGCACTACCACTCACCGCATTTTGTATATTTTCCTCCGGTAGGAGGAAGCTGCCTTTGTACTTCAGGATAGCGAGAAGTTTACTCCACTACAGCAGGACAAAGGAGGGTTTTCTCCTTGCCTAGCAACAGACCCAGCCAATGAGAAGCTGTCATGACTCAGCCAATGGGAAGTCATTACACTTCTAAATGCCACTCCTGGCTTTCTCCAATGGACACTTTGTTTATAACAGCCCCCCCCC
>PVIA01000665.1:0-105086 GCA_004024845.1 Tonatia bakeri | reverse complement strand
TTACAGCTGCCCAAAATAAGACAGGCGAGCAGCAGGTTAGCTTGATTGCAGACTTCGCAACAAGAATGCAAAAACCAGCAGACAGCAGCTGAGACCTTAAGAGCAAGAAGAGAACAAAACTGCCCAGCTGGAGGTGCCAGCCTGGCTGAACTTTCATCCAGGCACCAGGCACAGAGGCCTCGGCCGGGGCTGCTGCTCACCAGCAGATCTTCGCTGGGAAGGCATTTCTAAAAATGGACTTTAGCTGGAGATGCCCCTGGAGCGGCAGTAGATCTGAGGTGTAAGAAGAAATGGTGAGCAAAGAAACAGATGGTAGGTCAAGGTAAATGCAGAAAACTATAAAAAAGCCATGAACCAAAGCCCACCTCCCCAAGCCTGAAGCCTGAAACGCTAAGCCTGTGGCAGACCCCTGGAAACTACAACTCCCGTGAGGCTCTGTGCGGCACGCATGCGCCATTGCATGCATGGTGTGCGTGGCAGTTCTAGAACGTCGCGTCGAGGGCCTGGGCGCCATGTTGGGGCCTAGGGGACAGCGGAAAGACGCTTGAACCGGCGGGAGCGGGTCAGACCTGGAAGGAGCCCCGCCCCTCCCGCCTCCGCGGATCATGACCCGGGCAGCGGCCAAGGAGGTCGCGGTGGCGGGGAACGTGGCGTGGCTGGGCCAGCGCTAGAGATGATGCCCTTTCCGGTGACAACCCCGGGATCACAACAGACCCCGCCGTCCCCCAAGCTCTATGGCATCTCCTCCCCCATCAGTTTAGCTGCCCCCAAGGAGACAGACTGCATACTTACTCAGAAATTAATTGAAACCCTGAAGCCCTTCGGGGTTTTGGAAGAGGAAGAGGAACTGCAGCGCAGGATTTTAATTTTGGAAAAATTAAATAATCTGGTAAAAGAATGGATACGAGAAATCAGCGAAAGCAAAAGTCTTCCACCAGCTATAATTGAAAATGTTGGAGGCAAAATCTTTACGTTCGGCTCTTACCGATTAGGAGTGCACACAAAAGGTGCTGACATAGACGCGCTGTGTGTTGCACCAAGACATGTTGACCGAAGTGACTTTTTCACCTCCTTCTATGATAAACTGAAACTACACGAAGAAGTAAAAGATTTAAGGGCTGTTGAGGAGGCATTTGTACCAGTTATCAGACTGTGTTTTGATGGGATAGAGATTGATATTTTGTTTGCAAGATTAGCACTGCAGACTATTCCCGAAGATTTGGACCTAAGAGATGACAGCCTGCTTAAAAATTTAGATATTAGATGCATCAGAAGCCTTAACGGTTGCCGGGTGACGGATGAAATATTACACCTGGTACCAAACATCGACAACTTCAGGTTAACTCTCAGAGCTATCAAACTGTGGGCTAAGTGCCACAACATCTATTCCAACATACTAGGTTTCCTGGGAGGGGTTTCCTGGGCCATGCTAGTGGCCAGGACTTGCCAGCTGTACCCAAATGCAGTAGCATCAACTCTTGTACGTAAATTTTTCTTGGTGTTTTCTGAATGGGAGTGGCCAAATCCAGTGCTACTGAAAGAGCCCGAAGAACGAAATCTTAATTTGCCTGTATGGGACCCAAGAGTAAATCCCAGTGATAGGTACCATCTTATGCCTATAATTACACCAGCATACCCTCAGCAGAACTCCACATACAATGTGTCAGTTTCAACGAGGATGGTCATGATTGAGGAGTTTAAGCAAGGGCTTGCTATCACACATGAGATTTTGCTGAGTAAGGCAGAATGGTCCAAACTTTTCGAAGCTCCAAGCTTCTTTCAGAAGTACAAGCATTATATTGTACTTCTAGCAAGTGCACCAACAGAAAAACAACACCTAGAATGGGTGGGCTTGGTGGAATCAAAAATCCGAATCCTGGTTGGAAGTTTGGAGAAGAATGAATTTATCACACTGGCACATGTGAATCCTCAGTCATTTCCAGCACCCAAAGAAAATCCTGACAAAGAAGAATTTTGTACAATGTGGGTGATTGGGTTAGTGTTGAAAAAGCCAGAAAATTCTGACGTGCTCAGTATTGATCTCACCTATGATATCCAGTCTTTCACTGACACAGTTTATAGGCAAGCGATAAACAGTAAGATGTTTGAGATGGATATGAAAATCGATGCAATGCATTTAAGAAAAAAGGAGCTCCATCAGCTACTACCTAATCATGTGCTTCAGAAAAAGAAAACACATTCTTCAGAGGACGTCAGATTGACAGCCTTGAGTGAGAGCAGTCTCGACTTGTCTGCAGCCAGTGAGAACAGCATGGCCGCCTCGAAGGCTGGCGCTGTCACTGGCGCCTGTCAGGGCAGGAATAGTCCGACCCTGGCTGTCATGGCAGCATCTGTGACCAGCGTACAAGTTACTGAAGTGTCCTTGCAGCAAGTGAGTCCCAGTGAGGACGCACGGGGTGCACCGAGTGAAGGCATGCCTCAGACTGGCCCCCAGGCAGCCATCTCTCCACCACCAAAGCCCTCGATCACCAGAGTGGTTTCTTCCACACTTCTGGTGAACCACCCACCCAGGCCCTCGGGGGGCACAGCAACAAACATAGCTAATCCTATTATAGGAGTCTAGAGGACAGTCTCATCTCATCAAGAAGAAGGACCAAGGAAGCCAGGACAGAAGAGGAGCCATTTCGAAAAGAGATGGTAAAACTCAACTTGGAACTATTCGGACAGCAGCTTCTCTGTGGGCCTGACAGGAAACATCCAGGACAGACCTTTCCAATATCCCTGCCCTCTCTGCAAATCCTATTCCTGTTATCAAGAATTCAATAAAACAGATTGGACTGACAAAAACAACCTCCGGGGTCCGTAAATAATGTCTGCCAGCTCGATCTGTTGTCTTCAAATGCTGAAGGAGGAAAACGAAGGGCATCAACCTAGATAAGACTTAGAATAGATTTAGGCTCATTCGGGAACTTCCTTTGCTGGGCTAGTCTTGGTCAGAAGTCCAGGTTAGTACATGAAGCTAGACGTACTGTTATTAATGTGTCAGCAACAGCTATGTTAACTATTTCAAAGGATCACTTCCCTTAAAGAGAAAAGAAAGCCCTCCATCTACGCACGCACCCCCGACCGACATCTGGGCCGGATTTGTGTCTGGTGCATTGTTGGGGAACTTTGCAGTCCAAATTGGCGTCTGATATCCTTGTGTTGATGTACTGTATATATATTATTAGAAAGTAGAACTAATTTTAGATTTTTAAGCTTGATGAATTTTAGTGTTTTCCTCCATTATCAGTCTCCAAATTGGATACAGCTGTGCGGTGGTATACTGTACTTCAGAAAAAGTGTAAAAATACATCTAGCTCACTCTCCCTGTGAGGTAGCTGTAACTTTTCAAAATGAAGTGTTGACTCTTAGGACATATATTTGACATCGGAAGAGTAATTAGTAAATCTCTGCTTCGGATGGGACATGGTCAAGAAATGATGTGCTGTTTTTATTCTGTAGAATTGTTGGTACAGTGTGTGCGACCGACGATCTCACTGCTAGCGAAGCTCCGTGTTCTCTTGTCCGTAGTCATTTGTCCTTCAACAAGGTAGCCCTTTGGCTTCCCACCTCTTCTCTCTGCTATGTGCACGTGGCGTGCTTATGCCTCCTAAAACCCAGAATGCTGATATTTTCTTAACCATGCCATAAAATCAGCAGTCCTGTGGCCGCATGGCATGAAACACTGAGTTCTGATTCCATGGCTAATGTTTTAGTAAAACTTCTCTGAAAGTAATGCCCAGGAAGTATGCGGTCCATCTTGAATGGCCATTCGATCTCTGCATGTGAGAAATTCTGTGTCCTCCCCAGAATACCTGTTTAGAGGAAAGTTAATGTCCAATTCAAACAAATGAGCAGAAAGATCTTTTCTCCAAGAAGTTTGTGCCAGTTTTTCTTTTAAATCCCTTAGTAAAAGTCATCAGTAAATTTTACATCTAGAAAAAAATTTCTAGCAAGCACCTAACATTTGGTTGGCTTTCTACTCTTTCGTTTTACCCTACAAATGGCTTGGAATGCCTTTCTTTAAAATGAAAACCCTTGTGATTAAGCAGCAGAACACCATGTCTAGGAAACGTGAGTGACAGCAGACGTGGATGAGTGGAACCAGTCTTCTGGAGTTAGGACACGGCACCCCGAGCAGGCTCTCCAGCTCGCCTGCTCCAGCTCCTCCCGCCCCAGCTCCTCCCGCCCCTCTGCTGTGCTCCTTTCCCCGCCAACGCATGTCCACATCAGACTGCAGTTTCCTACACCCCGCTCTGTCCTTCTGGATTGATTTTTCCAGAGCTGAGATACAATTTCTTTCCTTTTGGGCTCTGCAGTAATTGAGACTTTTTTGCAGCAGTACTTTCTGACATCTGGTACCCGGGGGTCCCGCTCCCCACAGCTTGTCCTGGGCAGTCACCCTGCCCTCGCCAGGCTGGCGAGATCCGCGTGGTGCCTGCGTAACTGCGGGGCTGTGGTGTCGGGCTGAAATCGCTGGGCGGAGAGTGTGTTCATTGTGTTTGCGTGTTGTTTTGCTGAGCTGGAGATGGGGACTTTTTTAATTCTAGTTTTCATTACCTGATTATCAGACTACTTTTATATGATGTACGTAGTGTCTCATGGCTGGCGTTTGCATTGTCTTATAGTATCTGTTCTCCTTGTATTGTTCAAGCACTATTTTGAAAACAGATGATGTATTTCTCCATTTAAAGCACAATAAAATTAACAGCAAAGAAGTGAGTAAAGGGGTCTCAATCTGACATTAACAGTGGATGTTCTTACATCTTCTGGAGGAGGGTAGGGACGCCGATGAGCTGTTTTACTTCATTAAATCTAGAATTCATGTTATAATATTAGGGGGAATTATGAAATGACCCAAACTTCAAATCATTAAGGGTAAAAAATGGAGTTTAAAAACCTAATTCAAAAGAAGTCAGGAGGGAAAAGGGGCATAAAAAAACACAGCGTAAAAAGAAAACACAGTCGAAGACGGTGGAAATGAAAGCAAACATGCCTGTCACTGTGTGTAATAAATGGACGAAACTTCCTGACTAACAGATCGTCAGAGTCCGTGGAAAAATTAAGCCCAGCTGTGTGCTATTTTATTTG
This sequence comes from Tonatia bakeri, assembly GCA_004024845.1. NCBI lineage: Eukaryota > Metazoa > Chordata > Mammalia > Chiroptera > Phyllostomidae > Tonatia > Tonatia bakeri. The sequence goes on along the minus strand of PVIA01000665.1, from coordinate 99,992 downwards.
TGAGAGACACACCCAAAATGTAAGGCATAAAAGAATGGGAAAAAGAAATGCTAATGCAAAGAAGCTGTTCTGTAACAGTATCATCCAAACAGATTTCAAAGCAAAGATAGTTACTAGGAACAAATGGGGCCACTGCATTAATGAGAGAAGAGACAGCACACCAGGAAAGTGGGCTGGCTGAAAACTGGTCTGCACCTGATTACCCTCAACACAGAGTGACAATGGGAAGATGAACAGAATTACCAAAGGTGTCATTGGCACACAAGACCACAAAACAGCCCTTAAGTCAAGGCTGTCAAAAAAGAAAGGGAGAGGGTTTGGAGCCCAGCGGTGGCTGGCAAACCTCTCCTGCAGAGGGCCCGGCAGTGCACACCACAGCTCCGGGAGGCTGTTTGGCTGCTGTCTCAGCTGCTTAGCTGCCCTTGAGGTGTGAAGGCAGCCGTGGACCATAGGTAGACAGATGGCCGGGGCCAGACTTGTCACCTACCCCTCCCAGCTGGTGTCGTCCCTCATCTGTCGGATGTTTATGGTAGAGCCTCCCACCTAAAAACTGGAAATGCATATTTTCCTCAAATAAGCACTGGGCATGTGCGAACATTAACCCTTGCTAGCTCAGAAAGTAAGACGACATCTCTCAAAGCATCAGATTCACAGAACGCATTCTCTGACTGCAGACTGGCATGTCAGAGCTCGATGCTGAAGAATGCAGAGAAGACTTTCCAGAAGGAGGCGCAGGAAAGGCTCGAACCACAAAGGAGGTGATCGGTGGACAGTCTCCTCATCGTGTGAGATAACAGAGAGAGGGGGAGACAGGTCACGAGCGGGAGACTTTGTAATGCTTAAAACTGACGTGATTACTGTCCAGATTCTATCAAGGATGCCAAAGAAGCCTCGTTAGTTGTAAGAGAACTACAGATGAAGCCCACAGACAGATTTTTTATGAGGATAAAGTTCAGAGTGTTTGGTGAGCATGAGGAGCAGTGGGGATGCTGATACGGCCATGGCCAGAGTGCAGGCTGCTCTGGTCGCTGGGGTCTTATCTGGTAACTGTTGGTCGGCCCACACCCTGTGTCCCACTCGTGCTCCGAGCCGGTCTCCGCCACCATGCTGTGCAGCACTGAAGTGCTCCTCCTGACGGGTCCCTTTACACTTGAGATGGCCAGAGTCTGTGATCACCCGTGTAGGCGTGTCCAGAGCTCCCCATACCCCCAGTGTGCCACGTAGACTTGGTTCTCCCTGCATGCTATGGTGTGAGGAAGGCTGGGGCAGCTGTCCGTGGGTCCCCAGGAGTGTCTGTGGCCATGCCCTGCGCCAGTCTGAAGCTCGAGATGCCCTCACGTCCATAAGGTGGGACGGGGACCCGGCGAGGTGGTCACGCAGCATATGGCATAGAGCTGCGAGATTAAATGGGCCATGGCTGCGTGTGTCGTCGCAGACCCAGCTCACGATGCGGAGGGGAAACTGCAGACAGCCACACGGCGTGATGTCGTTTGTCTGTGGTGTCACACCAGGCAGAGGACGGCAGTATGGTTTAGGGCGACCAAAATGTGCTCATGGGTGTCAGTGGTGAACCAGGGACCGTGAAACAGACTCCGCCCAGAGCAGCAGGTCCCTCTGGAGGGGCAGCAGGGGTGCAGAGGGCCAGGGTGCGGCCACAAGCTCCCAGTTAGACTGCAGGGGCCCCGCTGTGGTCAGGCAGCTGTGGGGTGTGAAACGGTGTCCGTTCATCCTCAGTCTGAGTTACAGGGCTTCTGAGCATGTGGAGTGTGTTTTATTGGTTAGGAACTGCGTCTGGCCAGATGGCAGCAGCAGAACACAGTCTACTTTTTTCCATGTTCAGCCCCGCCATCCTAGTTCACGCCTTCCATCCTCAAGGTAACCTCAAGGTGCAGGATGTTGCGGGGCTACCGCCATCTCATTGTCACTTCAGGCAGGAAGAAGGAAGGAAGGAAGGGGCATGGGCAGAGGCATCCCTGCAGACCCTGTCCTCCTTCCAAGGAGCTTTCCCAGAAGCCCCAACAGTGCCACTCCCTCATCTTTCGCTGACGGGACCTTCGTCACACAGCTGTGTCTCCCTGGTGGGGACGCTGCATCACCCTTCCTTCCCGTGGTGCTGCTGGGAGGAAGTGGGGTGGGTGCTGGAGGCAGTGGCAGCGGTGTGGGACCCAGCATGCAGACTCTGCGTGTTCCAACATGCCCGAATCGTGGCGACGTGAGTGGTGGGAGTTGGGGGCTGGACAGCAGTGGACATGCATTGGGGGGTGCGGCCAGTGTGGTGTGACGAGGAGGGTCGTAGCTTTAAATGCACGTTCTAGGCAGTGGTGCCTGACCCGCCTACACAACTAGGTAAGAAGGAATGTAACGAATCCAGCGAGTGGAGGAAGGAGCTAATACAGAGCAGAAGGAGAGAAACGGGAAGTGAACACGTGGTGGAGAGGGCCAATGCAGTGAAGAGTAGGCTTTCTTTCCTTTTTCTGAGAGAGAGAGAAACATCAACCATTGTCCCACCGCTCCGGGCACTCCCTGGTTGCTCCTGTCTACGCCCTGACGGGGGTCAAACCCACGGCAGCGGTGCCTCGGGGCGCCACCCTGACCCACCTGGTGGCCCAGCCGGGGCTGAGAGCCGGCTCTCTGCAGAGAGCGATAAAGTGGTCCCTGGAGAGGCTGATGAGGGAAATGAGGTCAGTTCACATGGACACCTTCAGGGGCATAAAAGGGGCATAGCTGCAAACTCTGTGCAGGTGTTCTCAGGGGTCTTACAGGCGGTGCCAGGCCGTCAATCTGAAAACTCGGATGAAATGTCCAGTCTCCTCGAAGAAGAACCTGCCAGAACTCAGTCAAGAATAGGAACCCTGAGTAGACCTGTAGCCCTGAAAGAAACCATGTGAGCAGTGGGAAAACACACCCACCACAGTCAGAGTGAAGGCACAGAAACGTGAGGCCCAGGGGGCTGTGCAGGCCGGTGCTTTCTAATGGTCAAGGACAAGGTTATCCTAGTTTTTACATCACCCTAGTCCAGACAACAGAAAAAGAAGAGACATATTACAAAACAAACACAGGGGTGGGCAAAAGTTGGTTTACAGTTCCCGTGGAAAAAGATATAATACGATAAACCCTGTGTCTCACAGCTGCAAACCTACTTCTGCCCCCCAATCCGCCCCCCCCCCCCCCCCGTGCGACCTCCCACCAAGCCTGGACAAGGGGAGTGTAGGAGAGAAGCGTGACCAGCCAGCTGCACTTGCGGCTGTGGGAATGAAAACCAAACCCAATCCGAACCCTCAGGTGGACCGAACATCCTCGCAGCACGGCAGCTGATGCACCCCTGCGCGCATGCGCGATCGGGTCGCTAGCCGCGAGGTCTTCCGTGGTCTGCCCGTGCGAGCCACGCTGCTGTCGCCACCCAGTTTCGTACTGTGCAGTGGGCGCCGCAGAGCAACAGGAAGGAAGGGGCCAGAGAAACACGCAGCAAACGGGGTCACTGGCATCAGGGACGCGGTGCCAACTACAGAAGCAAACTGGCTAAGGGGACATGCCACGTGGTGCCACTTCATCAACGTTTTAATAAGTTTCTAAATGAAGCGAGATATTTTTCAGAGATATTTAAAATGTGCATACGTAATATCTTAGTCATGCTTGGTATGTGATGAAATATAAGTGCCTATGTAGGGGGTGAGCCCCCAGACTGGGTGAAGAGTGCTCATCTGGGTCCGTAATTTTCCCTGTTATTTCCTCAGCCCCATTCCCATTTTGCTTGATCCAGACCTTTCCGTGCACCCGGCATGTCTCATAACTGTGCAGAAGGTGGAGGGGAGGTGGGCTGGGAAGCCTGAGGGCGGGCATCTGTGTCAGGACGGGGCAGTGGGCTCATGGGGCGGGACCCTGGCAGGGCTGGGGACACTGGGCGTGCTGGGGTGCCCGTGGGGAGAGTCCGCTGTGCAGGGGGGCCGGGGACAGGTCTGCCACTAGGCCGTGAGAATGTGGCCTGCTCCCTCCCTCCCGGTTATGGAACGACATCTGTGCATCTTCAGAACGTGAACCACACATAAAAATACGGAGAGGAAAGGCCACTGAAATGCCAGCGCCTGCAGGCCACCGCGAACCACCTCCCCGCACAGGAAAGGGGAGAAGACTGGTGCCTACAGCTGACCGAGCAGCGGTCAAGTGGCACCTGAGTAATGTCCACTTGGCGGGGAAACAGCAAAGCCACGGTGCTGGAGCCCAGTTCAGTCGCCCCGTCTGTCTGCTTGGCGCTGGCATCCTGCCTGTGGGGACCCACCTGCTCTCTCCACTCCAAGGACACTCGCGTCCCTAACTCAGCTCCTCTCAGGCGGGCAGGCTCTCCGAAGTGGGGGGCCCAGGGCTGGGATTTCTGCCCACACCACTATTTTCCCCGGAAACTGGCAAATGCTCTCAGGACGAAAGTGCTCAGAATACTCCTACCTTTAGGCGAGCCCTCGTCAAGAGGCGCGCAGGAGGAATCCAGTCCCGAGCTCACTCTTACTGTCGGCAGAATCCAGTTTCCTGGGGCCGCGGACTTGGGTTGTGTCCCCCTGCTGGTTGCCCTCTGGGGTGCCCTTCCTCCCTCCCTCCCGCCCTCCGAGCCCTGTGGCCCTCAGGCTCTGCGGGGCAGCAATGCCCCTCCTGCTGCGGAGCCGTCCCTCCCCTCTGCTTTTAAAGGTTCCCGAGCTTAAATGAGGCCCACCTGGATCATGGGGACCCCAAGTGGGCTGAGTGAAATGAGTCACATCTGCAAAATCCTGTTTTGCCACACGGCAGAACACGCCGATGGCTCACACATTCACAGATGCTACCCACACTCAGGGAGGGGTTGACCTTCTGGCCCCAGTGACCGCCGTTGGCAACCACACTGCCCCCCTCCGCCACCTCCGGGTTCCCCAGTAGAGCCTCCTCCCTCGAGAGGGTCCGTTCAAGTCCAATGTTGCCATCCGAACACTCTGTCCAGTGAGGAGGGCCCTGGGTGTGATCCTCTCAGTGCAGCCCATGGGCTTACGGGCGGGATCTCCAGGTCCCAGCACACAGGTGGGCAGGCACTGGACCCGGTCAGGCGCTCCGCTCTGGTCTCCAGGGGAAATGACCGAAAGGAGGGGCGGTGGGCCGAGGGGCAGAGGCCCTTCCCTCTCCGCAGCGGCATGTGCGGGCCGTCTAAGTTCCCCGAGGCGCCTCCTGCCAGGAGCCTCTATGGGCCTGCACTCTGTCCCTTCCGTCAAAGCTGGCACTGTTTTTTCTGCTGCGTGATTTTCTCAGGAATCCGGGGCTGTACGTGGCCCCGGGGCATTCTCTCTGTTCCAGGAAGCCCCCTCCGCGGAGCTCACCTCTGCTGGTGGGTGGGAGGGCAGTGCTGGCGGCCCTTCCCGGGGCCTCTGGTTCGAGTGAGAAAACCCACTGGAACACCCTTAACCTCTTGGACGGGTCTTTTGTGGCTGAGCACTTGACCTTTTGATCTTTCCAGGGTGCAGGAGAGGGCTGCCCGGGACACACTTGGCCTTTTCTCCCAGGCACACTTCTTGGGCAGCCCTGACTCGAGTCTTTGGTCACCTGGAAGGGCTGAGACGTCCAAAGTCAGCCAGTCGGGCGTTGCTTCCTGCTTACCACCTGTTCCCTCTCCGTCCAGGCAGTGGGGGCGGTGAGGGGCGGTGCCCTCTGCCCCTCCCCAGAGATGGTTTCCTCAGCTGTGTTCAGTCCGAGCTCAGCACTCCCTCGGGGCAGGGCTCCATCCGACACTGGCAGCCGGGATCCTCCTCCCGCAACTCTGACCCACGTCCCTCGCCTCCTCCGCGCCGTCACCTGTCACCGGCACTGCAGCTCTCTCCAAGTCAGATTCCTGCAGACAGCTGGTCAGGGCAGCCTGGGCTTTCCCGGGCTGGTCAGGGTCGTGCTGCTCACCCTCTGAGCCCTTCCACCACCGGCACCCTCTTTCCTGCCTGTCTCTGTCCTCACGGCCTGGGCACGGCCGTCCAGACTCCCTGTCCTGGTCCTCACGGTCCTTCCAGCCTCCGCCCGATGCGCGGTCCCAGAGCGCCCCTTCCAGGGACAGAGATCCGGCCTGGTTTCTGTTGCTGTGCAACGAACAGCCAGCATGTCCTGCGTAGGGGCATGAAACAGCAGCCTGCAGTCCCCTCAGTTCCCAAGGTTCAGGAGTCTCGCTCTCAAGTTCACGGGTCCCACCGTCGTCCCTGAGACTCTCCTAAGGTGCTGGCATGAAATTCTCCAAGTTTACACACAACAACCAGGACTCACACTCATTCTTCAAATGGTCCTGAAATGGCTGAAATACTGCAGAATATCGTCCCGCTGTCCCAGAATAACACCAATCTCACCTCTCAGCTGCTGCCCGGCTAACAGTCCGAGTGAATGTAGGATGCTTTCCGGTTTCAAAGATGCTAAAATGTAAACAAACAAACAAAAACCAGCATGTTGAGGAATTGGTGAAATATATACCACAAGTGTGTACACTGTCATTCATTTATTCATGTAGGAGGTGGAAAACTGTGTACATTTAAGAACTTCTACTTATGCCACCAAACTCACACATGTGCACAGTTAAAGCCTTATTTTCCCACTGTGAATTACAACCAACAACCAGAAACGCAGAGCTCCGTGCCTGCCCAGCCTCCCCCTTCCCGGTTTTGCATTCCCAGAGGGAATCCCTTTCAGCTGTGAGTCATTTCTTTTGGCATTTAATTCCACATCTTAAAATAACCGACTTATCCTACTTCACTTGGTTTTTTAAATTTCGGGCGTTATCTGGTGACTTCCTACTGGGAGACGTGGCTCTTCTCAGCATCCCTCTATTAAACACCCAGCTGCCCCTCCCCCCGCCCCTGCCCTCGCCCTGTCCCAGACTCATCGTTTTGGTTAGATCAGTGGTCAGGGCTCACTTTTTTTTTTTTGCTTTTCTTCAGAGAAGGAGAGAAACATGGATGTTTCTGCGAGAGATATATCAGTTAGTTGCCTCTCGAGCGCCCCCAACTGCAGACCCGGCCTATAACCCAGGCACGTGCCCTGACTGGGAATTGAACCAGCAGCCTCTCAGTTCGCAGGCCGGCGCTCAATCCACTGAGCCGCACCAGCCGGGGAGGGTTCACGTTTTGATGAGCAGGGCTGCTCTGATGAGCAGTCTTCACACCTGAAGACTGATAGATAGAAAGGGTGCTCCTTCTTGCTCAGCTCTTAGCTTCTCTGCAATGAGTTACTGCCATTCATTGTTGCAGATTTGTTAGCTCCTTTCCTTGTACTTTGCCCTGACTCAGTGTCCCCCCGCTCTCTGCCATTCTCTTACCTGTTTGCACGATGCTCGGATAGTGGATGATGTGTTTTATCCGTTGCAGTGTCCTGGGGCCTTCTGCCTGCTTTGCGGGCTGGCTGCTCTGAGAGCGCCCCCTGCCGCCTCTCCCCAGGAGGACCCCCGGTTGTCCCTCCTCCGAGGTCCAGGCCACACTCTCGTTTGGGCGGAGTGCCTCCTCCGAGTGGCTTCCCAAGAAAGGGTGCACGGGAGTTAAAGTTGCTTTAAACCGTGTGCATCTCAAAAGACCTGTGTTCTGCCCTACAGCTTCAGTGACAGTTTGGCTGGGTATAGAGTTCAGAAGGAAAACAGTTTTCTCACCCAGCACTTGGAAGGCTGGGTGCATTCCTTTCACTCCTGGGCCCGTGGGGAGTCGCAGCTGACCAACTCTCCAGCCCCCCCTGGAGACTCCCGCAGCCTCTTTCCTCTGCCGCCGCCCGGGCCTCGTTCTGAAAACCCACCGTGTGCGTCTTGGTGCGTTCTCACACTCGTGTTGGGCTTTCACTTCTTTATTTAAAAAAAATTACGGTTGTACCCATTATCATATGTATGTTCCATTTTCCATAACTCTTGTTTCTATCCCGGTCGTTAAAGTACGTCCCCTCGCCTCTTCCCGGCCGTCCTCTGTGCATCTCCCCGTGTGGTGTGTCAGACCACCACGGGCGTGTCAGACCACCACGGGCGTCTCCACCAGAGCGCGTGGCCCTCGGTGCTGAAGGGCTGTCACCACTCCTCGGGTGGGGTATCCTGGCTCTTCTGCTCTTCGGTCCCGGGTTTCCTTGGCTGCCACGTGTTTCTCTGATGTTTTTTCTCTCCCACTTTCTCTTCTTGGTCTTCCTGCTGCACTCTCAGGGCTACTTCCTCAACTCTCTCTTCTCGCCTGAAATGAGCGGGAGTGGGGGCAGGGGGCGCTCATCTGAGAACCGTGGGGCCGGTCTCAGGCCGGGTGGGGGCAGGGAGCCAAGAGGCTGCACAGCCGGCTGGGGGTGGGGGGGGGAGCCCTGGGGCCGCCCGCCTGCCTGGGTCAGGGGTGAGAGCGGGCCTCGCGGCGGGCCCACTGGTGTCCGCAGGCGGCGGTGCCGGGTCTGTGCCCCCGGGTCCCCCGTCAGGGAGGGCGCGGCGCACCTCAGGGACCGCACGCGGCCTTGGGTTTCAGCGGAAGAAAACTCCGGTCTCGCTGCGCTGCCCAGCCCCGGAGGCTCCGCCCCCACCTGGGACTGACAAATGGCTTGAGCATTTTATCTACTCAGCTTACCCATTATCTTAATTAGGTTATTAGTTCCTTCTAGAGAGGGGATGCTATTCCCTGATTAAGACTCTGAGTAGTAGGAGACGTTCCAAGTTTTACGGTGCTCCTCAGTACTTTAAAAAGTGATTTCCCCACGTCGCACAGTTAGACAGGCCCGTGGTGGGAAGTGCGGGAAACGAAGGAAAGTAGAAACGAGAGTAAAAACCACCTGCACGGTCGTCTCCAGAGACGGTCGCTGTCAGCGTCTGGTGCTCTCGACCACGGGCTTGTCTTCGTGTAGCATGGATTTCCTTCTTTGCTAAACCAGCCCCTGCACACAGTTATGTGGCCTCCGCTTTTTGTTTCTCCTTTTCCTTCGTGTGTTTATTCCCTCGCACCGCGAGCGTCATTTGCGGTGCCGGTGAGCGTGCGTCCCTAACCATGTCCCTACTGGCTTTTCAGATTGTTTCCCACTTTTCTCTATTTATAAACAATGCTTATTATACCAAACAGCCTTGCACAGAAATGTTGGATTCCTTTTTGATGATGTCTGCAGGACATTAACTTAAAAGAGGAATTCCTTTGTGGAAGTATGGAGACGGTTTAGATATAGATGTATTTATATCTTAATATTGATGTAGTTGGCAGTACCTTGACGGCTGTTTTTAAAGCTGGGGGCGAGCCACGGCCAGCTTACAGTCTCACCAGCAGTTTTGGAGACGGTGCACTCTCTTCATCCTGCGTACTGTGTGTGTGATTCTGTCATTAAAAATCTCTGCCAGCTGGACAGGGGAGAAACATATCTCATTGCTTTAGTTTGTGTTCCCACTACTACTTGTGAGTTGTGTTCTTTTTATCCTCACCGAGGACATGCTTATCGATTTTAGAGTGAGGGGCAGGAAGAGAGTGACAGGGAGAGAAATAGTCACCTCTCGCATGCACCCCGCCCGAGGTTCAAACCTGCAGCCTTGGTATGTGCCCTGACTGGGAGTCAAACCCGCGATCTTTACAGCCAGGGCAGGTTGAACCGGTTATATTTCTCATTCTGTGCCCGTCTCTCCGTGCTTGCCATGCCTTCACCCTGCAACACGTCAGGCACTGGAGGAGCGACTCGGAGAGTGCTGGGTTACTGTGCACGGAGGCCCAGCTAAGAACCACAGTGCTGTAGGTGGCAAGATGCTGGGGCACTTTGCTCCCTGTAAGTTTTAGGACTCTCCCCTGGGGTCCATGCAGCCGTCCCCGTGTTCTCTGGAAGAGAAGTTCTTGGGGCAGCCACGGCGACAGCCAGGGTCCAGTCTGGAACGTAGGAACGGGTCACGGCTGCGTCAGCCACCGGCCGCCGCCCTGGCTCTGGGGCCTCCGCCCATCCGAAGGGGGTGTGAACCGCAGAAATGGCCAAGTTGTGTGCGGGTGGTTTTGCAGCCTTCAGCCCCTGACGGCGGAAGCAGACGGGCCAGTACACCCACAGGTTGGATTTATTGTCCTGAACTCGGTGACGTCCAGGAAAAGAGCTGTTTTCCTTTCCAGTGCTGCCCCAAAGCCAGCGCCGAGCCCAGGACGGGGCTCGCAGGACAGTCACCAGCTGTCTTCAGAATGGCTTTGCCGCCCGAGTGCACAGGGGCCTCTCCTCCGCCAGCGGTGGGGCCCTGGGCGCCAACTTCTCGTGGAGGAGGAGGGAGGGGTGCTTGTGAAAAGCCATGTGACCCGGGTGCCGCTCCCCCCTCCACAAGGGTGCAGCGCAGTGGAAAAGAAGCTGTGGATTCCTGCCCCCAGCCTGGTGCTTGGAGAGTGTGACTCTGGGCCATCAGGCTGCAGAGCTTGGGGAGGGATGCTCTGCGGGGCCCACGTGGGCGGAGCCCAGCGCCTCTGCTGGGCTCGAGAGCATCAGGCCTGCGCTTCACTCTGATTCCTTAAAATACAAAGAATGATGTGTATTTATTTAGAGTTTCTAAAAATAAAATGAGTGAAGCACACAACAAAGTTACATACAAAATACATCCTAATGTGGCTCCTCAGTCTTGGCCCTTCGACGCTGGTGCAGCCACCCCGGGACCCGCAGAGGAGCCCTGGGCTTGGCCTCTGCAATTCCTCAGGCAGCTCTGAGTGCGGACAGGGCTGAGCACCACTGCTGTGGGCAGGGCAGTCAGAGACACAGGCCCTGGGCCCTGGGGGGCGTTCTCTGCCGGGCTGGGGTGGGGCGGGACCCCAGCTGTAGGAGTGGGGTCCAGTGGCTGCAGCCCCAGGCCACACCAGCCTCAGTCAGTCTGGCCTCATCTGGCCTCTGGGAGCCCCTGGGAATCTAGGAGGGAAGGGGGCCTTCTTGAACATTGTGGCTGCTGGGAGCCCCAGGACATCCAGAGGGTGGGCCTGGGGCACATCCTGTCCTGCAGCACTGTCTCCAGTGCAGGACAGGCTTGGGCCTGAGGACGTCATTTGGTGTGGCCCCGTGTTTGTGCAGTGGTGCCAGGAGCCGTGGGGTCTGCCCTTCTCAGGAGAGTGGTGGTAGGACAGGGCTTGCTCCCTCTGCGTTCCCTGCTCCCCCTGCCCTGCCTGTTCCACCCAACCCGTCATTTCACCCTGCCTGCTTCCTCTCCCCGCCCCCCGCACCGCACCACCCTCCTCCCCCATGCCCCCACCTTCCCCTCCTGCTCCTTTCCCCCCTGCTCCCACCTGGCCCTCTCCCGCCTCTGGGGCCCCCCTGCCCAGACCGCTCCCCTCCCGCTGGTTGCTGGCCTGCTCTGCAGCAGGCAGGAGTGGCAGCTGCGCGCACTTGCACTGCGGCTCAGCCTCCTGCCTCCTGCAGCCCAGCCCTTGTGGGCTGCGGACGAGCAGACTTCCTTCTGGAAGGGCAGGGCAACCATAGCGCTTGCTGGCTCTGTCCAACGCCTGGTAAGGCAGCGCCTGGTCCCCGCTCTCCTGCCCCACGCGGGTCCTCTGGCTTTGGTTCGGTTTCCTTGGGAGCAGTTGTAGGGAGGGATGCTGCAGAGGGGGGCGTGGGGGCGGAAGGAGGAGGCTCAGGAGGAAGGCGACGGGGTCAGCAGGGACTGGTGCTCTTGGGTTCAGATGGCTTCTTAGCTTCCTGGCAGAATTAGTGCAAAAGGGCACTTATAGAATGGATAAGACTGTCTTTCCTGGGGTGCGTTTGTGTGTGCATGTGTTTCTGCATGTGTGGTTTGTGTGTGCGTGTGTGTATGTGTGTGCTCTGACTGGGCATGGCCTCGGGAAGGAGCAGCGAGCTGTTCTAGGCGACTGGTGGCTCATAGGGCTGCTTCTCCGCTTCTTCTGGGAGAACGGGGCTCAGAGGACAGCTCTCATCACATCAGTCACAGCACACCGCACGTGCATGGGAGCACACGCACAAGAGCGCATGCACATGGGAGTGTATGCACAAGTGGGCTGGCAGGATGGGCCAGGTGCTGGGCAGGGCCCTGGGGTGAGGTGGCGCCTGCACCGTGACCCGGCAGTCGTCGAGGCTGTGGTGGGTTTGCCGCCCCGAGGGGAGGGCTGTGGGGCTGGTGGGTGTGACTCCGGACCAGAGACCTCCAGCTGCTCCCCTGCTGCTGGGCTCTGGGGCTGTTGGAAGTGCCCGGCCTGGACAGATGGGGCCGGCAGCTGAGCCTGCCGTCTCTTCCTGGCAGGCCTGCAGCCCCTGAGCCGCCTTCCTGAGATTGGTATGCCAAAAGGCCCTGGGGGGACCTCCACTGGCTCTGGCAGTTTACCCCTGCGCCTCCCATTTCAGGGATAAACGCCCAAGCCCGGAGGCTGCAGCGGAGCCGTGCCAAGGGAACCCCAGCCCTGGCCTTGGAGGGTGCCCAGAGTCCCCCTGAGCCCCGGCTGCGCCGCTCGGCCAGCGAGACCAGCCTGAGCCCTGCTGCCGCCCAGGAACCCGGCCCGGACGCCATGCGCTACTCCCTCTACGAGTCGCCCCACCTGCTCCTCCTGCAGGGCTACAGTCAGCAGCACGTGAGCCGTGCCCCCACCCCGGTGCCTGCCCCCCACCCCACTCGGGCGCCTGAGCAGGAGGCTGGCAGGTGTCCTCAGAGTAAAGGCCTCCTGTTCGTGGCTAAGGCAGCCTGAGCTCCTGTCGCTCTGGCCATGGCGGGCTGTGGCCACGGGGTGGCTGGGGGCTGCCCTGTTGGGCCCGTCCCAGACTCTGGGGAAGGGCTCTTCCGTCCTCAGCTTCCGGAGCATTCTCTGTCCAACCTCCGGGAGGAGGCCCAGGGAAAGGGCTCTGTGAGGAGGGTCACCCAGCTCCTCACTGCTCACCCCAGCGAGGTACTGGATGCCCTTCACAGGGGACTGTCCGTCACTGTCCTCACTGTTTCTCAGGCCGCTTCCTGCCCTGGCTTTGGGGGCTGGGGCTCAGGTCTGCGTCCTCTCCTGTGACAGCAGGTGCCTGGCGGAGGGCTGCCCCTCAGGGCACAGGGGAGGCCCCTGCCCCATTGTGAGGATGTCGAGGCTGGAAGGCCTGGTCTGAGCCATGGCACCTGGTGGCGTCCCCCGATGTCTGGTTCACTCCTGTCCTCACTGAGCGCTCCCCATCCCGAGCTGCAGGGCGCACTTGGTGACACGGGGGCTCTGGGGCTCAGGTCCGAGGCAGCCCTGCCCTGGCACAGAGCTGGGAGTGGGGCTCGGCCTGTGTCTGTGTCCAGGCCGCCTGCGTCTGGCCTCTTGCTTCTCACGCTGGGGTCCCTCTGGGTTTCTGGCCAGTCACCCGGCTGCCTTGGGAAAGCTCCTCCCAGGACGAGGTGGTTGCCCCATGTGGGACAGGCTGGGGCACACAGCCAGTTGGGACAGGGGTGTCCCAGGATGAGGAGAGTTGGGGACAGCAGTCCTAGGTCCCATGCGTGGGCACCGTGGACATTGCTGCTCCCCAGGTGGTGCCTGCCCCTGAGGTTGGTGTCTGCCTTCCAGGACAGCCTGGTGTACGTGCTCAACCGGGAGCGGCACACGGTGGGCCAGAGGACGCCCTCCAGCAAGCCCAGCATCAGCCTCTCGGCCCCCGACATCCTGCCCTTGCACTGCACCCTCCGCCGGCTACAGCCCTCCGGCCGAGAGCGGCCCCGAGGCCTGCTGGTCCTGGAGCCCATCCCTGGGGCTCCCGTTGCGGTCAACTTCTCGGAGGTGGGCGGCCAGACGGTGGCGCTGCGCCACGGGGACCTGCTGTCCCTGGGCCTCTACTACCTGCTGCTCTTCAAGGACCCAGCGCAGGCCCAGCCGTTGCCCGCGCAGGCACTGGCCCGCCTGCGGGCCCTGCCACACAGCTGCAGGGTGTGTGGGGCCCTGCTCAAGGCCCCTGCCGCTGCCCGGCCCCGGCCGCTGCGCCTGGAGTTCGAGCCCGACGTGGAGGACGCGTTGCTGCGGCGCATCATGACGCTGGTCGAGCCAGGCGGCGACGACCACAAGCTGACGCCCGCCTTCCTGCTCTGCCTGTGCATCCAGCACTCGGCCACGCGCCTCCCGCAAGGCTCCTTCGGGCAGCTGCTGCTCAAGATCGCCCGGATGATCCGTGAGACCGTCTGGGTCAGTCTGCACCTTGGGCTCGGGCTCGGGCTGGGGGCGAGGTGGGTTCTGAGGCCGTCCTCTGGCCGCCAGCCAACCTCCCGGGCCTGTCCACACCTGCAGTGTGGGGCGCCCCTGGGCTGCGGCTGTGTGAGCACCAGCCCTGTGTCCTCCCCACGGCCCTGCCTGGCCCCACTGTGCGTCTGAGAACACCGTGCCTGGGGCCCGAGCCTCCGCTCGGCCTGGGCACCCGTGCTCCCCGCTGGGGGCAGGGTGACCCCTGCCAACATCCTGCGGCAGAGCCCAAGTCAGGCTGGTGTTGGGGTCCAGGGCCGAGGGTCACCCTCTGTCCGTGGCAAACCTGCCCTCTGGGACCAGGCTCCTGGACTGCAGCCCAAACAGCACGGGGTGCTGAGTACCCACCCATGACACGCCTGTCCCAGAAAGTGGCACCCTTGAGGGGCGGAACCTGAGCCCCTGTGCGGACGTGTACGCAGGCAGAGTCACTGGCTCATTCACGGTGGTGAGGTGTGTGATGAGCATGCCAGCAGAGCCTCCACCCTGGCCTTTGTGAGCGTTTGGCCGATCTGCACGTTTCTGAGACGGTGGATGTCATGTGAACCTGACAGCCTAGAGACCGTCCCGTGGCGGGGAGTGGGCCGACCGTGTTGTGCGGTGGCCTGGGGAGACCACGGCCCGAGGGGACACTGCGCGGCCTGGAGTGCACGGAGAGGAGCAGAGTGCGGTGCCGTGTTTTCCTATGGACGCCGCCCGTCCGTCACACGCATCTGCTGGTGTTCCCCCTGCGGTTTCCTGTGTTTCTCACATTCGATTTTTTCCTTTTTTAACCGTAGGAGAAAACCAAAGAACTAGCGGAGAAGCAGGCGCACATGTAAGTATTCCCACCGCCGTCCCTGCCCCTTTGCGCTCACGTGTCCCCGGTTCCCATGGAGCAGCACCCTCGGGGCGCAGACACCACTGGGCCGGCCCTGGGCCCTGTCATGCCGTCCTTCCGTCTCCGGTGGTCACTGTTACGTCTCTGATCGCCACCGGGATGAGCTGTATGTGCGAGGTTTCCCGAGTGTCGTGCATGGGGCAGACGGGCTGGGCCCCTCAGAAGCCTCCTCCCTCCCCCCACACACCCTGATGCTCCTGACGGAGAGGACTGAACCCGGGGACGACCACAGCCCCGACAGGGCCCCCCCACGTCTGCCTCCACAGGAAGCGCCGTTTCTGTCTCACGCACGCTGGGGCCTGGAAAACTGTAACAGTTAAGATATGCGTGTCCCGTGACCCCCCATCCCCACCTTGAGGGGACGCCGTGGAGCAGTGCCTCCACGGGGAGGGCAGGGCCTGCCCTGGGGCTGGGCAGTGAGCATGAAGGCTGGAGGCCACCCGCATGTCCAGTGCTCAGTGGGCGACAGACACGGAGGACGGTGGGGCCCGGCCGCCCCAGACAGGCCCCCCAGGGCCTTGTCCTCCAGGACCCCGGGCACCCTGTCACCAGGGTCTCTGCTCCAGGCACCCTGGAGTACACACCCACTCGCATACCCACTCCAACACGGGCAGGTGGGAGAATAGCTGACTGGGCTGGGAGCCCTTCCCACGGAGGTCTGTGGACGTGCCTCCAGCTGTGGGTGTCAGACAGATTCTGCAGCTTCCTCCCACTCCCTGGCTGTGCGGGGGGGGGGGGGGGCTGCTGCAGCGTGGCTCCACTGGCGCCCCACTGAAACGAGCGTGCTCCGTGAGAAGGGCTCCCTGAGTCACCGCCCGCCTCTCCGTCCTGGCAGCCAGGAGCCCCCGTCCCCGGCCAGCTTCAGCCTGGCCGGCCTGCTCCCTGACCTGCGGCACATCCTGGTGTGGATGGCCAACGCCGTGGAGCTGCTCTACTTCGTCCAGCAGCAGGGCCCCGTCTACATGCAGAGCCTGGAGCAGGAACTGGATGTTACAGGTGGGGCTCTTGCGGCGCTCCCGGGGGCCGAGTGCCGCGGAGAGGAGCCCAGCCACCTCAGAATAGGGGCAGGTTCAGGGTGGGGCTTCCTCTGAGCGGAGGTGACGCTGACCTTCGGGCTCACCTGATACCTGTCTGCGGCGTGCTGGCGCTCTGCTCCTGCCGTTTCGTGGGCTGTCCCACTGTTCTGCCTGGGAGGCCTGGGGGCGCCGGTCACTCGTGAGCATCCGTGGAGGGAGCGCAGCACAGAGGCCCTGAGCCATCGTCCCACAAGTCGCCCCACCCTCTCAGGAAGAAGGCTGGTCGTCCAGGAGGCTGTAGGGCAGCACGTGCGTGTGATTTCAGGGCTCAGACATGACACGGGTTTGTGCAGAGTGCGGGACGCTTTAAGTGAGAGAGTGACTGGCGGGGCCGTCTGGGAGGGCTTCATGTGGGAGGTGGCATTTGGCTGTGCCTGGAGGCCCTTGTGCGCCTTCAGCGGGCGTGCGCCTGACAAGGGTTGTGCGGGGTCTGGAGAGGCGTGACGGCCCCTAGGACGGAGTCAGGAAGGAGCAGCAGGAATGTGCTACAGTGGGAGTGGATGTGACAGCTGGGCCCCCAGGGGCAGGGGCCACAGTGCGTGTGGACGTGCTCGGTTGTGTCCACACAGCCTCTCACACCGGGGTGGCAAAGACAAAGCCTCTTGAGTCCTTCCCTCCCATTTGAGGGACCTCGGCTGGTCCCGGGGTCCCAAGGAACCGGCGCCTGGTGGCCTTTCCCCTGGTGGCCCTGCCCCCAGGGGCCTGGGCTGCAGCCGTGAGGTGCGCTTTGGGGCAGGGAGGGGAGGCAGGCAGCAGGAAGCCGGGGGACTGCCGGGCTCAGCATGGGCGGGGCCAGCTGGACACCCCTGTGTGCTCAGCTGCGTCTCCTGCGAGGAAAGAACCTCATGGAACCACCTGCAGGCCTGCAGCTCCAGCCCATTTCCACGGGGGGGGGGGGGGGGGGGGGGGGGGGGGGCTGTGAGAGGCATCCCACGCCCCAGGACAGGGTCGCTGCCCGCTATGTGTGCGGGGCCTGTGATTGAGGTGGCCTGTTGTCTGGCTCCCCCTCGGGGGGCACATGCACCTGCCCTGCCGAGTCTGTGGAGCCAGGGTGCCTCCTGCAAGGCCTCGAGTCCCCTCCCTCTCCAGACCCCCGAGTCCCCTCGAAGGCCCCCAGCCCCCCGGGCCAGTGTTGCTGCAGGCGCTGCAGCAGCTGCTGAAGGGCGAGGCTCTGCTGGACTTGCCTTGGCCAGTGAGCACCGGGGCCTCTGGTCTGTCTCCACGTGCATGTTGTCCTGAGTGAGGCTGGGAGCTGGGGCGTGCGCTCAGGGAACCCCATTAATTCTGGCCCCAGCAGAGCCAGCTGGGAGACACACCCCTCGTGACTTTAGGCCCAGTGTACACAGGAGGGTCGCCTTATGGAGAGGCGGCGGTTCGGGGGCCCCTCTGCATGGCTGCGTGTGCTGCGCAGGCACCCATATCTGGCTGGTTTTCCTGGGAAGGGGCGCTGCTCACTGAGCTGCTGCTTCTGGTCTCAGGAGGAAGTTTTCTAGTTGGGGAACCCAGATGTCATGTCGCCCAGTGGGTGCTGGGACAGGGTCCTGCCTCCATCAACCCTGGGGCCATGCCAGTGGCGGGGAGGCCGCAGCAGGAGCTGAGACCATGCGAGGTGCGGGCGCTGGAGAGCTCAGAGGAAAAATCCCGTAAGCCGGAGGGCGAAGGGGAGGCCAGGGCCAGCGCGTGGCCTCCTGACCTTCGGCAGGAAATGTCTGTGGGAAGAATTCTATAGCCAGAGATGTCATGTCCTGAGAGCTGGAAAAACCGCTTTTCGTTCCCCAGTCTTTTTGTCCGAAGCTCTCATCCAGGAGACCTTGTGTGTGCAGGCAGAGGAAAGGGTGGCCTGGACAAGGTGGGGTTTGTTTTACCCGTTTAAAGTCCCTCTGGAAGTCTCTGAGGCCCTGTCTCAGCCCCTGCAGCTTTTGGGGTCCTCAGGTGCTGGGCCTTGGGTGCCAGCACGGGAGGGAGGGAGGAAGGGAGGCTGCAGACAAAGGCTGGAAAAGGCTCGGTGGGTGTCAGCTCTGTTGGAAGCCCCAGCCTCACAGGTGAGGAGTTCCAGGAGGGTTTAAATGATGTCAGAGGGGCCTGGGTGGCACCTGCCGGGAGCCTGCCATGCTGTGCGCAGTGGGACCCCACTGCCCCTCTTCGTGCCATCTCTGCCCGCCAGGGCCCCAGGCCCACAAGAGGGTGTCAGTCAGCTTTTGGCCAAATCAGCCCCATAGCAGGCCTGTGGGTTGGTGCCCCGCCCCACAGCCCGGCCCCTGCACTGGGAGGCTGCGCAGCTGGGCTTCTCCGCCATGTCTGTGCATCTGGTCTGTGTGCTCAGGCAGGCGTCTGGCTTTCTGGTCCAGGAGGTTCCTGGGGAGTGCGCATGCCATGGGCCGAGGGGTGGAAACCCTACTCCAAGGGAAGAGCCTTGAACAGCAAGACAGGGAAACAGCAGCTGTCCAGATGTTGACTGGGTGGGGCTTGTCCAGAGGTTGGTTGGGGGGGCTTGTTCAGCAGTGGGGAGGCCGGTCTGTGCTCCTGGGAGGCCCAACCGAGGCCCAGCAGACCCAGCGCCGCCTTCCAGCCCTTCTAGCCCTCAGCAGAGCTTCTTCTGCGATAGTGGGGCTGATCTGCACATCCAGCGTAGGGCAGCAGTGGGCAGGTGGGCAGACTGGCATCTTCACCCCGTTCCCAAGGAGGCCTGGCTGTCCCCTTGCTCACCTGGCACCTCCGTCCCCCACAGGCTCGAAGGAGTCCCTATTCTCCTGTGCGCTGTCGGCCAGCGAGGAGGCCATGGCGGAGCTGGAAGAGGTGGTGCTGTATGCCTTCCAGCAGTGCGTGTACTATGTCTCCAAGGTGTGGTGCGCCTGCCCCTCTGGGCGTGATCGAGAGCCTGGAGGGAGCCACACACTTTCCCCTCGCCCCACCCCGAGGCTGGCAGCCCTGTGCCTGGTCCTCCCCGCCCCCTCAAGACGCTCAGGGTCGCCTGCCCCTTTGCTGGACCTCCTGCGTGCCTTTCGGGGTCGCCTGCCCCTTTCAAGGAGCGTGTACAGAGTCCCTCCACCCCCAGGCAGCTGTCCTGGGAGCCCCGGGGTCCCCGAGTTCACAAAAGCCCTGAGGCCTGTGCCCCAGCCCTGTCAACCACTGCTGTGTCTCCCTCTTGCCCCCAGTCCCTGTACGTCTGCCTTCCAGCCCTGCTGGAGTGCCCCCCCTTCCAGACAGAGCCCCGGGAGGGCTGGTGCCCAGCCCCCCAGCTGCCTGAGGAGCTGCGCCGTGTGGTGGCTGTCTACCAGGGCACCCTGGACCTCCTGCGGCAGTCCCAGGTGCACCCTGAGGTCGCCTCGCAGGTGCTGGCCTACCTTTTCTTCTTCTCCAGCACGCTGCTCTTCAACCAGCTGCTGGACAAGGGTGAGGGCCGGAGCCAGGCCACGGGCGTCCTCCCCGGAGGTGGCGGGCTGGGCCCTCGTGACAGTTCCCGAGGGTGTTGGGTGCTGGGCGGTGGCCAGGGGGTTCCCAGCCACAGGGGTCCTTGCTGGTGCCGTGGGGGCCCAGGGAGAGGCCCATGGAGTAGGGATGTTGTAGAGCATGTCCCCATAGGGACAGAAGCTTGGTCAGTGTCAGCACAGGGCCCCTCAGGCCTCTCCTGTTCCCCGTGGTCCCCATGGTCCCCACAGCCCCTGTGGGAGGGAACAGGCTCAGAGAAGCAATGTGACCTTTGACCCTGCCTCCCTGCCGCCCAAACTCGGCCCTGCAGACATTCCTCTGCTGTCCTGCCTAGGGCCTCTGGGACGCTGCTGGGGCACAGGCATGTAAATGCAGGGACGAGCCCCCAGCACATGCGTGTCATCGCCATGGACTTCCAGGCTGGGGCGGGGGTCACAGGGTAGGATCCGGGTGGGGGCAAGGGGTCTTGGCTGTCGACTTGGACGTTGTCCCTTGTCCCTGTGCACTTGGGATTTGGTGGCTGTCATAGCCCCTCCCTGCCGCCTTCAGCCCCGCCTCCCAGGCCTAATCCCCACCCCCCACCGGTAACAGGTGAGTGCTTTAGAGCCCACGAGAGGCCTCCCGTCTGTCCTCTAAGAGCCCCGGGTGGGGGGGGGGGACAGGCACAGGGACCCAGCTGGGGCCTCGGGTGGGTAGCAGACCTGCTCTGGAGTAGCAGTCTGGGTCTCACGGCCCCGCCCCCTCTCCAGGCCCCTCTCTGAGTTGCTTTCACTGGCCCCGAGGTGTCCAGGCCTGTGCCCGCCTACAGCAACTCCTGGAGTGGACCAGAAGTGCTGGCTTCGGGGAGGCTGGGGAGCACTTCTTCCGGAAGCTTTCCTGCACCCTCAACCTGTTGGCCACGCCCCGCGCCCAGCTCATCCAGGTAGGAGAGGTGTGGAGAGTCTGTGAGAGGGTTTGTAGGTGGGGGTGGGGGAGCCACAGGCCAAGCTGGCCGTGGGGGCCCAGCTGCCGGGCCTCAGAGGACTCCCAGAGACGCTCCTGCCTGTAGGTGGGGAAGTGCCCCCAGTGTCCAAGTGCGTGACCCGATGTGGTAGGGGCTGTGCAGAGGCAACCGGAGCTACGAGCCTGAGATGGGGAGATTGCCCTGAGGCAGCCCATGGGCTTGGCGTGGCCACATGAGTCCTTTGAAATGGAAGAGGATCAGAGAGATGAGAGACGGGACAGAAGGGAAAAGGGGGACCCTGCCTGCTGTGGTGGAGCCAGTGCCTTGGGCCAAGGACTGCGATGGCCTCTGGGAGCCGGGGTCGGCCCTCAGCTGGAGGCCGGCCAGAGATGTGAGCAGCCCTGCACGCGCGAGGGGCTGCGCCCTGGCTGTGCGGACGGACAGGGTGGGCCCTGCCGGCTTGGGTTCTGGCCGGGTACGACCCCGGAGCCATCAGGCGTGCGTCCCCGTTGCTCCAGCTGCTGCATCAGGGTCGTCTGTCACCGCCGCTATGGAGACTAATACGCCACCTCACCCTCCCTCACCAGCTGCTGACACAGTCGTCACAGATAATCTAATGAAACCGGCCCAGCGGTGTTCCCTTCCTGCTTGGCATAACCCAACTGTGCCCCAGGCGTGACCGGGAGAGTGTTACAGGGGAGTCTGGGGAGGGACATGTGGGCCAAGTGGGCAGCGTGGCCAGCGTGGCATGAAGTTCCCAAGGGGACAGTGGACTTTCAGCTCAGTACAAAAACCAGAGCGGTCCGCCTCTACCCAGAAAGCCTCCCGGGTGCGCCCACCGCTGCTGCCAGTGATGGCAGCACAGCTGCTGCCTCCTGTGCGCCTACGAAGCGTGGATGGCTTTGCACATGCCTCTCATTTCTGCCCCACAGTGCGTGGCCACGGGAGACCTGCTGTGACCTCTGCTTCATGACAGCCCAGCTGAGGTCACACAGCCAGTGTGTTCTGGAGCCAAGATTCTAGGCCAGTCCGGGAGCCACTGGTCTTTCAGCAGATGCTGAGAGCCGGCCCCCTGCTTGGGGTCTGCAGCTTCCTCAAGCGCCCTTTCAAAAGCTACTTCACTGTATTATAAAAGTGAAACATGGATTCGCTTGAGAAAATTCAGACCACGGGGATGTGTGGGTATGGACTGTGGGCTGAATGTGTGACTAAACAGAAGCAAAGCAATGCTTTTGACCTACCCGAGTCATTTGGACACGGAACACGCAGTGGAGGTAAAAGATAATACTTTGGAAGCTGGAAGCAGAGCGTGAGTGGGAACCGCCTTCGCAGACCTGAGAAAAGTGACTCCTGAGACACAACCCAGTTCACCAAAAAGCTCCAGAGGCTCCAGAGTCATGGGCACTGGGTGCCTCTGGGAGCTGGGCCCTGGCGGGCCAAGGCGGAGCAGGCACAGTGGGCCCTCCCAGCAGGTGCAGCAGCTCAGGGTGAGCCTACCTGGTACCGAGAATGTCACATGGAGGCATCTGCTTCAAGGCCCCGGAGAGCTCCTGCAGCCATGGGGACCGAGGGCGGCAGATGTGCAGAGAGGGAACCACAGAGCTGCTGCTTTTCCTCTGGGGGTGTCCGCTTCATCTGGAGGCAGGATCTGTGACCGGAAGTCCGGGCTTCGTCCGGCGGGGGCTGGGGCTGGGGAGAGAGACCAGACAGCCTTGGCCATCTCACAGGCTAGGGACACAAATGCAAGGTACTTGAGGTGCCTGAAACGCCTGGCAGTTTCCCCTTGTGACGTTTGACACAGTTTTGAAGCTGCAGGGCACAGAATAGGGAAGATGTTGAAACTGAGCAAAGGCTCTGAAAACCAGACTGGAACGGGTAGGAATTTGACTGCCACTGGGCCAGAGTGGTCAGTGACAATGAATGCACGTGCTCCAAACTCATGGGTGCAGCTACGGCAGTGCTAACAGGCAAAACGATAGCCTTACGTGTGCGTGTCAGGCAGCAGAGCAGGCTGCAAGTGAAGATCGTGGAGCAAGAGAAAGAGCAGATCTAACCCGAAGCGAGTGGAAAGCAGGAAATGGTGGAGGAGGACCGAGGTCAGTACGACAGCAGACAGACACGTAGCCGAGTACAGCCGAAAGCCATCAGTTCTCTGCAACATTATTTGAATAGTTGGATGAATGTTTAATAAAAGCAACGGGGCCAAGAATTGATTTTTCGAAAAATTCACTAAAAGTGGGGAAATGCAAATTGCCAATATAAAGAATGCAGAAGGGGAATCACTCCGATCCCACGTTAAAAACTGACCGTAATCACGCTGTCTCAGGAAGGTGGGGGAAACTACAAACAACAGTAAGAGCGCCTCTTTGTCCCCTAGATGAGCTGGGCAGACCTGCGGGCCGAGTTCCCTGCCCTGAGCCCTGCGCAGCTGCACCGGCTCCTGACTCAGCACCAGCTGGCCTCTGCCGTGGGCCCCATGAGTGCCTGGGAGCCGACTGCCCAGGACTGCCCCGACGCCTTCAAGTCAGGTAGGCCCCCCCTTGGGCCAGACCGTGCTGGGGGCAGGAGTAGCCTCCCGGGGGCACACTCCTTGGAGGAGCCTGCGGAGCACCCGGTACCTCTGCCCTGGGCCCTCTTCCTCCTTGGGCGCCCTGCCCTGCCCCCACCTGGGGACAGCCACAGGCGGAGGTCAGGGAGCCCACAGTTCATGGCCAAGTACTAAGCTCTGGGCACAGGTCAGAGGTACTCCCTGCCCCGCATGAAGCTGGAGGACGGGGCCTCACCCAGTGCACCCCCCACGGGGAGGAGAGCAGAGTCAGCCTGCTGGCGCCACCGTGCCATCCATGGGGAACGCTCCCAACACCACACCCACACATGTTCACACACACACACACACACACGTGGGTGTGGACACACACATATTTTCATGGGTCAGACCTGTACCTCTCTCCATTAGAATTATGCACAGCATGTCACAGCACACACAGCAGTGGGAATGAAAGGATGGTGGAGGTCAAGGGCACCGCGAGGCTGCTCACTGAGGGGCTGGTGGGGACGCAGAGACCCCTCCGGGCAGGACCACAGGCTCCATGGGACAGCGTCTGCCCTCCCCATTGCCCGGCTCCCTGCCGAGGCCTGTGCAGGGAGCAGAGCCTTCCTGCCGGCTGGAGGGCACCCACGTTCAAATACAGAGGCCATGATGCACTCGGCGGTCTGGTCCTGGGTGCTGTGGGGGTGTGGTCAGCCTGGGCCAGGGGAGGCCAGGTATCAGCTCAGGGCTGCGGACTTGTCGGCTGAGCGGCTCCACTCCCAGGCAGAGTGGCGGGTCCCAGAAGGGACCAGAGTGCATTTGGGCTGGTCTCCCTGGCCTGGGTCCCTCTCCGTTGTCCTCGGCAGGCCAGTCTGCTTGTTCCCTGGGTCCCCCAGTGTTGCGAGGGGTGGGTGGCCTCCTGGCCAGGAGGTCAAGCGGTCCTCACCCCGCCTGCAGAGGACATCCTGGAGTCCTACGAGAACCCCCCGCCCATCATCTTGCCGAGCGAGGGCTTCCAGGTGGACCTGGAGGCGGGCTGCCTGGACGACAGCGTCTACCAGCACCTGCTCTACCTGCGCCACTTCCTGTGGGGCCTGCAGAGCAAGCCCAGCCCTGGTGGCGGGGCCTCCCAGCCCCAGGGCCCTGAGGTACCTCTAAGCCGCTGGTCTGGGGCTCTGGCCTGGATGGCCAGGTGGACCCTGGGCCCGGCTGCTCGCCCTGGGGAAGTGGGAAGGATGGTTGGGGGCCCATTGTCTTCCCTGCTGGGTCAGGAGCTGGAGCTTGGTGCCTGAGCTCTTTCTCTCCTGCAGGGTCCGCACCACCCCGCCCCGGAGGGGCACCCTGAGGGCCAGAGCTGCCCCCTCGCCCCCCGGGGCCCTGGCAGGGGAGCTCGCGAAGGTGGCCTGGTGCACCCTCCCCCCTCACCCAGGGCTCCGAGGGCACAGGGCCCTCCAGAAAGGCAGCCAGGCTGGGGGGGCCGAGGGGGCCCTCTGCACACGGACTCCTCCTGTCTGCTCACGCCTCCCAGCACCCCACTCGAGCCCACCCTCCCCGACTGGCCCCACCCCGGCGGCTCTTGTGGGAAAGCACCTCTGGATAGGAGGAGGGACGGACCAGGTGGCCTCCGAGGGGTGACTCCGGAAGGTGAGAGCTGTACCCCAGTTCCTACCTGCGCCAGCCCCAGGTCCTGGCGGCGTGTGCTCCGCCCTAGGCGCCCTGTCCCTGCCTGTGGACGCCTGCAGCCCAGGTGCCAGGACGGCTCTGGGGGCCTCAGATTGGGAGGGCCCTGTGGATGGGGGGCGGAGTGGGGGAGACTGGGCTGTGCCCCCAACAGTCCCCTGGAAACAGCTGGTCTCGGAGAGAGGCTGGTGTCCTGGGGCAGCTACAGGGGGTTCTCAGGTGCCCCTTCCAGGCACATGGGGGTGTCACCCACAAGTAGTCCCCGATCTCCATCACCCGATGGAGGTCTGGGAGCCCTTTTCCTCTGGAGAAGCAGCTGACCCGCTGTCCCAGGGCCCCAGACTCTGGGGACACATGCAGGCTGCCACAGGCCCTCACCTGCCCCTTTCCTTGCGCCCTCCCCCAGGAGACTGCATGGCTTCTGAGGACGAGTCCCCTCCGGCTCCCTCCAGCACCCATGACTTTTGCTCCGTCTTCCTGGTGGAGCTGGAGCGAGGCCCCTCCGGGCTGGGGATGGGTCTGATTGACGGACTAGTGAGTGGCCCCGGGGCTCTGGTCCCTGGTGGAGGGGACGGGAACTTGGGACAGGGACCGGGTGGGTGTCTCCCTGGAGTGAAGTGTGAACGGAGGGAGAGGGCCCTGTAGGAGCCCTGCCCCAGCTTGCTGTCGCCTCCGTCCCCAGGCCTCTGTGTGCGTCCTGGGCCGAGGACAGTGTGGTGTCCAGCACTGCGCTCCCAGACACACTGATGCTCTGGGCCAGCGGCTGGCCTCCCCACTGAGGCCGAGGGCGGGGCTGAGGTGGCCGTCGCTGGGCCACCCTCCTGTCGGGGCCACAGAGCTCTGAGGCCTCTGTGTCCCTGCAGCACACGCCCCTGGGTGCCCCCGGCCTCTACGTCCAGACCCTGCTCCCAGGCAGCCCTGCGGCCGCAGATGGCCAGCTGTCACTGGGAGACCGCATCCTGGAGGTGAACGGCAGCAGCCTGGCCGGGGTCAGCTACCTGAGGTACCCTACCCCTCACAACACTCACACCGCAGCCTGGGCGGTGATGCTGCCGGACGGCCTGGGCCAGGTCTGCCTGCAGGAGGGGTCTGGCTCAGGCTGACCCCGAGAGGTCCTGCCATTGCCCCGCCCCCCCAGCTCTCTGTGGCTACCCCCCACTCCCTCCCCTCTCTCCCATCAGAGGCCGAGCCCCTTGGGGTGGGGGTGGGCCCTCACACAGCCCCATGCCCTGGGGACCCCCCTCTGGGCACCTCCAGGAGGCTCCGCCACCCACCCCTCCCTGGGAGCTGGCACGGTCCATCCTTACCCCTCGCTACTTCCAGAGCTGTGGACCTGATCCGCCACGGGGGGAAGAAGATGCAGTTCCTTGTGGCCAAGTCCGACGCGGAGACAGCCAAGAAGATCCGCTTCCGCTCGCCCCCGCCCTAGGGGCCCAGGAGTTCTGTGAGCTGCTCCCGAGAGGACACTGGCCACCCCCACCATGTGGATAATGTACATCTTAGTGTATATTTTATTTATATGACAGATAACACTAAGTTGTGACATTTGTTACAGAGCTTTTACGTTGGAAAATTTTAATGGAGACAAATAGGTTCAATAAACTATCTTTTGTATTCTTGGCAGTGCATGGAGCTGGGGTGGGTGCCGTGCTGGGCTCCCCCAGGGCCCAAGGGCTGCGGAGTGGGGGGCGGGGCCACCACAGGACCTAACCCCCTGCCAGCTAGTACGGGGGAGACCCTGGGAGGATGCAGGGGCATGGCGGTGGCAGAATGGCTTTAACTAACTGTCCACCCTCCCCCTGCCTGGGAGCAAGGCACAGCAGGGACACACCGGGCGGCCAGCCCCTGGGGAAGGGCAAGAGCCCCCGGCAGCATGCAGGCTGCTCCTGGGACTCGCAGGCTCAGCACAGTGCCCCAGCAATGGTCTAGAGTCCCCTTCCTAGTCATAAAGGTTGTAAAGTGAGGGCAGTGACCCCCTGTGGTTCCTGGGCCTCTTGGGGGTGTCAGGACCCAAGGGCCTGCTTCCCTCTCTGACCATAGCAGCCTTAGTGCAGCCCTGACACCAGGCCATTAGTCTGCGGGTGGCCAGCTGACCAGCTGACAGGGCAGGGCTGTCAGCTGCCTCCATGTCTTCGGCAGGCTCAGCAGCTGGTGACCCTTGTCTTCCTGGCAGCGCAGGGAGCCCACGGCTGGGCTCTGGGGTCAGAGACCCTGGGGACAAGGGGGTCCTGCTGGTCAGATGCAGAGGCAGCCCCTGGAGGGCAAGGGGTTTGGTGGAGCCCCCCAAGCTGTTGCAGGGGTCCCAGTGCGGCCCAAGCCCTGGGCCTATGCCGCCTCTTGGCGGGCACAAAAGAGAGGAGCATGGTTGGCTGCGGCTCGGTGTTTGGCCCCAGAAGCCCCTCGCAGGGCAAGACCTCCCACTGCCTCGTCCCCCAAAGCCGAACCAGTGCATTTTCAAAGGCGTAAATGTGTGCACGCGCCCAGGAGAAGAGAAATGCTACGCCCCTCAACTGAGTTCAGAGAGGGCGTGAGTTCAGGGAAGCCGGCGGCTGGAACTGGCGGTCTCATCCCTCACTGCAGCGCTCTGTGGTAGGGGACACACACACCGTGACCTCACCGAGACGCTGCGACCTGCGGAGCCGAGTGGGGACCCCACGGAACCCAAATAAACACATCTCCTAACCCGGCCCCCCCGGGGCCAAGTAGGGTGGGGATGGGCTGGGGAGGGCGGCGGGCAGGGTCTGGAGTTCAAGATGTCCTTGGCACACCAGTCTGAGGGGCTCACGGGCTGGGGGTGGAGCCTGTGGGGAGCGGGATGGGGGGGCGGGGCTCGAGGTTCAAGGAGCAGTAGCACCACCTGGTGGCTGAGGAGCTCATCTGCAAGCCTGCCGCGGACTTGAATGAAGTGGTGAGAGGCGCTGGAGCTGGGGCCGTTTCTTGCCCCACCAGCCGAGCAGGCCAGCAAGCGAGTGTCTCCCAGCTGAGGATAATCCCAGAGCGAACCTGGACTTATTCTGGGTAAAGCTCCGGGCGGCAGGTGTCGCAGTCGCTGGGAACCCTGCCTGTGGAGGCCCCTGCCTGGTGGGTCTGCCCTCCAGGCAGCAGCAGGCAGACCGAGGTGACCACACCCACAGCTCACCCAACTGGACCCCCTGGGGCCCCAGCCTGCGCACCTGAGCTGTTCAGGAGGTAGGAAGGTGCATAAAGAGCGCACTGACCAAATGCTGTCCCCTCTGGGGGGCCACACGGAGCCCTTCCTGACTGCAGGTGTCAGCCGTCTGTCACTCCCAGAACACCCATCCGCACATGGGATGAACCATGTCCACCCTTGCACACACATGGGACTGGGTGGGAAGGAGTGGCCCCAGGTGTCCCGCAGGCCAGGCAAGCATCTCTTCTGTCGCAGGGCCAGCCCTCCCAGCAGCGCTTGAAGGCACCCCCCAGCTCAAAGCAGCAGGGGGCTGTCGGCTGGCTGCCCCTATTCCTCCCTGACCCTGGCCCTGGCCCTCTCCCCTGGGGAGGGGGGCCAAAGGGAGAAAGGGAACAGTCCTGCCTTGTCCACACAGAAACCTCCAGAGCAGATTTATTTTGGCGGAATCTCTCCCTGCAGCTCTCATCCAGCCTCACAGGGCCAGGGCCACACGTCAGGGCCGCCTCTCTGCGGGGCTCAGGGCGGTCACTGGGGAGGGTTCAGAGACAGACGCCCATGGGGTGAGGCGAGAGGGCCCTGGGCAGCACCCAGGTGCTGACACCCACGGGACCTCCCGGGCTCGGCCCCCTCTGGGTTTCCTCTCTGACCGCTGAAGCGCTGCCTTGGCCCCGACGCCAGGCTCTTTGTCTTCGGCCCCAGCCGGCATCCACCTGGCGCTGTCCCTCAGCCCGGCAGGAGGCCTGCCTCCCTCCCCACTAGCTGGCTGACCGTGCGCAGGGCCAGTGGCAGGGCTGTGTTGGTGTCTTGGTGGTAGCGGGGCTCGGACAGCTCCGTGCTGGGCGTGAGCACAAACTGGGCCACGCTGGGCATCTTCAGGAGGTTCAGCAGCTCCGTGGCCCGCCTGCCTATGGCTCCTGCGTCCTCCCTGCAGCCCAGGGAGCCCACAGTTGGGCCCTGGGCCAGGGTCCTTATCTTTGACAGGAACAGAGAGACCCTGGGGATGACAGGTCCCAGAAGTCAGCTGCAAATGCAGCCCTGGCAGGGGCGTAGAGGAGGCAGAGCCCACACAGCCCACACCACCCGAGCGTTTCCAGAATCCCGTGTGCTGACGCCAGGTCCTGGCCTCTGGGACTGGGACGCCTGTAAAGCCCCCTCCTTCCCCACGGGGAGCCGGCAGGCCCCCCCCTCCCCACCCTGGCCCGTACCTGGGGATCAGGTCTTGGCTCCGGGAGGCCAGCTTGGTGAGTGTGGTCATCAGGGTGGCGATGAGCTGTGGGGGGCACTTGGGAAGGGTGGCTGAGGGGCGGGACTGGGTGACCTCAAACAGCAGTGCCTCCAGGGCTTCGAAGAACTTGTTGATCTGGTCCACAGTGCAGCGCCGGTCCCAGCTCACTGCCAGGTACTCACCGATGGCCCACACCTGTGGGGATGGCACCTCAGCCCCAACCAGGCCAGCCGGGCCCAGCAGGGGACGGGTGGCCCAGGCTTACCACCGACGTGAGCATGTGCCCGCCACTGCGCATGCCACTGCCACTGCCTAGGAACTTCAGGAGCTCCTTCGCCAGCTCCACCACCAGGCAGGGGTGCCGCTTGCACAGGACCAGGAACTGGGAGCTTAGCACCCTGCCCAGAGAGGACACTGGTGGGCCACAGACCTGCCCTCGCCCCCCAGCCCCGCCCCCGCCCAGCACAAGGGCCAGGAGGTAGACGGGAAAGCCCCTGAGCGCTAGGAAGGACAGCTCCGGCCCCTGAAGGAGCCTCTCGCCCCACTGGGGAGGAGGCTGGGACAGCTCCATCCTCGGTCCTTGTCGTCCAAGTGGGGTGCAAGTGTTACCGCTTCAGAAAGGGGGACCGATGGTCTGGAAGGCTCTGGGGTTGGGGGAGGGGGCCTTCTGGGTCTGGGGAATCTGTAAAGCCCCTGGGCTGGGCCTGGGGACAGTGCTGGGAGGACAGCGCTGGGGTGGTGGCCAGAGGGCCAGCGGGGGAGGTGAAGGGGGCAGTGGGACCGGCCCCTGGTGGCTGACAGCAGGCACACACCTGTGCACACAGGCTTCGTACCCTGGGACCGGGTACAGTAAGTCACTTCTCTCCAGGAGCAGCCGAGCCAGCTGGTTGGTCAGGGCCCTGTCGGCAAACTAGGATCGAGAGCGAGAGACAAGACTCAGTGCCCCCCAGTGAACACCTCCCAGGGCGCTCTGTCTCGTCTTGGCTGGCCCTGCTGGGGGGTGGGGCCGGGCAGCAGGCTCACCTGACCCACTGCCGAGAAGAACGCCTGGAGCAGGGTGGGCACTGCGTCGGCGCACTGGCGCACCCGGGCGCAGCTGGCCATGGGCTGCAGCAGCTGGTGGAGGGGTGCCAACCTGGGGACACGGGTGCAGCCACCTGAGCACGTGCCTGCACCCCTACCCTGCCTGGTGCCCAGGGCCACGCTCTGAACATGTGAACCCGTCACCCCATGGGCCGGTGCCTATGGGAACACGGGGGTCCGAGTGGCATGGCCCGGACCGAGTTCCGGAACCGCTGGCGCACCCGCATCGCAGGAGGTCACCCTTCCCCCTGCACGGCCTGCGCTCTGAGACCCGCCTCTGCAGTCGGCCTCCCGCTGCTCAGGAAGACCCTGCTCCCAGGTACCAGGGGGCTGGCGTGGGGCTGAGGCAGCCATCTGGGGCAAAGAGGCCCTGCCCCAGTCCCGCATCTCCTCTCCTACGGGTGCAGGCCTCGGTTTCTCCATCTGCAGGATGGAGTCACCAGGGTGCCCACCTTGCAGGGTTGTGAGGACTGGCCCGTGTAACAGAGAGCCAAGGGCTGGGCCCCGTGGCCGCTGCCTGTGGGCCTGGGGCGACAGCGGTGGTCCCTCCAGGTAAGAAGGCACTAGGCCTGGGGTAGGGGATACGGGACACTAGGGCTCTACCCACACAGCCCACCTCTCCACAGTTCCGCTGGCCTTGGCACGCAGAAGGTGATGGAAGAGAGCCTGGAACTGCGGGTCCCGGAAGGCCTCCAGGCAGCTGGGGACCCTGATGGAAGCATCCCAGAGGAGCCTCTCCGACATGGCCGGTGACGCTCTGCAAGAGGAGCGACGCCCAGGCCGGGCTCAGATGCGGCTCCTGCTCAAGCCGCCAGAGCTGGACTCGGCCCAGCCCTCTCGGGCACCCACTGGTCGAGGAAAGCCATGAGCGGGTGCCACCGTGACAGCACAGCGCCCTGGCCCAGTTCGGCGACCAGAAAGGGCTGGGGGCTGGCTCCTGCAGGAGGGGGGAAGGGGCCTGCAGCTGATGGAGGATGGGCTGAGGGCCATGGCAGTGGGCGCTGGGAGTGCAGGGCGCAGAGCAGCAGGGGCAGCGAGAGGGGGGCCTGTGCTGGGAGCGGGGGACGGGAGGACCACAGTCAGACTGTGAGCTGGGCTCGCCTGAGCTGCAGGTCCAGGGCCGCGGTCAGACACGGCAAGTCCAGCAGCGCATGCAGCATCTCTGCAGCCGTGCTGGCGTCCACCAGCGATGGGAAGAGCGCCGCGACCTCGGCGGTCAGGGGCGGGCTGTTCCAGGCCAGGAGCTGTGGGGACAGGCAGGGCAGCTCGGGTGGGCCCCAGGAGGCTGCCCATGGGCTCTGACGCTCGGGGGCAGGGCTGTGGCTGGCCGCAGCAGGGAGCAGCAGGTCACACCCTCGTCACTGCTGTCACAGGGGTGGTGCCCTCATCAGGGAGTCTGCCTGGCCCCTGCCTCCTCCTCCTTCACTAGGACCCGGGGGTCTGAAAGTCGTCCCTTTCATTGCTGCCTTTTACTAGTCCTCCTGCTCTGGCAGCACTTCTGCACTGGCAATGCCCCCACTTTCCTCGTGTCACCGCAGTCGTTTCTCTGGTGAGGGGCTGAGTCTCCAATGATTCTGGAAGTGCCATGCGGTGACCGCCAGTCACAGAACACACACCAAACGCCAGCGGCACCATAGGGCTGAGCACACGGGCTGGGCTGGGGGAGGGGGCGCTGGGCAGGAGGGAGAACAGCCTGGCGTCAGACCTTCCCAGCAGGGCCCGCATGGGCTTGTGCACGACAGCAAAGGAGCATCTGGCACATTAAGGACACCCGCTGCCCACCGCTTGCCCTCCGCTTGCACCCCAGGCCGCCCCCGCTGAGACCGGGAGCGACTGGGCCTGAGGCCCCAGGATGAGATGGGGCCACTGTGCTCCCCGACCCAGGCACCCCAGCCCCCACTCCGGTGCAGGGACGAGCGAGCGTGCCTTGAAGAGGTTGGGGAAGCTCCGTTTGAGAATGCTGAGGTTTCTGCCAAACAGGGGAAGGTTGTCCCTGCAGAACTGGACGAACTCGAAGGCCAGCATCGGGCTATGGAAGAACTCAGAGGGGATGCGGGTGAATGCGTGCTGGCAGATGGCTTCTGCGTCCATGGCGGCCGCCTCCCCTGAAAGGCCCAGGTCACCGTGAGGACGCCCGGCGCTGGTGAGCACCACCCGGGGTCTCGGGCCCATCCCCACGGCCCATGTGTCTCTCGGACCCCAGATGTTCTGACATGTCCGCCGGCACCAGACACAGGCGTGGAGCTGTGTCCTGCTTCCCCAGCAGCGGTGGCTGCAGACCAACCCGCTGAGGAGCAGGAGGCGGACCGCTCTTTGGGAGCTGGTGGACTCTGATGGCGGCAAAGTGTGTTGTAGGAGTGCCATACAGTCAGCAACATCTTCACTTGTGACACAAATCGTTCAGAGCCGCCACGCCCCACTGCTAACTGTCTACCCAAGAAACGCTGCCCGCCAGCAAAGGGAGGGGGCCCTGGGAGAGTGCAGCCACCCTGGCCGTGACTGCATGTTTTCCCCTAGGGCCGGCCGCCCCGTGGCTGTGCCTGACCTCCAGGCTCACCGTGGTTCAGGAAGAACTGGGCGACGGGCAGCAGCGCCCGCACGCAGGCGGGGTCTGTGCACAGCCGGGCGTGCAGGGCCTTCAGGCCAGGGAGGGCGCGGTACAGGAAGGAGGGCTCCTGCCTGCAGAGCACGTCCAGCACCAGCACGGCCTCCACCAGGCACTGCGGGGACCCCCGGGCTACGGTCAGCGGAGGGGGCGAGTCCCAGACCGCCCCCTCCCGCCCTCGCCCTGCTGGGCACTCACGGCTTTCTGCAGGTCCGCGTCCCCCTTCCTCAGGGCTCCTGGGGGGAGGGGGGAAGGGAGGAAGGGGACCCGTCTGTGCACCAGCGCTGAGCTGGCCGGACAGAGGGCGCCCAGTGGTCTGGAAGCTGGAGGAGTGGGCAGTGGGCCACCCACTGGGAGCAGAGGGACAGGACAGGGCTTGGCAGAGAGCTGTCCCCAGGGCAGGCACGGCTGATGCTGGGGACGTAGCCCCGAAGAGCCGGGGGTGGGTTCTGTCCAGTGCTGGGCCCCCCAGGAAAAGGAGCTGCTGGGCCCCAGTCCCCACGGTGCGGCCCTGCGGTAGCGGGACGGCACCAGGCACTCACGCCGCGTGCTCTGCTCCAGGAGCCGCTGGCAGTACTCGAAGGCCTTCTCCCACAGCTGCTCCTGGGGCGGCAGTGGGCGGCTGGCGGTGGACAGCACCGACAGTGTGGAGCCTTCCAGCTCTGACCTGTTGTCTGCAGGAGAGGACGGAGCTGCTCAGTGGGATGGGGCCCAGTGGGCGTCCCAGGAGCTACCGTGGCAGTCACCCCAGGCTCTGGGCCCTATGCTTGGGGAGGCCCACCCGGCCGCCCACCCCTCCTGGACACCCTCAGTGTGGCAGAGGTTGCTGCCCTGCAGGTCCGGAGGAGAAGGGGCTCGGGGCAGCCGCCTGGAGGACCTGCCCTGGCCGGCTCTCTAACTGCTCTGTGTGACCGGGGAGGGCCTGCTGGTGCCAGTGTGGCACAGCCTAGGTGGCCCACATCTCCCAGGGGCTGCTGCCAGGTCCCACCTGCGTCTGGGGCGCCTAGGCCCTCGGGGCTGCCGTGCCACAGCCAGGCCCGCAGCATGGAGAAGGCCTGCACGTTCAGCCACTGGTCCTCTGTGAAGCGCTGGCCCACGGACAGCACTGTGAAGAAGTCAGTGGCGAGGGCCCCGTCGACCTCGGTGATGGGACTGGGCTGCGGGAGGAAAGGGAGCAAGGGTGGTGCTGGGCAGGGCAGGGCTGAGACTGGGCAGGCCGAGGGGCTCACCCACCCTCGCCTTCTGGAACTAGGGGCACCCCCTTTGCAAGATGCGTGAATGCTGGCCTCTGCCAGGTAAGTGACCCTCGCCAGCTGGTCTGGCCCTCAACTGATGTACAGAGTGTTGGAGGCTGGGGAGCTGTGACCCTCTGTGACCCCAATCTCTGTCCATGCCCCCCCCCCACACCAGGTGGAAACGGGAAAGAAGGGCCATTCTGGGACACAGCAGGTGGAAAGGCAGGATGGGAAATGCCTACAGGACCCTGATGACCAGGCTGGCTGAGGTGGCCTGGGGACACCCAGGAACAGGGAGTCCCTCCCCCGCCTCACCTGCCGGGCCTTGGGCGCGGAGAAGAAGCCCCCAGGAGAGTGTGCCGGCCCCTGCTGGAGGCCGGCGTAGCGGAGCCAGTCCCCCAGCCTCCTGTTGAGCAGGTTGGTCTGGTCTGCAGGGGTGGGGACAGCGCCGTGGGAAACCAGGCTAGCCCCACAGGGGGCTCGAGCTGCCCGGGTGCCCAGGCCTTTCTGGGAAACAGCAGCTCCTGACAGAGTCCCGCACCCCCAGGCACCCCCAACGCCCACTCAGACATGACAGCCCCTGTCCTACGAAACCCCCGGCCCGGACAGGGGCTCGTCCTGGCTCTGTAAGCCAGGCCTCTCGGGAGGGCAGCATACCTTCGTGGAGGGTGCCCGGGGCGAGGCTGATGACCTTGGACACGACCGGAAGCAGGGGCCGCAGACTGGGGCCCTCGGGCTGCCGGCTCTCGAGGACTTTGAAGACACGCTGGCCCACACTGCTGACCTGTGCTCTGTCACCCTACAAATTAAACACAGGTGGGGCACCAGGGAAGGGCCGACATGCCCAAGTACCTGAGTGACAGGCCATTTGGTCTGAAAACATCTGAAAAGGGAACCTGCTAACACCATCAATGCTGTAATGCCACCTCTGCCAGACGTCAGGAGAGTCACCTGAGCAGCCCAGGCCCCATGGCCTGGACTAGCCTTGATGGCACCCTGGCTATTTCCCCAGGGACCCAGGGAAGGAAGGAGAGACAGGAGGGCAGGGGGTGGGGCTTCTGCTCCATCCAGATGCATCAGAGTGTGGGCTCCGCCAAGGCGGCCGTGCAGACCAGTGATGGAGGGGAGCCGCCCGCCCCCCTCCCACATGGGGGCCGCACACCAGCATGCCACTTCTCCTGAGGCCCCAGGGCGGGCCACCGAGGGCAGGGAGGCCAGCCTGGGCGGTGACAGTCACGCTACCTGGGCCAAGAGGACAGAGGCCACCAGGCTCAGCTGCCGAGTGTTCTGGATGTGGTCCCAGGGCAAGTGCAGGCTGTCACGGGGCGCCATCTCTCTCAGGACAGCGGCACAGAGAAGCTGGAGCTGCTCGGGGCTCGTGGGCCGCAGCAGTGTGGTCTGCAGCAGGTCCACACACGTCTTCTCCAGCCTGGGTGACCGGGCCACAGAGCGCATGAGCCAGGTCACACCATGGCAAGTGCACCCGGCCCCCAGCGCTGCTCTCTGACCCCAGGGAAGTGGCCCGGTCCCTTGGGCAGGTGGGGAGAACTTTTATAGCTGAGGACCGTCTGCACCGGTTTGAATGGACACAGACTGAAACGCCACCTGTGGGCACACCCAAAGACGACGTCACTCACTTCCTGTTGTATTTGGTGGCCGCGACAATGAGGAAAAGCCTCCGCAGGGCCTGGGTGGCGTCAGGCCCCGAGTCCTCCTTCCGCAGCAGCTGGCTGACCCGGGAACAGAACTTCTCCAGCTCCTCGGCTTGGATCTCCCTGAACCGAGAGGATGCTGTCAGCAGCCTGGCATCGAGAGACCGTGTCGGGTGCCCCGAGTGCTGCCCTGAGCTATGAGGGTGGCTCGAGGATGCAGGGGAAGCCCCCTGAGCAGAGGGACCCGGGTGTCAAGGGAAGAAGGCAGTCCCGCCATCCGCACGCCTCTCATGACAAACTTG
This sequence comes from Tonatia bakeri, assembly GCA_004024845.1. NCBI lineage: Eukaryota > Metazoa > Chordata > Mammalia > Chiroptera > Phyllostomidae > Tonatia > Tonatia bakeri. Next base: position 64,093 of record PVIA01000665.1, on the reverse strand, counting down.
CTGATGGGTTTTCTGATCTAGTCCCTCTCCCTGGGGCTCCGCAGTCAGGGGCCACTGCCGTCCCCAGCTGGACAGGGCTGTTGGGGACACCATTGCCCCCATATATGACGACAGCAAACCTTGACGGAGACGCCACACATTCAGACTTTCTTCCAGGGGCAGAAGAACTAAGACAGATCCAGTTTAGGAGTCAAACGTTAAGGGAGATTTAACCTGCAACAAATGGCTTTTTCAAAAGATTCCTTCAGGGAGCCTTTACCTTCCGGGAATGAGAGTTAAATCTAACAGGTCAAAGGGCAAAGGCTATGGCACACTGTAAGGCTAGCCTATCATAGTTCCCGACTCTAATACTCAATTCGCTCACTAATTAAAAATGCGCATGTGCTGAGCACGGGCAACAGGCAAGCTGCCAGAGGGTCTCAGAATGGAAACTGCTCGTAGGTTTCTACTCAGTCCAAGAGGCAAGAAAAAATAACATGCCGATGAGCCAGTATGTCGGGGACTTCTGGGGGGCTCTCGGCGGCTGTGTGCCACCATGTGCCCACCCTGAGCCGTGGATAGAGTCCACTCAGTCCCTTTGCAACTGTTCAGGTGCGTGAACTCAGGACTCTTGAACTGAGACAGGCAGGTTGTCCCCGGCCTCGACTGACGCTGACAAGGTATGACAACAAGCACCCAAAGATGGGGCCCTCGGGCAGCTTCTCACTTGAAGGCTGGCACACAAACCCCAGTGGATTCTCCCCCGCCCCTCCCCTCCCTTCCATGCCCTTCCTCTGGGGCCTGGTCCCGGTCTGTTTCCAGCTGGGCTGATGAGACTGAGGGAGAAGCTACTGGGCTGCCTCGCAATGCTAACGGGGAACCTCTCCCAGGTGGTGGTACGCCTCCTCCCTCACCAGTCCTGTCCAGGGCGGTCTCCAAAGCACAGGGTTCTTTCTAAAAGGCCAGTCTGCACCACCCCTTCCGTAGCTCCCGCTGCTCTCAAACCCAAACTCCTGCAGCCACCAATGAGGCTTCTGGGACCCTGGTCCCACCTTAGGTCCCTAGGAGCCACCAAGTCCTTCCCTGCTGCTTCTGACCCTCCACCTGAAATACTTGTGCTCCACTTCAGACGAGCTTTCTTGTCCTTTGGGAAACCTCCCAGACTCTGCTGCACACTCCCGTCCCCACCCCCATCCAAAACCCAGTTTCCTCACCTCTTCTTGGCTTATAAGAGATATTTCTGATAACCTTTCCCCCTTTGCTTTCCATCTTTGAAAGATTCAGATATTAAAATTCACTCCAAATCGTAACTCCCAAAACTTAGCAATATAAAGTGAAGACCTGATAGCTAGTAACTTCCCTTAAACCCTAGGTGACAGAACCTGCACATGACTCATGCCCTCCATCCAGCTGCCCGCCCAAGACAGAGACAGAGGAATAAGGGTTCAAACAGTGAGGGCTACTCCTCCTGCCTCTCAGTCCACAAACATACGGCCTTAAGCAGGAGGTGACGGGAAATTCAACGGGGCCCTGAGTGGTTCTTAGTTCTTATGTGTCTGTCTGTGAGACCTCTGCAGTGAGCGTGTCACATGCTGAGTGAGGTGCGAATGTTTAAAGAGATCTATTGGTATTTTCATTTAATACAGCCCCTAAATGCAAGTGGACTTGGATTAGAACATGGGAACGTGACCTGCAATGTCGGGGCTTGAATTTTGGAGCATCTGCCTAATACTGAGGGAAAGGCAGGCTCCGCTGGCTTATCGGGAGACGGTGCTGCAGACTCATGGGCACTCCCCCCAGATTTTCAAGGGTTCTGTGACCACAGCAGACTGATGCCCTCTTCACAGCCTTTAGAACCGAACCTGCATTCAAGAACATCTCTCCACTAGAATCACAGCAGCCTCAACCAATCGGCATCTTTCCCATCAACTGGTCCAGCTCAGAACCCAATTTTCTTTTATTTCTTTCTTTTTTTAAAGTTTACCAGGGGCAAGCCCTGGCTGGCGTAGCTCAGTGGATTGAGCGCGGGCTGCGAACTAGGCATCGCATGTTCGATTCCCAGTCAGGGCACATGCCTAGGTTGCAGACCATGTCCCTCAGCAACCGCACATTGATGTTTCTCTCTCTCTCTCTCCCTTCCCTCTCTAAAAATAAATAAATAAAATCTTTGGAAAAAAAAAAGTTTACCAGGGGCTTGTGGTTCTCGCTGCATTTTTCCCTTATAAACAAGTAGCATCGAGTCCGATGGACGGCGGGGTTTTAGTTCCCCTGTCACCAGTCAGTTGGTGAGAAGGGGGGACCGGCTGGTTAGTGGGAGTCCAGAGCCGGGCAGAGGGCGGTGGGCAATTTCTCAATCCCCCAACGCACCCCCGCAGGAGAGCCATGCCCATAGGCAGGCCCCAGAGAGCACCCAGCTCCGGAGCTGGGCACAGAGCTCGCCACGGTTCCATGCCCACCGGCTCTCCGGCCTCTCTGTGGCTTTGTGCTCCTGATCTTGGTGCAGCTGAGTCTCAGCCAACAGCTTCTGGCCACCCTGCTTCTGATCTAGCAATCGGCGGGAACCACCCCCTGCATTCCCACGCATCCTCATGACGCTGCTCAGGCGCCACCTCCTCCGGGACCAGCTCCACCCTCCCCGGGGATAGCCTCTCCGAGCCTGGCCAGCGAGGCTTCCCGGTCCCCCAGGTCTTTAAAGCAGGGCGAGACAGGCTCTTCCGGGTCGCCTCGCCCCGGCCCCCTTGGAGACCCCCACCAGGCGCCCCGAGGGAAGGCGCGAGCACCTGGCCTGGCGGAGCAGACTCTCCGCCGCCGCCGAGAACATCACGCCTCCGCCGCCGCCTAGAGACGCGGCCCCGGCGCCCCAGCCGCTGGCGACTCCGCAAGCCCGGCAGGTAGCCCGTCTGGGTTCCGGGTGCGGTCACGTGCCGTGTCACGTGGGCAGGACGGACAGACCGCCGACCAATGGGATCGGGCAGGGCCTCGCGGGGCGGGGCCTCTGCGCCCGGGATGCAGTCCCTGGTTGGCTTCTGGGCACTTTCGGTAGTGGGATGTCGGAACGTTCACGCCCGGCGCGCGGGACTCGGGACAGCTCCAGATGGGTGCGCCCGGCCCCCGTTCTAGATTGTTTCAGGAACATAGCGCTGTGGGGTGCGGGTCGTAGGTTCAGTATGACCTGAAAAAGTTTCACGAGCCCTGTGGCTGTGGGCAGGAGGCCCGACCAGCCGGGTGCGGTGGCAGCTGCGGCAGGAAGGGGAAGGGAGCTGGCGGAGGGCGCGGGTTACAGGCTGTCTCTAGGGAAAGCCTGCTGCGTGCTAAGCGCTGTGCATCCAGGAGCCCTTCTAACCCGGGGGACAGCTCTGAGGAGCCTCGTTTTGCACTGTTTGAAGGCTGAACTGTCTGAAGCCGAAAAAATGGTTAAGGGGCCAAGGTCACACCCTGTACGTGGAGGAGGGACCTGACCCAGCAGCTGTATTCCAGGTCATTGCGGCCACTCTGCCCACTGCCAGCTGAGGAGCGAACAATCTGAGAGAATGTGCAGAGGCCAAGAGACACAGAGGTCAAGTTTCAAGTGCTGCCGAGAAGCCTGATGACATGTATTTGTGATAAACACTTTTATTAAACCCCGAGCCAGAGGCAGTGTGCAGGAGAAATACCCAAGCGTCGTCTTAAGATGATTTAACTGTGAAAATGGCAGGCACCGTGGAAAGAGGCTGGTTTCACCGCAGCTGACGTCACCAGATCTGCAGAACGTGTTGTGAGGTTGGGGTGCCCACTGCTCCCGTGAGGAAACAAGGCTTCTTGCAGGTTCAAGCCCCCCAGCTGCATTGTCTGACTGCAGAGTCCTTGCCTGGCCGCCTCGGTACCGGAACAACACGCATGGAAGGACAGGGAGGCCCACATCTGCGCGGGTCTGCTTCTGGTGGGCGCCAGGGCCCACTGAGGCAGCTGCGTGGGTCTGGGAGCAGGGGAGGCTCCCCTGGTTTGTCCATGTCCCTGGAGCTGCAGGCTGATCTTCAGTGCTCTCCCGCGAGTCCTGGATTTTGCGGCCACCTCCACAGATCACGTCCTTTGTCAGTTTGCCTCTTTCCTGGAGCTAGCCGCTGGTGGGGCAGCCGAGGGGGGCCGTCTGCCCACTCGGGTCTGTCCCACGGCAGCCACTCACCCACAAAGAGAATGCTGAGCCTGGCTGTCATTGCTTTAATATATAATTTTATTTCAGGTTATAGAAACAAATGCTAAGAGGAGAAACAAAACTTCCCCATCCACATACAACAATTTAATAGATAAAAGAACAGTTAAAATAAATGGAAAACAAAAAGTAGAAATTTTAAACTTTTGTTATAGCTTTGAAACATTAATGTCTGATATAATTAGAAATCACATTCATATCTCAAACTTTTAAAAAAAAGTATGGCTCCTTATTAAAAAAATACTGTATCCCATTAGAAATGGAAACGCAGGCTGGCCTAGCTGCTGTGGGTCTGCCTGTCTTCCCCACGGTGGTGCTGGCTTCCTGCCACCGAAGCAGGGTGGGTCTGCACACCTTCCCAGGCTCCCAGACCAGACTGCTCACAGGTGGTGAGACATCACATGACCTCGTCTTCACACCCAAGGCTCTAGAACCTAGATTTCCACTTTATAGGATACCACGGATACTCTTAAAGCACTGATTATTAAACGTATTGTAAAAAACACTTTAGACAGCCACTGTAAAAAAAAAATTACACACGCTCGCACACACCACCCTAACAGCACCCCCCCCCCCATGTTACCTTTACAGGAGAATTAGCAGTCTGATAAGAAAAAAAAAATCTCAGTATTGGGTTCAGTGCTCCCTCACGTGCGCTGAGCTGCTGGGTCTGAACTCGGCTGCTCTGAGACAGAGTCTGGGGCGCATTCTGTCTCCCTGCCGCCCCCCACCCCGTCCTGACAGAATCTGAACTGAGTAAATTAAGACGCACCAGGAAGGGGGGAAGGGCCAATCTTAAAATGTTTGAGTTTAAATCCCATTTTTACTGATTAAAAGGAAAAAACCTGGACCAGTTAACCCAAAACGTGGAGGCTGAGAGCTTCAGGCCACAGGCTCAGTGTATCACCTGTCAGGCCCTGCAGGAGAAAAACATCCATTTTAAAGTCAGACCTCAGACCTCCTTCCAGCTCAGCCCCGAGAGGCCTGCCTGCCGCAGGTGGAACCTCCCCCTGAAAAGCACATTCCTTAAGTCACCGAACCATGCTGCAGGCCTCGCTACTAGGTCGCTCTTGGGCCTGCCCTGCCCTCCACTTCACTGCTTATGACTCCTGACAGCGTCGACCATCAGTACATGGTGGGAGGAATCAAATTAGCAAACTATTCCAGAAAAGGTTTCCGAGTCAAGAATGAAGGACCAGAATTCTCCCAATTCTGTCTTGACTCAAAATAACCGGGTCAGGGCAGAAAGGGGAGAGTAACTCTTTGGTCACCCTCGGAGGTGACACGGTGACTGAAACCTGGGGAGGGTGACCCGAAGCTGCCCGTTCGTGGGGACACACGGGTCCTGGGCAGCCAGCAGCACCTGGTCAACCAGAACAAGGAAGCTTTTTTGCTGCCTCCCACTGGCCCCAGGGTTTTTCTTCCCATTTTCCCAATGGCTGCCAGGATGACAAGCAGGTGGGTCTCCCCTTGGCGAGAGAGGTGCCTTGAGGTAAAGTGACTGCTCCCTTAACTCTCCTCTAAAAGAGCGAGCAGCCAACACCAGCATTAGGATGATCCCCAAGGCTCAGGAATTCAAAGATGAGACTTTCGTTTAGGCCCTGCGGAAAAAGGCAGACGGATGCTCGTCCCTGGTGGCAGCAGAGCCTCGGTGAGCTCCCAGCGCTCCACCTGACACAGGCCACCTGCAGGGGGACCTCCTGTCGCTGAGCAGCGGGAGCCGCTCACCTGGGACCCGGCTCTCGCAGCGGCCGGCACAGACGTCCCCTGAGTGCGATGGCAGCTTGGCTCGGCCTGTCAGCCTTGGAGAAGTGAGTCCTTCTGATCTCTCCCCTGTTTCACTGCCTGTGTCTCCAGGACCTTCTCACGACCCCTGTGGGAAGCCAGCGCAGCCCCACACCAGGCAGCACCCCCGGTGATGCCCGGGCTCCCACCCCAGTCAGCCTTCTTGCAGACAAGGTCCTGAAGGTGGGGGAGGGGCAGCCCACTGGCCACGGGGCTGTAGTGGAGTGGAGTGGGGTGGGTGGGGTGAGGGCTGAGACTGGGCCAGAGAGGCCCCTCTGAGCAATGCTCCCAACAGGCCTGCGAAGCCTGCAGGGTAAGGAGACAGGTCAGCAAGTGACCCTCCTTCCTTTTTAAGACTAAAACCATTTTCTCTGAACAGTGAAATGGGCCTACTTCCTTATTTCAGTTCTGAAGAAGTGCTTGGGGTTGTATCCCCAAACCCCACTCTCACCCTGGATCGGGTGGCAGGGAGGGCAGGGGAAGCAGCAGCAGCTCTGGAGAGGACAGCAGCGCTCCTGAGTCCCTTATGGCCGGGTGGACTCAGCCACCAGCCCGGGTGTGGGGATGGCACTGCCCGCCACCCTACAGGGGCCACGGTGCCACCGAGGCACCCACCAGCACCAACCCAGCTTCTCCCTCGACACCAAAGGCAGCAGCTCTGGCGTGAAACGGAAAGGCAGGTGGCAGAGGCTGTGTGCCACACCTCTGAGCTGTGTGCACGGGGCCAGAGCTGCATCCTAAGCGCTTTAAAAACCGTAACGTGGAAAACAACGCCCCAGGAAAGGAATTTTTAAAATGAAAGGGATTTGTAAAACACAGGAGAACAATCTGGAAAGAATGGACAGGAACTGGCCGAGTCCTGCCCTCGCCTGAGTCACCATCCCCACTGGCCTCCCACAGGTCAATCCCGTCCTCATAGCAGCACGTCGGAACGACTTAGGTAATTCTGAGTGAAGAGTGTCCCTTCCAGGCAGAGGTATTGTGGAGGGCTGCAGGAAACGCTTCCTCAGAAGGCCCACGGGAGCCCCTGTGGCGGTCCAGACTCGGATCCAGGGCTTTAGCAGCCGCTCTGGCCCTTCTCCCTGGCGGAGGCTCACATTCATTTTTGGTAACTTATTCTAGAGCGAGTAGTGCACGGTTTACCCAGCATTGGGGCGGAGGCAGCTGATGCACAGGGCGCCCTGGAGTGCGTCTGGGGGAGCTGTTCTCAGCGGGGTCCGGGGGTGCAGAGGTGGGCTGTGGGCGCGAACCCCAAGATGGCGACAGTCCTTCACCCCCTGCCCCCCAGTGTCACTCAAGGGCAAAGCAGAATTTGAAGCTTTTGGAGAAAAACAGGTCATTCGCCCGCATCAGCTGTACTGGCTGATTTCTGGCACCGAAGCTTGGGGAAACTCCCTTCTCCGGTCTGCGCTCACATTCAGCTAGGTTTCCGTTTTCCCAGGGAGGACTCTCCTGGGAGGTCCGCTCTCCGTCTCTGCGAAGTGGGAAACTGACCCCCAAGCCAAGGGAAACTCTCCTCCTCCCTTTGGACTCTGAACTACCAACATGGGGCCCGTCCGCAGAGAACGGGGTCCCGCAGCGCCCTCTGCAGAGGGAGGGCCTTCTAAGAAGAAATGACAGCATCGGTGGAATGACCCCGTGCCTCAGCCCGATCTTTCGCCAGGACCAGGGAGGCACAGACAGGGACCTGCAAACCCGGTCCCTCCTGGCCGACAACCAGAGTCCTCACTGGTGACTCGGAGGTCCTTCTCACTGTCCCGTTTGGCTTGGTTCTGAAGCAGAGAGACCCAGACGGGGGCCAGGTGGACCTGGGAGGGCATGCGGCATGGGAGCGCACTGCAGCCCGTGGCGGGGGATGGGTCTGGTCTGAGTCCTGCCCAGGGTCCAGCCTTCCCGGGAGAGCTTCCCTGTGGAGAAGAGCTGCAGAGGTGTGCTCTCGGGGACAACCCTGTCACTCTCAACGTCAGACTACATTGTCTCATGGGAGACGCTCACCTACTTAAATGACTCATTCTGTGACCTCCTTCCCCTGCAGTGTTTTTCTGCACTCAGTGCTGGGGTGATGAGCTGGCTGGTCAGCAGGCCCTGGCCGGCGTGTATGTGTGTGTGGTTTTGGGGGGAGCCACAGCAGCAGGGCCCCAGGGCCACGCCAGCACCCTTTGGTTGGCCCATCTCTTCTCCCAGACTCCGCCCCTGGGTGACCAAAGAGGCGGTTCTCAGACTGCAGTAACTCAGGATTGCGCCAGAACTGTCCTTTCATTGCCCCATCCTTGGCTGGGGTCGCCCGCCCTCCACAGCCCACACTCATGGCAAGTCACAGGTCGCCAGACCCTGAGGGTCCTGAGCAACCTCTCTGGCTGTGCTGTGCAGCACCTCCTTGGGTGCTGGCCATTCTGGGGCCCCCGGTGACCAGTCCTAGGACACATGCCAGCACCAGCCAGGCATGCTGTGTGGTCAGGGAACCTAGCTGTCCAGGGCTCGGTGTCTGCAGGCCATACTGGCAGCTTCCCCAGGGCCTCGCCCTCCCATTCCCACCCTGCCTGGCGTCGGTGCCGACCCTGCAGGGTCCTGTCTTGGTCCCTGCAGAAACAGAGCTCTCCATGTGGCAGAACAGCACCCAGCGGAGTCCTGTCTTGCCCCCAGTTCCACGTACCCACTTCTCCCTCCTCCCTGCGCCTCTGGCCATAGAGTGGGGTCATCGAGGACAACGGACAAAAAAACCTCGAAGGTCAGGAAAGCAAGGGGCCAGAGCCATGCCCCAACACCAGATCGGCAACGAGTGGATGGCAGCCTGTGGCCAGTGGTTCGTCTATCTCTGTGGACGATGTCGTGTCCCGAGGAGGCAAACCTGCGGTGGTCCCAGCAGTCTGTGAGCAAACGCGTCCCTGGATTAAATGATAGTGAAGTGGCAGGGACCCCTCGTCGTGGACCCTCACGGTGAGGCCTGCCTTGGCTCGGCTGGAGCTCACTTGTCCCCCGTGTGCGCACACAGGCACCAGACGTGTGGGAAAGAGCTGCGGGAAACGACGGGAGACGTCGCCGTGGAATGGAGCGAGACCGTGTCACCTGTAGCGGTGGCTGCGCCCAAGGCCGCACGCTGGCTGTCTGCATCCCGTCTGTCTGTCTGAGCCTGCCTGGACTTCGCAGATGAGCTTATTTCCTACAGAGGGGTTAGTGCCATGGAAACACCTGGTCGGTCCAGGCGGAGGACACTCTGCACATATCCACAGCAACTGGCGGTGGTGGGTGCAGGGAGCCTGTGGCCGGGAGCTGAAGCCGGTCACGCTCACACCGCCACCCCACGGCTCTGCGGGAGCAGGGCACAGTCGTCGGCGGCCTGCACTGTCTTGAGATCACGCCCCACAGCTCCCCTCCTCCTGAGCCAACGCCTGCCCACCGGGTCCCAGCCGGGGAGACCGCCGGCTCGTCCTCTCTGGTGACTGCAAAGAGGCTGAGCTGCCCTCGGGGCATGGGGCTAAGGGCGGGCAGCCTGCTGGTGAAGACGGAGGCTGAGGACAGGCAGGCTTTGCTGGGAAGGAGGCTAGCCTGCCGGGACTTCCAAAGCTCTGCGTTTGCTGTTTCCAGATGTGCCCGCCGTGGCAGGCCCAGGGCCTTCTCCCAGAGAGTGCCTCGCCTTTCCTGAGAACGTTCTCCACGAGTAGGAGCAGCCCAGAGGCCAGGCTGACCCCACGCTGCACAGTGACCCAGATGGCTCGGGCTCCCCCCGACCGGGCTGCTCCCACATCAGGGAGGCTGGCACCCTGGTCCGCAGCCCCCGGCTCTGCCCAGATGCACATAGGCCCTGCCCCGCCAGGGAGAGCCGGTGAGGGAGGCACATCTGGCCCCACGCTGACCGACCCCCCCAGTCCCCGGTGCCTGAGGGTGATTAAGATGACTTGGTGAAGTGGCACAGAGCAGCTCTGCTCTGTGCCGGGTGTGCGTGGTGGCCACTGGCACTGGGGTGTCAAGACCATGGAGAACGCAGAGCTGGCCTTCTGTGACGCAGGCGCGGGCGTACAGAGGGCAGGAGGCTGCAGATCGGACGTGCCCTCCATACAGCTTTCTGCCTCCGGTGCCGACCGGGAAGCCGGGGAGCTCCTGGAAGTGCGCAGACAGGGTGGTGGATCTGCCTTGCCAGGGCACTGCAGCGGCAAGGCCCACAGGCCCACAGCGGCAGGTGCCTCTAGGTGGGAGCCTCCGAGACGGGCGGTCCCTCTGTGCGTGTCTCAGACGTCGGTGAGGCCGATGCCATGTTGCAACCAAACGAGAACTACTCAGGGTCCAAAGACAAAGTGCCCCTCCCTGCCCCACGTTAATGCCAATCTGACACTTCCTAGGTCCCCATTTCAGGGAGTGGATGCCACGAATCGTCAGAAGTCCGATTGTGCCCGCCTTTCCCGGGCTGGGTCGGGGCCACAGCAGACAGTGGTGGGGGTGGCTGCCCTGCCCTCCCCTTGGGGGCCTCAGTCTGTGGGGTCGCCGCGGCACAGGCTGCTGCTCAGGGCTGGGGCCGGGGCGGCGGACAGTGCTCAGGGTGGGAAACAAAGAGCCCCAGAACCATGCAATCGGCTGTCTGAACATGTTTATGTGTTTCCGTGCCGACCGCAGCGGGGGCAGGGGACAGGCGGCAGGGCGGGCGAGTGCGGGAGCAGGCGGGGCCGTCCTGTCCGAGTGGCACCGTGCTCGGCAGCCTGGGGCTCTCTCGCCACGGTCCCAAGCGGCAGCGATGTCGGCCATCATGGTCCAGCTGCACAACTCTTCGGCGTGCGTCCCACTCCACCTCTGCGGGTGCTGTCACTCTCCGGTCCCAGACCCCTGCGGGACAGCTGCTGTGATAACCCCAGCCTGCGTGCTCCCCGTCCCACTGGGCTCCTCCAGCCGGGGCCTCTTGATTTCGGGCTCCCCGGTAGAGGAAGCGGAGGTGGCAGCGGTGGCGGTGGTGGCTGGGGTGGCAGTGGCGGCGGCTGCTGCTGAGGCTGCTGCTGGCTCCTCGGGCCCCACCTCGCACACCCGGGTGACCACCACTGGTGTTGATGAGCTGGCCTGGGCTGCAAGGAGCTGCAGGGGGCTCGTGAGGGCTGGCGGAGGGGAAAGGAGACTGGTGTCAGGGAGCTGGTCAGGACCAGTGCCGATGGCCTGGACCTGGGGACCTGCTTCCCAGCAGCCCTGGTGCCTCGGGCCAAAGCTGCCAGCAGCCCCGGTAGTGCAAGTCCCCACCAGCACCTACTGCCGCTGGCCTTCCTTTCTGAGGCTGGACTCCTGTGACACCGCCCCCTCCCCCCTTCTTCTGTTCGCCTGCAGAGCATGCTGTCCCCGGTCCCCTCCAGTGTCCCCTCTCATTCTCACTGCTCTGTGAGCCCTAACTGGGGGCAGGTCACTAGCAAATACTGCCTTTCCTGAACCATCCACCTGAGAACAGAACCCTCCGCCTGCCACCCCCATCCCTGCTGCGAGCTGCTGGGTGTTCCCCTGGGCCTTTGGTCTCGCCCGGCCAGGAGTGAGCTCTGTGCCAGGGACTTTGCTCTTTCCGTCACCACAGTGCCGCTGCTCTGCAGGGGGATGGCGCTCACGGCTGGCTCGGCTAACCGGGGAGACGTCCTCCCTGCTGCAGTGACTACGGGCTGAACCCCGAGCTTCAAACGAGGGCGCAGATCAGCGGGCCTCACCATAAGTGCTGCTGGCTAAGCTGTTGGTGGGGACAGCGTGCTTGCCGTTCTGGGTGACGGCCCGGACGGGAAGGTGGTGCTGCCCGATGCTCACGGGGGCTGCTGGCTGCAGGATGGTGACCGTGTGTCCGGGAACCCCTGGGGCCATCTGGCTGGCCACAGTCTGGATGACGCGGCTGGTGGCGGGGATGGTGGCGAACGCAATGGTGGGCTTCTCCTCTGAGCCTGTGGGAGGAGAGTGCATGAGGGCCCCGCGCAGCTGTGGCAGATGGGGAGCTGTCCTAGGGGACAGCGGGCTGAGGCCTTCCAGCGCCGACAGAGGGAAGAAACCCCCCATGGAGGGTTTTAGACAAAGTTCAAATGTCTTAAACTTCATGCAAACCCACTGTCATCCGGGAAATGAAATGCGTTACTTGAGTGAAATGGTTTGCGTTTAGAGCCGCACTGCTGTCTCTTGCTCAGATGCAGCTGCCTCTCACTGGCGCCAGTGGGGGCGGGGGTGCGGGGAGTGGGGGAGGGACGGCGGGGGTGCTGCTTCAGCCGAGGGGCCCTGCCAGCCTGAGTGTGGCTGCCCCGCCAGGATCCACCCGACGGACCTGGGGCCCAGGTTTCTAGTTTATGACCTGGTAACTATTTTCAACTTTAAATGACTTCTAAGGGCTTCTCACTGGGAGCTTGAGAGGACTCATCCTCTGGACTCCACGTTTAGGCAGCCCCTCTAGCCAACTCGGTGTGACCTCGGGGCTCTGAGCACCTGCGGCACGGATTCACCAGGAGAAACTTCCGGAGGACGCGCAGTGCTGACTCCAAAGGACAGACTACCTGCAAAAGCGGCTGGGAGGAGGGGCAGGAGGCGGAGGCACGGGCTGTAGAGACAGCCCGCCTGAACACGGGGATCCATGGCCCCCAAGACCCAGGGTGACAGCCCACCTTCTGGGGGCCCGGCCCAGTGACCCATGGCTCCTTACCTCTCGCCTCACTGCCCAGGTCCAACACGGCTGTGCCCGCTGCTTCATGGGTGCCCCCTGCCGAGGCCTGGCTGGCGAGGATGTACCCGTTGGCAGAGCTGGCGGAGGAGGTGACCACCCTGAGCATGGTGACAGGGGGGGCCTGCTGCACGACGTGGATGGCGTGGCCAGAGGGCTGCTGGGCCGTCACTATAGATGCTGGCATGTAGGCCACGGGCTTGGCCACTAAATTGGGAGGCCGGGGCGGCACAGCCATGATGACAGGCTGGGCGCTGACGGGAGAGCCTGCGTGGAGAAGGGGCACCGTCAGCAGGCTCCCCGCACACCCCCCAGAAGACACAGGGACAAAACCGCTCTTACCGGGTGCGCTCTGGGAATACCGATACTCTGGAACAGAAGCTAACTTTGACCCAAAGTCGGGGTCGTGAGGAATGGGGGAGCCCTCCCGAGACAGGCACTCTGGAGTCTGCAGGCCACTAGAGCGAGGGGACATCAGCCCGGGGTGGGTGGGTGAGGCCGGCGCGCTCCTGGATGTGGGGAGAAGGGACCACGGGAGTGAGTGCACTCAGCGAGCGGCGAGGAGCGACGAGACTCACACGGTCCCACCCCAACACCTCCTGTCCCCACTAGGGGTTTCCGGCGCGGACACTGCGGGGCGACGCCTTGCCACTCGACAGCCCTGATGGCAGCCCAGCAGGGAAAGCCCAGCCTAGGGAGGACACTCCACTGTGTGGCCCCAAAGCCACGACCCCGAGAGGCCACTCCCTTAAGGGACCAGCTATCCCCCAGGAAAGTGGCCACACCTTCATGGTAATGATGTGCGCTGTTGTGGGACCGGCACAGACCCCACCCCTGCCCCCAAGGATGAGTCCACAACAAAGAGGGCTGGACGCAGCAGCCCCGTGGAGGAGGGAGGTGGAGCTATTCTTGGAGGCCCTCCCACCCTCCGCCTGAAAGCCACGCCCATGGCACAAGGGGCTGCCACAGTGTGCGTGCCCCCAGGGTAGCCACCGGGGAGGTCAGGCTCACCTGGACGACAGAGGCCCGAAGGGGGTGCGGAAGCAGGAGACACCTCGCTGCCTCCGTTTCCGGAAGGCCTGCTCCACCAGCTTGGCTTCTGAGGTGGGGTCTATTCTCCAGAAAGACCCCTTCCCGGGCTCTTCCTGGGAACGGGGCACTTTAATGAAGTAGCGGTTCAAGGAGAGGTTGTGTCGAATAGAGTTCTGCAGGCAAGCAGAGACAGCCCCCGGTCACGCGTGAGCCAGGGGGCACACCCTGCCCACCCCGAACCAGAGACCGGGACGGAGACCACAGGCCACCGGAGCCCGGGGCTCGTGCCAGCTGGGGCGCCCGCGGGCTGGCCGGGGTAACTGTCTCATGGGGAAGTGCAGAGGTAACTGGCATCAGCACCACTACCGTTCTTTATAGAAAGACCAGACAGAAAGACCAGCCACGGCCGAGGAGTGAGCCCAGGTCAAAACCTGCACGGAGCTCCTCGGCCAGCGGGAAAGAGGCCGTGGAGACGGGCAGATGCGTGGGACTCACTGGCCGTGCCCGAGAGCACGAGGGTCGTGCGGTTGCACACAAACATACCCCCAGTTTGCACAGGTGGGCGACCAAAGGCAACGTGACTGTGACGCACAAAGCACGTGGACGCAAAGAGGCAAGCACAGCCGGCGCACAGCTCCGGAGCTTGGGGAGGGGCCTAGGTGCCCGGGCCCCGCCCACTTTAGACGTGGTCCCCGTGCCCCTCCGTTCTGAGGAAGCTGCCCGGGATCGTCCTGGGAGGGGTGCGGGCCTCACCTGCCAGCCCTTGTCTGCTGTCCTGTAGTAGGGGTAATGCTTGGTGATGTGGGCGTAGATCCCGCTTAGTGTGAGCTGCCGGTCCTGTGCCGAGGAGATGGCCTGCACGATCAGCTGGGCATACGAGTATGGCGGCTTTGACTCGTCCTGTGGGGAGGAGGCAGCGCGTGGAGCCCCAGGTGTGCTCCCACGTCCAACCCACCCGTGTGGCCCCTTTCAGCGGAGAAAACTTCCGGTGAGGCCAAGAGGTCCACGGCACATCTGCTTGCACTAGACCCAGTGTCCTGCGTGCAGGGGCCTCAGCAGTGGAGGCTTAACGGAGGAAGAGCTGCTTCTGCCCCATGAGAAGGGAAGTGAGGGTTTCATTGTGATGTGTTCTGGAATTTCTCACCTCCTCTACAAACTGGTTTTAACACTTATCACGATTTCACTCCTATGTGGTTTAATGAACAAAATAAACTAACAAAGCAGAAACAGACTCCGAGAGAACCGACAGGCTCAGAGGGGAGGGGTGGGGGCTGGGTGAAGAAGGGGAAGGGATTGGGCTTAAAGAAATACGTAAATAAAGTCACACAGATTTTCGACTATGCAGGGGCTCAGTACCCCCAACCCCTGTGTTGTTCAAGGGTCAATTGTATGCACTTGAAATGAGTGCATTAGATTCATATAATTATACTTCAAAAGTTGATAACAACAAACTTCACTGAAATGTATTTTCAAAAAGTTGCCAGGTGGGCACAAACCAACAAACTGTTGCTCCTCTCAAAGACTGTAATTTAAAAAACGTGAGACCATTTGGTCAACAGCCGAAGAGGGGGAGAGACGGCAAGGAAGCACCGCAGCCGCCGCACATAGGTGCCCCCAGCGAGAGGTGCGCACCAGGCGTGCAGGGGGGAGCTGGAGGCCCCGCCCTGCCCGCGGACCACGCAGGCCCCCGGCTGTGAGGGGTGAGACCTTGGGGCTGTCTCCTCCGGACGCGTCTGCCTGCTGCTCCGAGGCAGCCTTCGCAGCAAACTCTGCGGCCAGCTGCAGGTCCGAGGTCACGTTCTGGACGAATCGGTAGCCAGAGGACCCGGCTCCGCGTGGACTTGCTGGACAGGAGTTGGGAACACTGCAGAGAGAAAGGACACGCCCTAAGTCGCGATCCCAAAATGCAGGACTTGATGTAGGACCCAGGACCTCCCCTGATGGCAGACAGATTAACGATAAGCCCCCCCCTTCTCTGTTACCATGACAGCGTGCTAGCCCTGGATAAAGGCCAGCCCAGTTACTGCCCCACCCGTGGTCCGACAGGCAGGTGGCGTGGCAGCCGGCCGGCTGCTGTCCTGTGTGCACTTGTCCACACGGGGGCGCCCACAGCAAAGGTCAGAACGGTACCCTCTGGATGAAAGCCCCACGAGAAAAAGGGGTCCAGCTCTCCTGGGCCACAGCCGGGGGTTCCTCACTCTCTCCTGGGCTGCCCAGGCAATCCCAGAGTACGTGGCTGAGACATCACTGGCCACTCCTCCGAGGCTGCTCCCACCTGAAGCCCAGGGCTCCTCCAGCACCGCGGCTACCAGGCCCGCTCCGCCACCTGGCCCACGGGGCTTGGCTCCCCTATCACGGGCTCGGCCTTTTTCCTCTTGGTAACATGGTGCACTTTGCTTATCAAACCTCATCGGCATACTGGCTCTAAAGTTAATTCTAGCACAGAATATTGAGAGAAAACCAACAAAAGGAATAAAAGTGGGTAACAAACCCAGGTACTACGTGCCCTGCACGGAGCTGCCCCGAGCCCCGTGGTCACCAGCCGGCGTGGGTACCTCCACGCAGCCCAATGTGGGGGCTCTTCCCGCAGGTGCTCTGTGAGGGCTGCGGACTGCTCAGCCCGCTCTAGCCAAGCACTGGCAGCGCCCCTCCTAGACCGAACCCCGGGCCTTCCTCTGGAGTGTGTGGCTGAGGACCGTCCCCCAGGAACACGCCACCCTCCTGGAGGCAGACTCAGGTGCAACCAGGGGCCCGAGGGTCTCATCCAGAGTGTGACGGGTGGGCCCCACAGGTGGAGAGGGACACGGCAGCTCCTGGGCTAGCTTGGGGCCATGCTGCCTGCCCCCCACCACTCCGCTGTCAAGGGTCAGAGGGAATTCACGTCCAAACCTGGAAAGGCAAAATGTGCCTCCACAGAACACTCTCTGCTGGAGTCCTACCCACAGAAGGGCAGTACCGGCTGCGGAGCTGGCCCCCCTCTACAGAGCTGCTGACACGCCCTCTCTGGTGATGCCGCGGCAGGGATGGGCATGCTGGGCCGTCCAGGGGACGTGCCGTTGCACACACGGCCTTTCTGGCCTCAGAGCAGCCGGCTTCTCAATGAGCCCCATTCAGCATCCCTGTGGGCTGGCTCCCAGGGCTGGCCCAGCACTGCTGCCCTGGCCCACACCTCCCAGTCAGGGGGAGGAGGCAGGCCACGTGCCGCATGCGCTGGGCGTCTCAGGGCTGCCGATGCTCAATTTGGAGCCTGGCCTCGGGCGTGGGGGAGCTGCATCCCACTCTGCTCACACTCCCTGACCTTCAGCGACACGAGGGTTTCTCTGAGTGCACACGTGCACACGTGTCCCTGAGGGGATGAGATGGAAGAGGTGCTAGGTCCTCCGGGGACCCCTGCCTTAAGCAAAGAACCGTTCCCCTCAGGGGGACACCTAGCTGCCCAGGCGTGTGGGAAGTCTGAATTTGGGGCTCAAGAGAGCAGTACTGGACGTCACATGACTCAAATGCCCTCCCCGACTTCAGGTTCAAGGTGGTGGTGAAGGTGAACACGCATGTTGAGCTGGCAGTCACTGATCCCCCTTTTAGGAGAGACGATCTGAAGTCACATTTCCGTTTTGGGTCTCAAGTGGCGACCCTTCAAGGCTGGCCTGTCCTGCCAGCAGCCACTCTGGGTGGGGCCCTGTCTTGCTGGGACACACCCATGTTGGCCCCAGGACAGCCCAGACCTAGAATGACTTCTATGACCATCCAAGACACACCCAGAGGTGTCTGCACCTTGTCTGCAACACTGGAACAGAATGACAGCAGACGGGGTGACAGTGGCCCCTCACAAGCCTCCTATGGAGATGCCCTGTGCCATGGACACACGGGAGTCCGAGCTTGTCCGGGGAACATTGTGTACGAAGGGTCAGGGGTCAGGAGAGCTGTTAACTTCTTAACAGCAGCACCCGAAGCTAGAAAATGATGTAAATGACAAGGGAAAGCTTCTCTGCACAGTAAAACCACCTATTTGGTGTGAATGGAAAATAATAGTTTACGAGCATCGTAAATTAAAAAAAAACCTCACCTCTCTGGTCCCGTCTTCAAGAAATGACAGGACGATGCTCTATAATAAACAAAGGGGCAGACAGGGAAAGGAAACACCCCGGGGCCAGGGAAAAGGGGCTTCCCAGGGTCCCAGGTACCACCTGGGTCAGGGCGATGGGGAGGCCTGAACTACAGAGGGAGGTCTTTCATCAAAGGTGCCAGTGACGGACCTTCACTCTGGGCAGAGGGTGGGGTAGGCCGGTCCTAGGGACGTGCAGGTCTGACTAAGCACAGAACGGGTCACAGGACTCCTGCGAGCACGAGCCAGAGTACCAGTTGGGAAAAGGGTGGTGAGCACTGTGACTGCTACAAGGTCACACCGAGGAATCTCAACAGCCACCAAACCACCAGTCACACTGAGGAATCTCAACAGTAACCAAACCACCAGTCACACTGAGGAATCTCAACAGTAACCAAACCACCAGTCACACTGAGGAATCTCAACAGTAACCAAACCACCAGTCACACTGAGGAATCTCAACAGTAACCAAACCGACAGTCACACTGAGGAATCACAACAGTAACCAAACCGACAGTCACACTGAGGAATCTCAACAGTAACCAAACCACCAGTCACACTGAGGAATCTCAACAGTAACCAAACCACCAGTCACACTGAGGAATCTCAACAGTAACCAAACCGACAGTCACACTGAGGAATCACAACAGCCACCAAACCAACCGTCACACTGAGGAATCTCAACAGTAACCAAACCACCAGTCACACTTAGAGGCAACAGTAACCAAACTGACAGCTCTTAGCACACCAGATGGTTACCCTGAGGAAAGGCAACTCTAACGGGGCCAAGATTCTGGTGGCATTTTGTTGGGGGTGGGATGGGGGCCAAGTGGAGGTCAGTCTGAGAAGCCAGGACAGGTGTGCACGTGTGACGCAGAGGTGAGAAGCTGGGGGCCTGTCTGGGGGGGACCAGCAGGGTGTGGCCAGGGACTGCCTTTCTATCACCAGAATTCTGGGGAAATCAGCTGAATTCTTACACCACGTGCATACATTACTTTGATAAAAATAATCAAAACAGACCTTTTGAAACCAGGAATGAAATACATCCTCACGCACCGTCCCTGCCGTACCAGCTAGCCCCATACTCAGCTGCCCTGCGCCTCGCTTTCCTGACCTGTGAGGTGGGGTCACTGCAGAGACCGGGTGTGGGCTGAGCACCCAGCCTCAGCACGTGGGCCTTACCTCGGAGCAGTTTCCACATCATCACGGACCCTGACATGGCGTGGCTCTGACCCCGAAGGGCACATTTTAGACAACAGAACCAAACCTGAGAATTCTGGCGCCTTGGGTGAACATGCCCAGGCATTTCTGGGGGCAGTGTCAGATGGCTGATGGCCACTGACCCGTGGGAAGGTGATCGAGTCCGGCCTGGAAGAGGAGGACCAGGGTGCCGCCCACACGGCCTTGGTAGGGGCCACACACGGCACATCCATGAGATGGGCTGCTGTGCAGCCACCAACATGCAGCGACATGGAAAGCACCAAGACACAGAGTGAGGGGGCACACGGAGCTGCAGGTTGATGGCTGCTCCACGTGTCTCCCAGGGGTGGGGGGTGGGGGGTGGGGGGTGGGGAGTGGCGCCCCTGCCCAGCTGCGGCCAGCACTCGGAGAACCGGGGCGGGGGGGGGGCACTGCACGTTCGGCCCGTTGGACACGAGTACAATGTACAACGTAGACGTGTAGACGTGCATGTACAGATGTGCACAATGCACGTCTAGAGTTTGCGATGCTCTGGCCGGGACCTAACCTGGTGCACACACCTGAAGTGCAGGCCCACCTTCGTGTAGACTTAGGAGGGTGCCTCCCGCCTCCCGGATGTGTGGCCTGGGAGGGGCTCTGGGGTGCCCACACAGGCTGGGCGTTGCCTGGGGGCACACCCAAGAAAACAGTAACCGCCTTCAAAGGGCTACTGAGGTGTGCCCGGAACGGGGTGCCCCGCCCACAGCACCACCACAGACACGGGGACAGGCTCCGCCCCACTTCCTTCAACAGTTGGGGGCCGAGTAGTGTGCTGAGGAATCTGAATTTGGGGCTCAAGAGAGCAGTACTGGACATCACATGACTCAAATGCCCTCCCCGACTTCAGATTCAAGGTGGAAGTGAAGGTGAACACGCATGTTGGGGGGCCAGGCAGAGGGGGGTACACAAGACTCGGAAGGATCGCCTTTCTCTCCGAAGTTTTTGGAGAGGGGAAGGGACCGGGCGGGAGAGAGGCTGGGAAGGGCTGGGGCAGGGCGGCTGCAGGTACAGGGGAGGAAGGAAAGGGCCCCCAGGGGATCCACGCTCGGGGTGGCCCCCCACCCCACCCCGAGATGGGCCGGCAGGGAGGCCTATGTGTGGTCAGGCTGAGACCAGAGCATGGGCTGCAGCCTTTGGGACAAACTCCAAGTTGGCCAGAAAAACAAAAGCACTTTAAAAAAATGTTTTGTTTTAGCCCTGGCTGGCGTGGCTCAGTGGATTGAGCGCGGGCTGCAAACCAGGCATCGCAGGTTCGATTCCCAGTCAGGGCACATGCCTGGGTTGCAGGCCATGTCCCCCAGCAACCGTACATTGATGTTTCTCTCTCTCTCTCTCTCCCCCCCACCCCCACTTCCCTCTCTAAAAATAAATAAAATCTTTAAAAAAAAAAACAAAACCAAGGCCTATTTAAAAAAAAATTATTTTTTTGTTTTAGAGGGGAAGGGACGGAGAGCAGGAGAGAAACATTAATATGAAGTTGCCTCTTGCCCGCCTCCCACTGGGGACACTGCTGTGCAACCCAGGCGTGTGGGAATTGAACCCGTGATCCTTTGCTTCGCAGGCCAGCACTCAGTTCACTGAGCCACACCAGCCAGGGAACAACGGCACTTACAACGCAGACCTGATGATGTCCAAACTCCAGGGCGAGGTGACATCGCAAAGCAATACAAACAGCCCGGCCAAGTCTCTCTGGCAGGGAGCGTCGGAGGCTGCGGCTACAAGGGGTTCCGATACCAGAGTCAGTGGCCATGTTTTGTTTTGTGTTCTGCTAACTTGCAAACTACATTCCTTTTTGTTCTCTCTGTTAGAAGTGTCAAGAAAAGCTTTCTTCAGCAGCTGCTAACACGCTGCTCTTAGGAGTAACACCGGTCACTCTCCGTCTGCAACGGGCCTCTTCTCTGCCGGTTGCAGCAGTTTTCTCACAATGTGCTCAAAAGAGCGCTCTCCAGGCTGGTCCCCGTGTCTGCAGTGCCCAGGAAACGGTGAACCGATTTCCTCTTTCCTGTTAACGCCACTCACTTCTTTACAAAACGGTGGGGGGGGGGGGTAAGTCAACAAAACATGGCTTAAGACAGCAGAATTTATTTCAAAGAAAGTTCATTCATTTTCTGGGTGGAGTACTTCGTGGTGAAAAAGAGAAGGAAAAAAATCCTTCCAACCACACAGGTACACACCCGGGCATGGCAATGCAGGGGAAGCAAAAAAACCAAAAACCAAAAAAACAAAATAAAACCAAAAAAGCAAAACAAAACAAAAAAACCACGGACGGGTGGAAGGTGACTGGGTCAGAGGGGTGGGCGGGGCTGTTTGTTGGTGGGAGGAAAGTTCCTGCAGGTACAGCCACTCCCAGACCTTGGAGAAGACAGGGGCTCAGGGCAGGTGCCGGTGAAAACCTGCTCTGGGAGGAAACCAACCCAGCCCAGGTCTCCAAACTGCAGGGACTGCGCTGGCCAATGGGGCACGCAGGGCACAGCCACACCAAATTAGGAGACAGACGGGAGGAGGGGCTGTGGCCTGAGTTCTTAGAAAGGGCCGGGCTGCTGGGTGGCCGCGGGTGCCAGGGCGCCCCGCCAAGCGGCTTCCTCAGGACCGCCCTGCCCCACAGCTCCCAGCTGGCACCGCCTGCCTCTGTCTCTGCAGAGGATCCCTGGAGGCAGGAAGGGCGGCCAGGCTGTTTGTAAATAATGCTCAGGCCCCTCCCTCTGATGCAAAGGGTCCTGGCAAGGAAACCTCAGGGGCCTCTGAGGTTTCTGCCACACTACGCTGAATTCCGCAGCGCTGAGATGAAAGGGGTCAGCAGGGACCCTCCCCTGTGACACTCAATCAAAGGCCCTCACGTGAGAAAGCCTGTCCCAAAGGTACTGCTTGCTCCGCAAATATCTCACCAAAGGAAAGCGAGAAGCCAGTCCCTCGGGGCGGAGTGGGCGGCACTGCCCTCTGACTCCCTCCGGCCCCAAAAGCAAGTTAAATATCAACCACGGAGGCCTGGGCGGCCACTACCTGCCTTCAGGAGGACAGCTCCGCAACATGGGCTGGGCTCCGCTCAGCAAAAACAACTCCTCCTCCCTCTGAGACCCACTGCCTGAGCTTCGCCTGAGTGTCTTCACCAGGCAGGTCCTGTTCTTACTTGAAATGTGACTGGGAAATACATTTACTTTATGAAAAGCTCTCCCAGTACAAATCCACACACTCTTCCTTTCTGAAAAGCACCCATTTGGCTGGATTACAAATCGTTGGTAATAATCCCGCCCTGTCTGAGGCCGCCTGCCGCCCACTGCCCGCTGTGGTTGTCCTGGGGTGTGGAGAGCGCCGCCTGGACCGGGCCAGTGACACACGGGTGCCGTCCCTGCAGGGGCTCTCAGGGGCTGCTGGGGGACGGGTCAGTGCGATGTCCCCCTCGGCTTCACTGAGATGCAGTCACATATGCCACACCCCAAGTGCACAGCGCTGTGTGTCAGCATGTCCCCAGAAATGTGTGACCACCACAGCCATCGAAGTCCAGGACGCTGTCACCATGCGGGAAAAAGCCCATGACAACCCCAGTGGCCCTCCTGAAGCCCCCGCCGCGGTGGCCACTCACCAGCTTCCTGTCCCCACGGGCTGTCTGGGCTGCACGGTTTGCACCAGCGGAGCGAGGACATGGGTCTCCACACCCGGCCCCCTTCACGCAGCGCAGCGGGACGCTCACCAGGACCGCCCACACTCAGCGCGCCTTTTGTGGCCCAACCACACGCCCTGTGGGGCGGACTCGTCTCAGTGGCCACTCGGGAGCTGAGAGATGCCTGGGCTTCTCCACTTTGGGGCTGTTACGAACAACGTGGCCGGGAGCCCCGCAGTCCCTGCTTCCTCGTGGGCTGCAGGGCCAGCGCACGGGGTCACGGGTGACACTGTTCAACCCTTGTGGGCACTGCCAGACTGGCTTCCAAAGTGGCCCATCACTTCACTACGTGCCATTTCTGTGCATGCAAGTGGCACACGTGGGTGTGTGGAGGAATGTTTTCACAGCGACCGTGTTTCGCACGAGACTCGGGCCAGATGTCTGAGCAGCAGCGAGAACAAGTGCGGGAGCTCGGGTTTCAGGACAGAGCCGCTGCTGAGATGGAGCTCAGACGTGAGCTCCCGGGGCGCCGCACGTGCGGCTTCCAGGGAGTGTCACTAGTCACCGGCATCGCGGTCGGGACGGAACGTCACGAGTGCTGGCTGCACAGACAGATGGAGCGCGGGCCTCCCCGATGACAACAAAGACCAGGCCCAGCGGGGCCGTAGGGCCCTGTGCCCAGGCCTCCCACCCACTGGACTCAGGCCCCGGACTGGGCCTGCGGGTCATGCTCAGTGCAGCCCCGGGCTCGCTCCCCACAGGAGAAAGACACACCTGCCCCACCAGCTCCGCAGGGGCTGGCTGCAAACGACTCAATGTGAGCGGCTCCCAGCACGCAGCCGGCGTGTCGTGGGCAGAAAACGCAGGCGCACGCGATGCACTTATTGTCACAGAGAGTGAGCAGCACGTGGCTCCAACCGTGACCCCGGAAAGGGGCCAGACACAGGAACCCCCGAGGGAGGGCTGTGGGGGAGAGACGGGCCTGGAGCCCCATGACACAGAGGGACAGCAAAACTCACTGCGAGCACAGTGGGTCTGCAAGTATGGCTCACAGAGGCGCCTGAGAATCTGAGACCCCCGCAGAGGTGTGCCTTGCCCTCCCCGCTGGGCTGACCTGCCCTCGGATGCCCCAGCCCTGCTGGGTGTGTCTGGGGCCGTGGCAGCAGCCAAGAGGTGCCATCACCACAGGCATGTGCGGTCATGGTGGTGTCAGGGCCACACACACAGAAAAGGAAAAGAAGCCAGTTGTGTCTTAGGATGTCTGTGGTGAAGCAGTAAACCAGCTTAAATGGACCGAGTCTCACCCCTCAAAACACACCTTCATGCGCTGTGACAGAGGGGTGGGTGGCAGGGGACCACCTTGGGGGCGGGAGGATGTGTTGGGGTGCTGGGCCACCCCGCACACAGACCTCAGGTGGTGTGCCCCCAGGGCTACTGCGGCTCACGCCAGGGGTGACCGAGTCTGGGGACTTTCCTTTCTTCAAAGTCTAGATCAGTTTCTAAAACTTCACAAAGAACTTCCACACAGTTCAGCAGGTCCTGGCACAGAAATACTACTTCCAGATATTTCCAACATCCTGAAAAGCAATGCTTGCGCCCGCTTTAAAAGGCCCCAATGCACAAAACACCCAGCGGGCAAAGTGACGGAGCAGGCAGTGGCCCCTCTGACAGTTCTGCGGAGCCCTGTTTGAGGAGTCGGGTCCCCTGTTGTTCTTCAAACGGTTTCAGCATTAGCGCTCGCACGCGCTGTGGCAGAGACAGGTCAAACGCGGGGCAGGACGGCGAGTGCCGCCCACTCCCCACTCCCTCGGACTGCTCGTGCACAGCGCCCCCGGGCCCGGGGTGGGGCTGCTCACCTGATGGTGCCGGTGGGCGAGGGGATGGGGCTGACCAGGCTGCGCAGGTCCGGCTCCGGAATGTGGATCCTCAGCGGGGAGATCTGTGGGTAGAGCGGCCGCAGGGGCGAGGCCGGGGCCTCCTCCTGCTGGAACAGCGCAGTGAACTGGATCTTGATGGCCGTGCTGGGGAAGCGGAAGGTGCACCTGGGGAGGAGAGCGCTGCGTGAGGCACGGAGGCGGAGGGGGGGTGGAGCCAGGCGGCAGAAGCACCCTGTCCGTCCATGAATCAAGGCAGTGGGGACCACAGGATGCCGCGCCCGCCGCTGCGCCTGCCTGCTGCGCCGACCCTGCATCTCCTCTGCCCTCACTGGGGCCTGAACTGGTGCTGATGCGGGGTTCCCTCTGATGTGCACATGGGCAGGCGAGATGAGCATCCCCAGATGAACACCGTGATGGCGTCTCCAGCGGAGGCTCCAGACAGAGCTACTTCCTGCCATACCACGTGGGCTCACTGCCCACGGGGACTGCCCGCGGGAACCCGAGGTGCTGCGAGCATGGTGGCCACAGTGACTTTAGTGACTGAGAGACATAAAGCAGACGGTGAGTCGCCAGGGCGGCTGCACCACCAGGAGCTGCTGGCCGGGGCCTTGGGAGCAGGGGCGGGATGAGCGCATTCCAGGTGGCCGGCCGTACAGTCAGCTCTGGGCTCCAGAACCGGCAGCCTGGTTTGCTCTACGGCAGAGCCCCACAGGCCAACGCACCAACACCGGCTGGCTGCCGGGGCCGCTGTGCCGCAAGTACGTGTGAGCCCCAGATGTACACCTCAGGGGAATTGGCCTGGCCAGACTGGGACACTGGGAACCCAGCAGGCCGTCCGATGTCTAAGCTGACCAGGTATCAACAAGTGCTCACTGTACGACTCCGTTAATGACAAGGACCTGAATAAAAGCCACCCACAAGGACACAGGTGACACAACCCACCTGTAGAAACCGCTCAGAAAAGGCTCTCTGCAAAGAAGGGGGTTGGGGGGCTTGGAAATACGCGTGTGAACACCCACCTCTGCGCACCTCCAGTCGGCTGAGAAAGGCGGCCAGGTGGTGCACTGACACCTGGGGCGCCTCGGTCTCCTGCTCTGACTCAGCGCGGCACCTGCCTGAGAGCCGCCGCGGCGTCTCAGAGAGCAGGGCGGCGACTCCGGAGGGCTCCGCCGCCAGCACTGCTTCTCCCAGACACTGAGGGGGGGCCTGCAGGCTGCCCAGAGGCGGCACTGGGCAGCGGCACGGAGCCCCGGGCGCCCTCCGACCCACAGGCGCACACTCAGAACACAGGGACCGGGACGCTTTCCCGACACCACCCTTGCCAGGTGCTCTCTGGGTTCTGGGAGAAGCAGTCAAAACACCCAAATGGCGGGGTGGGGGGTGGGGTGCCTGACGTGTGCGGTCAGCAGCGCCCCTACGGTTCTGCTTCAAGGACCCCTGAGCTCTCCAGAACTACCCTGCCGTTCTCTTCAAGCCACAGTACCAGGAACACTGCCACCCTTCCCCCGAGCTTTTGTGGCCCCAGGGCCCGATGGAAATTTCCTCCATCAGTCTTCTGGTCAGAAAGACTGACGTCTCTTCCTGAGACGCTCTCTGAGGCCTGTGGTCTCTCCAGGTCCGGGGCTTTTGCAGGTCGCAGGGCCACCAGCCACCGCAGCTCCTGCCCAGGGTGGGCTGGGAGCCCCGAGCCAGAGAATGAAGGACAGCGTTTGGAGCCAGGAGTGCGGCTGGCGCCCCCCACAGGCCAGCTGACCAGGCTGACGTGGCTGCGCCTGGGGAGGGCAGACACACCTGCCCCGCGGGGGTGGCTGGGACAGCAGCACTAGTGACAAACGTTTGGGGACAGTCTCAGGGGCCTTTGCCATGTGCCCCTCCAGGTGCTGTGGACGAGGAGAGTCTCACTTCCCCATCTGCGCACGGGGCCGCACTCGGTGTCACGGCGCCACGCTGTGGGAGGCCCTGCGCCGGCTGAGGTCATATCCTACCAAGTCATCCGGGCCGCCCAGAAAGAGGATGTGGCTTCAGCCCAGGACAGGTCACAAGGCAGACGGGGAATCAGAGAGAACGGGGTGCAGGGTGAAGACAAGAGAGGGCGCGTGTCCCGGGGGAAGGGCCTGGCGCGGACCCAGGCTCCAGCCTGAGCTTGTGGCCTTGGGCAGGGGTGGGGGGAGAGGCTGGGGCGCAGCATCAGAGCCTGTCTCTGCCCCCCACCCCTCAGCCTGACGGCTGCCTTTGGGGCCCGCTGAGAACTGCCCACCTGTGCGTGATGGGAGGCCTGGAGATGCCACGTGGGCACCGTGGCAGCAGGGGGTGTGAACCACTCGCTAAGCAAAGAGGGCATTTTGTGCAGCAGAGGCCGCCTGTGAGGTTCTCTCCGGTTCACAAGGCTGGGACTGGACGCTGTGTGCACGCAGACGGAGGTCCAGTCAGACGAGGCAGTGTCCCAGACCAGGGACTCGGGTGTGTCGCTAGCAGCACAATCTAGTGCCAACAGCAGCTGGTGTCACGGGACAGTTTCCTATTGGATGGTCAGTCTCCAATGAAGGTTTAACCATCAACACTTCCGTGTTACTGCAATGGCTACTTCAGAAGCACCTCCTCACTCGCTCCCCCCCAAAATGATGCTGAGGCAGACCATTCCCTACCTGGGGGTGGGCGGAGTGTGTGTGACTCTCCCTGTAGTATTTTCATTCTGGTTCGGGGTCCTACCCGGGGTTTTAGCGAGCATGCTCTGCAACGAGAGCTGTTCTTGCGAGTGTGCTCCACGCTCGCCCGAGAGCCAAGGGCACACCACAGACCTGCACACTGGAGGTTGCCACCCTGCGGCCGGGAGGCTCTGGACAAGCCACTGTGGACCTGGCAAGGCCAGCCCTCCGGCTGCTACAAAGCTCTTGCCCTGATTTAGAGACTGCAAGCAGCAGGTGGCTGTGGGGGCGGGTGCGGGTGCGGAGGGTGCCGTCCACTGGGCGTCCAGGGGCCACACACGCTCTCAGCCTGAGTGTGGCGACGGCTGCACTATGGTGGACGTGCTCACCCCACTGACATGGACATCCAGACAGGCCAGTTGTAGGGTGTGACGCCTGGGTCAAGCTCACGTTCAAGGACATTCTAGCCCTAAGGTGGCACCCTTAGGCACCCACTCCCATCCAGGCATGTCCCAGGGGCCCCTGGAAGCGGGCCAAGGCTGCGGGGCCTGGGGGGCGGCCCTGTGCAGCTCCGGTTGAAGACCACCATGCAGGGCTGGCTCGGGCCCCACTCAACCAGGCGCGAGCATCAGGGACCCAGCTGTCACTCACCTTCAGCAACCTCTTGTCCTTAAGGAGGGGCCCCAGCACCCATCCTTCCACCCAGAAGCTGTCGGAGAATTGAATGGCTTGCCCACTCCTCCCTGATGTGAACAGACACGTGCAAAAGAAGCCCCACCCTTGCCATGCTGGCCTCCCTTCCACACAACAAACCCGGACCCGGAGTCTAAGCGGCCAGAGCGCCCCCTGAGACATGGCCTGGAGGGATGCCGTGTGGCCATGTAGAGGGACACTTTCCAGCACCGCGTCTCTGGGCAAATCTCCGGAACCCCAGCCCCGTCTTCCTCATCGGGGACCTCGTGGGGGTGCGGTGACGACTCACTGATGAACAGCACCAGCACAGACCCAACGGCACGGCCGTGGCTGAAGGTGCGGATCTGAAATCGGACAGACGTGGTCCAGGAGCGGGCAGCAGAGATGGTGAACGGGGACCTGGGGCGAATCACAACCCCAGGCCTGTGCTGGTACGCCGGGCCAGGGTACGCTGGGCCGTAACAGGTGGCCGACGGCATGTGTCTGGCTGTTATTAGATAAGGACCAACGGACGGAGGAACGAAAACAGCCCCCAGCCCCATGTTCCCACCGTCCTCCAGTGCAGCAGCTCCCCCGGGGGCACGGGAGCCGCCAGACGCCCCTGGCGCCACAGGCCCCGGGGACTCTGGGTCTGCAAGGACAGTACAGAAGAAGCAGGCTGCTCCAGAGATGGTTTTAGAAAACTTGTACATGTAATATCCCCCAATCAAAGGACGCTTGGATATTTATAGCCTGGAAGTTCTACTTCTATTAAAAGTTTAAGACGTTTTTCTAGGATGTCTAAAAACCGGGCACAGAGGCTGCAGACGCAGGCCTGTGCTGCCAGACCTGCTCTCCCATATATGAGGGGTAGAGCCAGAGAGTGGGGGGCCCAGGAGAGGGTCCGTGGGAGGGGGTCACCGTGGGGGCCCCCTCGGGCCACCTTCCTAGGGATAGTCTTATCCCTTTGTGGGGACATAGCTGGTTTAAAACAAGCCAGATCTGCAAGTTTATAAAACTTGCAAGTTGAGCTTCCAAAGTCTGCAGTCTGGAAAGCCAAGCAGGCTGAGAGTCTGATTTGCCTGGAGAAGCAAACGCCCTCCGGACGGCCCGTGCGAACGCCTGGCCTTCCTGAAGCTCAGGGCCAGTTGTGCAGGCCCCCCGAGGACTCCCTGCCAGTGGCTGATGTGCAGATGGCCGACTGGACTGGGACGGACGGATGGAGGCCCAGAAACAGCGCTATCGCTCTGCGGGGCTGGGGCGGGACAGAGCGGAGCTCGTGTGCGACGAGGGTTTCCAGTTCTCTTTCACCTCTCCCCTCAGCGCCGACTTGAAGAAGCTGCTGTAAGAAGCTCCAACAGCCTCATCTGCTGGTCTTCTCACAGTGCAGTCCGCGGTCACAGCACCGCCCTTGTGCACTGGGTACACGACTGTCACCAAGTACAGGACATGGCCCCGTCCCAGCGGACTTACCGCATGTGGCTGGGTACAGTGCACTCCCATGTACAATGTGTGCACACATTTTTGTGTACAGTTGGGGATTATTACACCCATTATCACATCCCTGGTATGTAATCGCTACGCCCCTATATAATGGGCACCCTTCTTTTCCCTCAAAAATTTGGGCAAACAAGTGCGCATTCTACACAGCAAAACGTGGTACATTTTTCAAGGTTCAGCTCCCAAGGCTACCTTCTCCAGGGAGCCTTCCTTGACTGCTTGACTTGTCTCCTGTGCCTCCTGGAGGGGCTCAGGCTCCCTTGAGGGCAGGTTGACCTCATGCTCCCCAGGGTAAGGGGGAGCACTGCTGGTGTCTTCTCACCACGCGCAGCACACGCGTGTCCACGCGCAGCACACGCGTGTCCACGCACATGAGTGAGAGGCCAGCGTACACACCTCCTTCTGTCACTTAAAGTCTCTCAGGCGGCAAACGCAGAGACTGCTGGACGGCACGAGGCGGGATGACAGAAGTTCTGCCCGGGGCGCCGCATGCCATGGCGACGTGGAGGGCGATGCTTCTGCAAAGCTTCCAAACCAGAGACATTTTTAGACTTTTTGAGCCCAGCCCAACTCTGCAGGGATGTCGGGAACACGCCTTTGCGGTACTGAGCAGGGTCCGCAGGGCAAAGAACCTGGAACACTCGTGGGAGGAAGAGCGCCCACCACCGCACGGGGCACGGGAGCGCCGACTGCACTGCGCCAGTTCATGCCCCTGGCGTGAGAAATGGGAGGCTCACAAGTGTGTGGCGGTCGGTACCTGCCCGCTCTAACGCCCGTCTGAGTGAGAGAGAGGTGGATACCGAGGTTCCCTCCCCTGCAGGGAGAGCTGCCCCTCCCCCACTCAGTGGCCTGTGGGACTCGGCCACCTCGGCTGCAGCGCCCAGCCTGTTTCCTTGTGGAGAGCCGGGTAGTGGTCACAGCTGACACACTGAGGACGCCTTTGCAGAGGACATGAACCACCTGCTCTGGGCTGGCCGAGGCCCTGCCCGTTCCCAGCACCCCCCGCCCCCTGCCCCGGCCGACAGGATATATCAGAGCCAACTGCACAGCCAAGAGGGAACGAGAAAGCAAAGCTCTGCCCTCCACACCCTTCATTCTTGGTGGCTAGTCTGCAACAACCGAATCGGCTCACTTGGGTACAGTGGGAAAAGCAGCCAGTCTATCCCATGGGTGTCTCGCCCCTCACTGGTCTAAGGAGCGTGTGCTGTCTCTGTTCCAGCGAGGGGACATGGGGGCTCCCCATGGCATTCTCAGGAGCGGGAGGAGCTGAGGACTAAAGCAGCTGCCCCCATCTTCCAAAGGAACCTCACCTTTAAATGGGTAATGCTGACCCACAGGGCCGGGCCCTTGGGAACAGCTGGTGAGTGGGGTTGGGAGAGGATGCAGGTGAAAGGGCGCACCAGGCAGTGGGCGTGGCACGCCCGGGTGGGCCTGGGTACACTTCTTTGGGGAAGAGTGCAGAAGGTGGACACCCACCCAAAACCCACCTCCCTTCTCCATCCCTCCCCCACCCTGTGTCCCTAGTGGAAAGATACCACTTCCCACCTCCCCAGCAGCCAGGGATGACCAGGAAGACGGGGCTGAACCTGCTGGACAAGCCTCGAAGGAGGCTGCTGCAGGGGTGCACGGGCACCTAACGAGTGAGGGCTCCTGCCCATCAGTCCTCCTGCCACTCTCACCGGGAGGTGAGCCGTGATGATGGCGCTCCAGCAGCCATGCTGCTCAAGGGGTCGCCACGCACCGGGAGCCTCGGGCTGAGGGTGGTGGGGTGGGAAAACAAGGCAGCTGAGTGGTCAGGGTCACGTGACACACACACTCATGCACACACACTCACACACTGCACGGTGCAAGTCTCTTATCCTCAACATATTCTGGATACAACAAAACTGCTTGGCTTTAGAAAGAAAAGGATGTCACGGGTAAGTTTACATCTACTGAAGAAAAAACCCGTGGGGGGCTATCCGAGAGTCACAGGAGGGTGGGGCACTCAGGGAGCCCCTCTTGCAGAGCTGTGATCAGTTTCATACCCACACGGTAAGACCCCTAAATACTCAAGGCCCTCAAAAAAAATTAAGAAGCAGAAAATGCAAGGTCACCAAGTGTCTTTAAAGTGAACGGCAATGACTTTGAAGATCGTCTGCTTGAAAGAGGGAACAGGAGGCGGGAAATGCTTCCGGATTCCTACTGGCCCTCAGTGGTTGTGCAGCGGCCACAGTGGTCACCATGGCAACCAGGACACCAGCCAGCAGGAGCGCAGCCACAGACTATGGACAGACGGGGCACACAGGGCCTGCTGGGCCCGCCAGGCCACCGCCCAGCACTGGCGTCGCCACCCCACTACACTTCCAGCCGCACAGCCTGCATGGAGACGTCCTGAAAGAGGCGGCGTGCCGCCTCCGGTGCCCTGGACATGAAACCACTTTGAAGGGGCGGGTGGAGCAGCCCCTTTCCAGTGATGCCGACCCACCAGCTCTTTCACTAACTGGGCCCCTCTGGGCGGGGCAGCACTAACGTTGTCAGAGACGCTGCAGTCCTCGCCTGTTCTGAGAGGGGAGGGAAGCTGGACTCCAAGGCAGAGGACGGTTTTCACGTGGCGGCACTGGCCAAGAAATGGCGGGGTCGGAATCTGAACCCGCCTCGGCCTCTTGTCCAGGTCCCAGGGAAACCTCCTGAGGTCCCTCTAGCTAAGGAAGCACCCCCAATGCACCTCGGAGGCTGGAAGGAGACTCTGGCATGTCTCTCGGGAGTTTCCAGAACAACAGGCACTGCACGGGACCAGGGTGGGGGCCCTGGGCGGGAGGGAGGGAGGACACAAAGCTCAGTCCATCTTCTCAGTGTCTGTCTTCAGGCAGCAGCAGAAGCGCCACCAAACTGTCACCGAGCCACGCCCGCCTCCTGTGCCCTCACCTGCTCCGCTGTGCGGGCCCACCCAGACCCTAAAGCAGGGCTCCGCCCCAGTCGCTTCTTCCACAAGGGCTGTGGCTGTGGGCTGGCATGGGGCTTGGAGAGGCTGGGGCTGCAGGGTGGGGCCCCTGTGGGGTGCAGGCTGCGTTGAAATCTCAGTCCAACTGCGAGTTGCAACCCTAAGGACAGTGGCTGCCTTGCTCCTCCCCGTTCCACAATGTCACTGGGCCCCTCCCCCGAAAACCCAGGAGCCATTGGATCTGCCTCCCCGGCAGGGCCCCTGACAACCTGCAGCCACAGTGCCCGTCAAGCTCAGTCCCTTCAAGACGCTGAGCTTGGGTCCCGAATCAGAGCAAGAGACTGACCCAGCGACACCACACCGAGTGCCAGCCCAGGCTGCTCCAGATGCTCTGGGCAAGGGGAGTCGCCTGCACAATCTTGAGCACTCCCTTATGGGCTGGGCGCTTCTCATCCTCGGGGCTGGTGCAGGGGACATCGAACCACGTGGAGGCTTCGTTTTGTTTTGTTTTGCCAACACCTCACACATTCAGTGGGAGCTGGGCTGGGGTCTACTGTCTGCCTGGGTCACAAAGTTGCACCCCGACTCTCCCAACAGCACCGGCCACCAGGAGATGCCTCAGCTCAGCACCCAGTCAGGTGCACTTGCTTGTTTACTGCTAAATCACGTGCTGATGTCCTCCCCCCGGAGACACGGGGCACACGTGACAAATGCACCTGAAAAGGGGACAACTGGACACAGGGCCGCTCTGGTGGCCCCTCCTGCACCCCATCGCCTCTGCTGCCTGGTGTCCAGGCAGTCCCCAGGGACACTGCGGCCGCCCCATGCCCCTGCCAGCAGGACAGTTTCCTCGAGGCCGAGTGACACATCAGGTCCTTCTCCCACTTAGAGAGCATCCACAGCTCTCGGAAGAAAATGCAAACTTCCAAGCCCCGCGTGATAGGCCTGTCACCTGCCTCTGGGTGCCACGCGGGCCCCGCCCCCTCAGCCCAGGGCTGGCCTGCTGGGGATGCCCTCAACCACCTCCACCCCAGGGAGGCCCAGCAGCACCGGTGGGTGCCCTCGGACAGGCTGCCTGAACCCTGTCCCCAGCAGGCGCCACCCCTGCTCCCGCTCTCGCCTGGCCTCCGCTTCCCCGGAAGCCCCGGGCCTGGCATTTGGGGGAGACGGCAGACAGGCTGCTGCCCAGAGCCGGCCACTCTGGCCCCTCACAGGCGGGGCTGTGCTCATTCTCGAAGGTTCGGAAAACCTGTGTGATTCAGACTAACGATTGCCGGCCGCCTTCTGGAACCGCCCCGCTGCCTGCAGAGGCAGGACTGGCTGTCACAGGCAGTGCCGCCTTCTCGTCAGGGCTGCTGGGGGGCTGTGGGGAGTTTTGGGGGGTTTCCGCAGTGCGGGGCCTCCCAGGGCTGCACGCCAGGGTCAGGGTGTCTCTGCGCTGCCTCCCGGCCAACCATCACCAGGTGTGGGCCGAGGCCTCTCTCACAGCAGCGGTGACAGGTGACTGGCACTTCCCAGCACAGGTTGTCAATTAAACAGAAACTCTAACGGCAATGCCGGTAACAACAGAGAAAAAAGCCCCAGAAATATTCAAGGCCTTTAAGGAGAAAAACGACAGAATCCAGTTGCAGGGCAGAAAAGGCCCACCTGCACGGGTAGATGCCCCGCCTGGGCTTCGAGGAGAGGTCACGACAGACCTGGCTGGTTCTCAGGGGGCACCGCTGCTGGGGAGGGAGGGTGGGCGGGTCAGCACAGGGTGGGCCGGGGCGGGGCCCCAGGAGGCCTCCCTCTGCCCCACCTGCGAGTCGGCCTCGGAGCCACGGAGAAAATGAGTGCCAACAAACATGCCACATTCACCGAAGACTGGGGGACACACGCCGTCCCCGGTGAGGACCGGGGATGCTCAGGCAGCACCGAGTCCTAGGCTGGCTGGGGTGACAGCCTGCATGTGTGCCTCTCACACCCTCGGCATCAGCAGAGACACTGGGAAGTGTTGGGGGCACCCGCCCACCAGATCAGGGGTGGGGGGGCCAAGAAACATGCGGTTGAGACAGGACCCGCACCTCCACCACCGCCTCCCGATGCCCAGGGAGCCACGGCCACGCGCTCGCCACGCCCAGAACGAGGGCAGTCTCAGACAAAGTGAGAAAAGGGGTCAGCAGCCACCAACACAAGGTGACGGTGACGTCAGAAGAGCTGACGCGGAGTTAAAGCTCCTACCAGGAAAACCGTAAGACAGTTACAAGGACCGAAAGTCTTGGTGAAGAAACAGAAGGCAGAGAGCCACGGGGCGGGAGGGTGGGGGCGGCGCTGCCCAAGCCCAGCAGTCACGGCCTCTGGGTCTCGGCCGGATTAGAAGGGCTGGGTGAAGGAAACTCGAAGACTTGGCTAAAAACGTCCTGACTTTGGCAGCAAGGTGACCCTGCAGGCGGGTGAGCAGGGCCCAAGGGGGCAAGCCCGAAAAACCCGCACCGACCTCCTGAAGACGGAAGACGGAGAAGACGTCTCTGACGCAGCCAGAGAGAAGAGACAAAAGCAGCTCAGAATTCAGAAGCCGCTCTGGGAGCTGGAGTCTGGGCAGGGGTTCTCGGATGTGCCACTGAGAGCCTGCTCCATGTGAGAAAAACAGTCAGCACACGGTGAGCTTCCCCGACGTTGAGAGCGGAGAGCCAAAGCATGCGTGGGGCCGAGGGCTCATCGGGACAGCTGAAGGACTCCCACAAGCCAGCAACAACTCCACAGTCAACCAGACAAACACGAAGAGGCTCTTCCCTGATGGGGCACCGGAGAAGACTTGCAGCAGTGCCGGTGGTCGGCGACGCCAGCGAAGCCCCAGCCGAGGCTCTGCTGCACGCCTGTCAGCGGCCCAAGTGACAGACAGTGACACCGCCAGACGTGGGCGTGGGGACACGGGATCCCGTACACCATGGTGGGCACGGAAAGGGGCTGTTCCTTACACTAAACGCACGCAGATGACACAACTCAGCACCCGCACCCTGGCGTGCATCCTGGAGAAGCGGCGCCTCTGTCCACTCGGAGGCTGCACGGCACGTTCCCAGCGGCTCCTCTGCAACGGCCCCAACCGCAGTCAGCCTGGAGCGTGCCCCGTGCGTGAGGGTTACGGGCGGGGGGCAGCCCTCCACCCGGTGGAGCACCGACCACTCGGCAGTAAAAGGGAGTGGACCACTGTGCACACGGCAGCTGGACGAGGCCAGGACGCTGGGCCCAAAAAGAGCCCAACTCACAGGGTCACAGGACCCACGCACGTGGCACTCTCCACATGACTGACTGGAGCCATGGAGCCCAGGCCCCTGGTGGCTGGGGTTGGGGGGACCTGGGCAGAACTCTCTGTGGCGGTGGGGCCGTGTGGGCCCTTGTGGCAGCAGGTGGCAGCTACACTTGCATGTGTAGAAGAGAGACAACCGCACGTGCTTGCCATTGTCTGCCTCTGGGCTGTGACATGGCCCCACCACCACCTGCGCGGTCCCTGGTGAGGGAGACGGGGCGAAGCCCAGGGGCCTCTCCCGGTGTGTTTGCGGCCGTCTGTAAATCCCGCATCATTGCACACCAGTGGCTGCAAACAGACAGGAACTTTCTCTGCTGACCATTCCAAAGTTTAAATAGCCAGCATATGAAACTAATAAGGCAGGCAGAGTTTTGTTTTTTTGTTTTTAAAGCCACAAATTTACTGGGATAAGTTACCTGGACAAGGTATCGGATTATGAACCAGACGTGACACTTATTAACTGAGGGGCCCAGGGAGTGGGCTGCTCCTCAGTAAGTGTTCGCCATGTTCCGTTGGCTCACCCTGATTTTAAAATGAAATCTCGGTCTGAGTTCTGCAGAAGTCACAGAGCTATGACCATGATTTAAAAATAAGAGTCACTTCTTGTCACCTGGCAGTGACCAGAACCGGAGCAGTGGCCACACCCTCCCCGCCTCCACGCACATCAACCCCCTTTGGGTCAGTCAGCACGGCCCACCGGCTCCTGCAGCAGAGTCCAGCCATCAGCACCTGTGAGCGCCCTCAGGGGCGCAAACAGAGGGAAGGCTCGCCTGAGACCCAGCAGGCCAGCGAGGTAAGGGGACAGAGACCCTGGCAGGACAGAGAGAAGCCAGGCAGCTGGCACACCAAGTCAAACAGACACAGCCACTTCCGAGGTGACAAGTCTCAACTCAAGCTCAGAGCAGTGGTTTGCTTCTGCCCCCTCTCAGCGTTCTTCCCCAGGGATGGGTGGGCTGGTCCGACCACCTGCCGGCAACGCCCACTCCTGGGAGGCACCGCCTCCCTCTTCTGGAGTTCCTGCTCGGGAGGCGACCTCTGTGTCTCAGAGAAGTGGCCGGTCCTCAGCCTGGACTTTCCACAGCCACCCCCTGCCAGCACTACACGCAAAGCAGATGCCCGCGAACGGCCCTCGTCACATCTCCACTGAAAGCAGCCGTGTGTCTGAGACAGGAACCGGACGCCAGGATGAGGGACCTGGAGTGTGGGCTGGTGGAGGCGGCAGGGCCTGGCCATCGGGCGTGGCCGTGTCTGGACTGCCCT
The DNA here is from genome assembly GCA_004024845.1 of Tonatia bakeri. Classification (NCBI taxonomy): domain Eukaryota; kingdom Metazoa; phylum Chordata; class Mammalia; order Chiroptera; family Phyllostomidae; genus Tonatia; species Tonatia bakeri. The sequence continues at coordinate 27,354 of PVIA01000665.1, read as the reverse complement.
GCCCCCCATACTGCCCCCTGTACAAGGGCAAACAAACCAGGGGCTGACAACAGTCCAGCACGGACTGTCAGCCTGACTCCAGACGACCGCCGACGGCATCCTGCTTGTGTCCTCTGGTGCTGGCCCCCGACTCCAGGCGCAGCACCCAGCACCCCTCCATACATGCAGCTCCTCTCCTGGAGCCTGGGGTCTGTCAGCTGCCCCTGCAGGCCCCGCCTTGTTCCTGACCCGAGTGCATGTGGAACCGGGTCCGCCTTCGTCCAAGGCCCAGTTCACACCCCTCCTCCCGGAGGTTGAAGGCTTCCCTGTCTGCACGTCTGCACCCGACGTCCTGGGCCTGTGAGGGAACCCAGCCCGCCACAGCCCCAGCCATGTGGCCTGGCCCCCTCTGTAAAGTGTGGTGACGCCATACCCGTCCTCCAGGACGATGGTGACAACTGCACCCTGGGGGGAGATGCACTGGCCCAGTGCCCACAACAAAGGCCAACGCACACACACAGATGTACACAGTGTGCACAGACCGGCACGGGTTTGTGTGTGCCAGTCTTCTCTCACCAAGCGGCCGCCGCACAGCGATCCGAATGCAGGCAGCTGTGGACGCTGACTGCACTGCCTGCCTCCTCTGCAAACCTCCCACCCTCTCCACCTGCCGCATCTTCCTCTGTCCAAGGTCCTGCCCTCCTCCATGTCCAGACTGGCCTTCTCTTGCGATAGCAGCTGCTAGTTGCTCACCAAAGTCTGTCTCTTCTGCTGGGGCACGTGGCTCAGTGGCATTTCCCAGCATCCTGTGCAGTCCCATGTGCCACGGAGACTGGTTCTCATGGAGGGAATGTGAGGGGTGAAATGAACCACAGCCGGCCCAGTGCCGTGGAGAGGGGCGTTTCTGTCCTCCTTCTGGCCCCCCTATGAGGCGAATGTTGGACCTCGTGATGTTGTCCCAGAGGCTGCTTACACCATCCTCATTTTTTTTTATTCTTTTTTCTTCTTCTGATTGGTTATGTTTTTCTTCCTTATGTTCCAAATCATTGATCTGAATCTCGGCTTCATCCACGCTACTGCTGCTTACCTGTAAATTGTTCTTTATTTCAATTAGTGTATTCTTTGTTTCTGACTGGGTCTTTTTTGTGCTGCTGAGATCTCACTGAGTTCCTTGGGCATCCTTATAACCAGCGTTTTGAACTGTGCATCTGATCGCTTATCTCCATTTCATTTAGCTCTTTTTCTGGAGCCTTCATCTGTTCTTTCATTTGGGCCGTGCTTCTTTGTCTCCTTGTTGGCTGCCCTGTGTTTGTTTCTGTGTATTAGGTAGAGCTGCTTTGACTCCGTCTCGGTAGTGTGACCTAATATAGTAGGTGTCCTGCAGGGTTCAGTGGCACAGCCTCCATCACCAAGCTGGGTGCTCAAGGTGCACCCTTTCTGTGGGTTGAATACACTCTCCTTTTGTAGTTGAGCCTTGGTTGCTGTTGGCAGGTCAATGGGAGGGATTTACCCAGGTCAATCACAGCTGCCAGGACTGGCTGTGACCACTGACCACCAACCTCCACCCTCTGTGGGGGATTAGCTATGGGGGGGCAGGGTGGTGGTGCTCCAACATGATCTGTGACTGTCCACGGGGTGCGCAGGCTCTGGGGCTTCCTGGGTGGTACAGGCCAAGGTCAGCCCTATTTGTTTTTTTCTCCGGGGCCATCCCACCTGAGCTGTAGAGTGATCTGTGATGGCTGCTACTTGTGCTGGGCTTGCAGGTTCCCAGGTGAAGCCAAGCTGTGAACCTAGGCTGGCTGCTGCAGTGCTGGGCCTGAGGCTCACTGAGGCCAGCTGCCGCTTATTTGAGAGGATTTAGGAAATTGTGCAGTTTGAGCCAAGACCAGCCATTCATATGGAAAAGCAGCTTGGGTGGGACCCCAATTGGGTGGGGCGGAGTCTCTGGGGGTCTCCGAGTGGGTCAAACTGTTAGGTTGCAAGAGTCTCAAATAGGGCACAGCCCCTCTGTGCCCCCAGGCCCCCATCAGGAGTGGGAGGAGGGCTCAGAAAAGGGACAGTGGCCTCTACTTCAGTCCCTCCCTGTGCACCACTGGTGCCTTTCAAGCTGCCACCTGGTGCTGGAGCTCAGAGGGGGAAGAGTCTGAGTAGGTAAGTCCATGGGCGGGTTCTTTAAGAGGAACTGTTTGGGCCTCCAGCAGTTTCTTCCACTGACTCAATCCCTGCTGGTTTTTGCAGCCAGAGTTGTGGGGACTTATCTTCCTGCCACTGGAACCCTGGGCTGGGGGGCCTGGTATGGGGCTGGACTCCTTCCTACCAAGAGATCCCTCCTGAAATTTTATCCACCACACGTGAGAGAGGTCCTACCAGTCTGGATGGATGTGGTTTCATTCTCGTGGTTGTCAGACTTCCATGCAACTCGATTTCTGACATTCCTGAGTGACGGCTGTTCTGTATTTTAGCTGTAATTTTGATGTGGTTGTGCAAGGAGGTGAGCCGTGTCTGCCTAGGCTGCCATCTTGACCGGGAGGGTTTTTTTACAATGTAATTTTTAAAAGTTGTTTCTTTTGCCTGTTTTTCCCTTGGGCATCAGAATGTCCCTGGCACCACCTGTGCAGCTCACAGGGCGCTGAGCCCCAGGAGCCCATCTGTGCTGTCAGGGAGAGTCACCTCGCCTGCCACATGGGTGAGTGGCTGAGGATGCGAGGGGCCCCCGGTGACTCCACAGTGGGGGTCACGGTTGCGTGGTGGAACCTCACTGCCCCCCACGTTCAAACCTAAGGCATAATAAGCAATATAAATGTTTTTAAACCATGAATTAAAACTTTGTTGTGGCAAAATTAACCAAGAGTTCACAACTAACCAAATTTAAATTCGGAAACTCCTTGGTTTCGATGCAGCAGACCCCACGATGCCTGGCAGCTGCGCACCTCTCAAGTAACAAGCTGTGCCGTGTTTGTGGGTGAAAGCAGGGTCCTCAGGGGCGGTCGGTGGTGGTGCCGGGGTCCAGTCGGAGCTTAGGCCCTCGCCGACAGCCTAGCTAGGGCCTCTGCGGTGGTCTGCTCCACTCGGCCTGCTCAGCCTCCAACTCATCTGCACACAGTTACTGAGTACTGCGAGGTGCCTGGCCCCCTTCTAAGAACAAAATGAACGACAGCTTCTCCTAGAAGACAGGCCGTGCCCTGGTTGAGGAGGCACATGAACATGGCAATGAACTCGATGCTGCAGGAGAGGAGTGAGAAGGATGAGGTGGAGCCCGGGAGAGAGAGCAGGACCTGGTCGGAGGTGGGGGGGGGGGATTGGCTGGGCCCTGCCGGAGGCAGGAGTGGGGAACGCACGGGCCGGACCAGCCTGACAGAGGCGCTGGGGATGCAGGGTCCAGGCCCAGTGCCAACCGCCACCGAGTGCCCCTCTGCTCACTCCTGGGGGTCAGTACTTTCTGCTGGCCTCTCTTCTAGATGCTGCACATGACCACCACCCACGCCCAAACTAGCCAAGAGGGAGAAGCCAGGAGAAGCAGCCCCCTCTGTGCCCCCAGCCCCCCACCAGCACCCAAACGCCAGGCGGGGAGCCGCCCCCATGGAAACACTGGGGAGAAAATGCTTCCCCGGGTCACACGGAAGTTGAAGTGAATACTACTGAGGGCAAATTGCTATGTTTTTATTACACCAACTTATTACACTTTGGTCACTTTCGATGTCATTCTCTCATGAAATTCCTCATTAAACTGGAAAAAAAAAAAAGACTGGATAACTTAAGGTCCCGTTAGATTGTAACCCGTCCCACCTTCCCCAAGGGAGCAGTCCTTCCCGCTTCAGTTCACTAACCGCCCCCCACCCCCGCCCCAGTCCCCCCCACCCCCCAGTCCACAGCCATTGATGAAACAGAAGCGCCTTCAGTCAGGAAGGGCCAGCCTTCCCAGCCGGGCGGGCGGGAGCCAGGACGTTCGCTGGCGACCAGACAGTGTTTACAGAGCGGGGGCGGGGGACCACGCACTTAGAGACCTCTCTGCCTGCTGGGTAGAGCCCCAAACAAAACACGGAGAGCAGAATCAGCACCCAGCGGAGTCTGAAAAGGCTTTTATTTGGTTTAAGACTCGGGCCTTCAAAGCCGAAGAGCTCAGATCCAGGAAAGCCCAGGCTGGGCGGGAGGGAACGCCTTCGGTTAATCCCTGCGGTCCGGGCAGCCCCTCCCCCACTCGCGGAGGCTGGAGAAGGCGGGGAGAGCGGCCTCCATGGCCAAACGGGGCTCTCTCCGCAGCAGACGCCTGCGCTCAGGGACGCGCACGGGTGGGGAGAGGGCGGCCTTGCCCAAGCAGGCGGGGTAGGGGTGGGGGGAGCAGAAGAAGAGTCCCACGGACTGCTGTTAAGACCACCGCTCTAGCGCACAGTCCCAAGTCTGGGTGTACTTGGGGAATCGCCCGTTTGGGAAAACTGGGCCGTGAAACAGATTGACAACACTGAACAATGGCGCAGGGAGAGGGCAGGTTTCAGCCGCCTAGGGGCGCCGGACTGGCGTAATTGTCATGTAAATTACATTCGGTCCCCTGGGTTTCTCCCCTCGGCCAGGGGCCTATTCATCAGGATGGTTTTCTCCGAAACAAACCAACCCCCCCCCCCCAAAAAAAAGAGCCAGACACTCTTGCCGGTGCACTCCCTGCCCTGACAACCGGCTCGAGGCCGCAGTCCCCACCGAGTTCTGCCTCCTGGAGGGTCTGAGTGGCCCCGTCCACGGTGCCCTCGGGCTTGATGAAGCCAGCACAGACCAACGCAGTGCACACATGGCACGGGGGTCTGTGCCTCGGCCCACCCAGCACCTGCTGCCCTCAGGGGCCCAGGCAGGGCTGCCAGCTCAGGCCCAGTCCTCAGCTTCACGAAGACACTGCGGTGGAGTCCAGTGAAGGTGCGAGGCAGGGAAGTTACTTTCCGCATGAGGTCATGTCCCCAGCGGTTGTACTATGTGTTCAAGTTCAAATACAACTCCTTGTAGACCCTGCAACATCGACAACATTGACAAGTGCCAGAGCGGCAGGGATCTCTGCAGCCCCCAAGGGGCCTCACTGGGGAGGATGGCTGGTGCGAACGGCAGGCCAGTGGGCAGGCCTCCCAGGCCAGCCTGGGGGCCACCAGCCTGGACCACGGGGTCAGAAGGGGCCTCACCCCTGGTCACACAGTCCCCGATGCCTGCCCCATGATCCCTCTGACCTGGGGGTCAAGGACCCTCTAACATTTCTGGAAACAATGCTGAACCACTAGAAACCCCATTCTGCGTTTGGATACCATGAGTGTTCTCTGACCTGGCCGCGAGTCGGGGCAAGGGAAGACACGTGGAGAGGGGCACCCCCCAGAAGAGAGGTGGGAACCACAGCTGTCCCTCCTGGCCTGCCAGCCACCCGCAGCGTGCGGAGCCCTGCTGGGCACCCCCTTCCCTCTAGCCTTCCCCGCTGGGGAGGGCCACGGGGGGGGGGAGGGAGCTCCTCCCCACCCATTGGAATAGACAGGAGCACAGAAGAGGTGCTTTCAAGTCCCTGAGCGAGGGGACAGTCACCTGCAGCTATGAACTCCCAAACACGCAGTTTCAGCTCTGGCTCCGTGTGTGTGTGTGGGGGGCTGACACAGGAGAACACGGAATGGCTTGGAACGGCTGCCACAGTCAAGGCTGTGGGGAGAGGCGCGTGGCGCTTCCCTCGGGCGCACGTTCGTGCTCCCCAACTTCCGCGAGCATGGGTTTTCGGGAAGTGCCGAGAAGTCTGAGACAGCAAAGCCCAGACAAAGAGCAGAAAAGCTAAAGTGTACTTTTCTTTTGCTTTCTCTTAAAAACTGGCTCCTCCAAACACAAACAGCACTGAAGAATTCTGACTTTTAAGCCGTTTTGTTGTTTTGAAGATTACTTATTTTTGGTGGCACCTCGACATCACTGTTAGTTATGTCGGTCTGGAACTCGTGGCGAGCGCCCAAACCAGCGAGTGCCCAGGCAGCACTGAGAGATGGGGCATCTTCTCTCGTTGGGCGGTGTCATGGCACACGCAGGTTCTAGCTAGCGCCACGAGCCCCGAGCAAGCGCCACGTGCCGAGACCAGTTTTCTCATCAAAGTGTGACGAGCACAGGGTGGGAGGAGGACTGAGGGGCAACTGTGTTTACTTTGAGAGGGGGGGAAGGGAGGGAGGGCGTGAGGGAGAGAAACACAGAAGGGAGAGAGAAGCACCGGTCAGTGGCCTCTCCTACTCTCCCCAACTGGGGACAGACTGGGAATCGAACCAGCAACCTTTAGCTTTGCGGGACGACAGTCCAACCAGCTGAGCCACACCGGTCAGGGCTCATTTTGGATAGATGAGTTCTCCAAAGAAAAGTTACTGACTTCTGGCTTTTTACCCATTTTTTTAAGTCATCTTGTCAAGAACACGTCATCCCCCTGGCCCCCCGATGACAGAGAACAGACGGATCACGGCTCTGGAAGCACCGGGAGATGAGGGCCGAGAGGGTCGTCGCACCAGGTCTCAGCGTCACGGGTCAGAAGAAGAAACGAGCACGAGCGTCCAACCCCCGAACGTTGGGCAACAGTTCAGTCCCTGCGAGGGTGGCGGTCTGCTGGCAGATGAGCCACCAGAAGAATGAGCAGCCCTGGAACACGGGCTGAGGGCGTGACGAGGACGCCTGGCACACGCCGCACGTGAGGGTGGCAGGTGACGGTGCTAGGTGGCGCGGCGACGCCAAGACCCACGGGCTCAGAGGCACGAGCACACAAACCCCTATCCTGCTCGGGTCACAGCACCTTAATGCAGGGCTGGGGGAGGGGCCCCGGTGAGCCTAGCCCTTCTCCTGCCGACCCCCCCCCCCCCCCCCCCCCCCCCCCCCCCCCCCCCCCCCCCCCCCCCCCCCCCCCCCCCCCCCCCCCCCCCCGCATGGCCCTCCTCAGCACCCCGGTGGTGGCCACGCCTCGCCGGGAGGCAGTCAGCTCGAGGCGCTGCGATGCTCCCACCCCGTCTCACTCCTGACCCCAGGTGCCTGTGGAGCAACCCCAGTCCCTCCGCAACAAGGTCATAATGACAGCAGTGATGGCAACGGTGGGGCGGGCACGCGGTGAGCACGCCTGTGCGCCCACACCGAGGTGAGCCCTATGACACACCACCTTCGGTTTGCCAGAGCCTCCCAGTTACCCCAGAAGTGGGCCGTGCGCCCACATGGGAGGAGGAGGTAGGCGCCTGAGGTCTGCTCCCTCGCCCAAGGGCGCCGGCTGGGAGGCGAAGCCACAAGTGCCAGAAGTTACTCTTTAGCCAGCTGTTTTTGCATTCGGATCTGTCGCTTGTTCATTCATCTTGCCAACTATTTACAGGGTGTCCCTGACGTGCCACGCAGATTGGCAGGTACCAGGGCTGCAGGAGTAAACCCAGGAAAGCAGAGTCTCCACCCGCCGTCCCCGACACTCAGAGTGACGCAGGTAAACACAACTACCAGCTCCTACGGGGACAGCGGGACGGCTGGACGGGAGCCCTGGGTGCCCAGGGGTGCTGCCCGAGGGACCCCACCTCAGAGAGGCATCGTGGAGGCTGATTTAAAGAAGTGGCTTTTCGGCAGCAAAGCTATATTTGCTCTGAGACGCCTCCTGGGCATTTCTGGTCAGACTCGGAACAAGAGGGGACCTCACTACAGTATTTACTCCGTGTTCCTTGGAGGCTCTAGGCCATTCAACAAGACAACGAAAAGAAATGAGACGTGCAGTAGTGAAAGAGAAAGACAAAATAATTTTTATTTGCAGATGAAGACCGTGACCTAGAAAACCCATGGGAAGAGTGAATCAAAAACTGTTACTAAAAACCAGCGTGACTGGATACAAAGTTAGTGTTTCACTGGCGGCACTGATTCGCAATAGTAACTTTCTGATGACAAAGGGAAAGCAATGACCTGTTGTGCAGAAGCCTGACAGCCCCGAACCAGCCATCCGCTGGCCTCCTCAGGGGATACCACGCATCTGAGCAACTCTGTGAGGGGGCGCACGGCCCCCTGCCAGCAGTTCAAAGATGCTCAGCCTGAATCTAACCAGGATTTTGTCAAGTGAGATGAGTCTAAATTAAGAGACATCCAGTAAAATAACTTCTTTCTTTTAAAAATGTCAAGGTCAATAAAGACGAAGGAAGGCTGAAGAGTTGTCCCAAGGTCAGGAGACAGGAGAAAGGACTACCGAATGCACGGCTCCACGCTGGGCAGGGTGGAGACGCCACGGGGACGCCAGCAGGACCGGTGGGGACAAGTGACACAACTGGACTGTGGGCTGGATGGGAGCGTTGTGATCATGTGACACGTCCTGAGTGTGATAAGGGGGCTAAGGACACAGAAGTGTCCTTTCTCTTAGGAAACCTGTTGTGGTGTCACGTTCCCGTGGGAAAGGGGCACGACAGACATGACCTGCCCCCAAACACCACGCACACCCTGAAAGCACTCATGCAAACATCGTGGAATGTCAGGAATTGATGAATCTGGGCAGAGAAGGTCCAGTAATTATTTACACTAGTCTTGAAACTTTTGGGGAGCTTAAATTTTTTCAAAATGGGAAGTTCAAAGTAATAAATTAGTATTATAAAGCCCACATCGAAAGAAAGAAAGAGAAAGAAAGAAAAGAAAAGAAAGAAGAAAAACCAGACATGCACACCCAGAGTCCACCCTTCTGCATGAAAGCACTTTGGAACGCAGAACGCAAGGAGAGTGGACCACGCTCAGGCCCACCCTGCAGACAGACACAGAGACCGAGGGTTGGACAGAACACATCACAAACGCAGGGCTCCACACAGAGGACTCAGGCGGCGGAGGCCGTGGTGATCTCAGTGCGATGTGTCCACGGGCGAAGGTGGACAGTCCGAGCCGGGGTGTGCGCACTGCTTCTGGGAGCGTTTTAGGGTTAGGGACACGCGGTCTGTCTCAACTGCACAGCCAGGCAGCATCTAAGTGTGGCTGTTCCAACAAAACTTTATTTATAAAAACAAGAGTCTGGCAGGACTTGGCTCACAGACTGTACTTTGCTGATAGGATCTAAATGGGGCCAAGCTGGGCTCGTCGGTCCCCAAAGGTCTCCCCCTCTCCCTGGCACCTGGCCCTCTCCTGGAGGGGCCCTGCACCCAGCTCTGGCCACGGGCACACGAGCAGAGTTAGAGCTGCCACCTCTGGGCCTGCCCACAACAGCCCCCCCCCCACATAGACCTGGGGCAGAGCCAGCTGTCCAGGCAGGGGGAGGTGTCACCAGGTCTAGGTCTAGGGCTGGGGCTGGGGCTGGCCCTGCCCCCGATTTCTACTGAGTAGAAATACTGATTTTGGAACTTTCCTTGAGCAAGAGGTTGGTATTTCTCTAGAAGTGCCAGCAGCCTACAGAAGATTATACACAGGGTCCAGGATATTAAAAAAAAAAAAAAAAAGCCCATTTTTTATTACAAAATCATATGCATATAATTCTGTAACACAACACTATCACACTCAAGCATACCATAGGACATTTTAGGTGAAATGTCCAAATTGAAAGTATAAATTATTGCACCCACACTATTACCCTACCCACCACCCTCAGGCAGGCGCTGCTTCTGCCGGACACCGCATGAGCGAGCATTCGCTCGGTTGTGCCGAGCGTCTCCTGAGTGCCTGGAGTCATGCTGGTACCGCGCACGCGACCCTGTGTCCTTGTGGGACTCACGGCTTCCTGAGGGGACAGACACTACTGCACAGTCACACCACAGAGTGGCCAACCGCACTGACAAATGCCACTGTGATGAACAGGTGTCCGCGCAGATGGCAGGCAGGGCCAGGCAGGCACACGCACCACACACGCGCTGGTTTACAAAGGCCTGCAGACGTTCGCTGGGACAGAGACCACGGCACTGCTGGGCAGGCGCTGGGCGTGCACAGAGTCCCTTAGCACCCAGCACGCACCGTGAACCCAGGCTGCAAAGGGCCCTGGGGATTTTTTTGAATCCCACCCCTACAGCAAGTCTGGATCTCCCCTCCATCTACCACCTGCAGGAACCATCTCTCAGGTCCCTCGCTCTCCCCTGGGCTTCCATAAGTAGGTGGTAAGGGGACATGGGGGCCTGCACTCTCACTAGTCTATGTCCCGAGGGCAAAAACCAGAGACCTCGGTCAACCTAAACAGCAACAAGAGACCTCCAGCAAGACCTGGGCCATGGGTGCCCCCGCACACCCATGGCTGCAGACAACTTTATTTTGTGGGTCTGCCAGAGGCCCCTGGGCCAGACCACGTGTGCTCGGTCTTTCTCAGCGGTCAGCAAAGTGCAGGAATGGCACTTGTGCCTGGAGGTGGAAGGGGTCAACCGAGGCGGTGGCCACACCCAGGAACCCCGGGGCTCCACAACCTCTTCGAGGACACCTGGCACGGCAGCCGCACGTGCAGCCATTTAAATTAAATTAATTGGAAAACAAAATTCAGTTCTTCAGACACATTAGCCACACACAACCGGTAACACAGAGAAGTCAGATCACTGGGGAGAGGTGGGGAGGGGCCTGGGGAGACGTTGTTGAGGGCAGCCTAGGACGGGGCTGGCCGAGAAGCCGAACGTCTCCAGAGCACCCTGAATTGTGGGCAAGAAGATCTGAAATAAAAGGGCTCACTGGTTCTCTTGGGCTCCCCTCTTCCTCGAGGACACCCGGATGGCCGTGCTGTATGGACGGTATTTTGGATGGAAGGAGTTCCGAGCGTGGCCCAGGGTTGGGCAGGGTTGTTCCTCTCTGGGGGTTCTAGGGGGGCACACTGTGAGGCAGCTGCCTACCATTCTTGCAACGCTGTGCAGCTTTTGTATCTTACGTTTAGTCTGTAAACTGACCCTACAGAAATAAGATTATTAAAAACTAACAGGGGGAATGCTTAGGAGAGAACCCAGGTGTTAGAGTTTAGTCTTGATTGATGGGCTTAAGTAACCACTGCAAGTGGAAAGCTGTTATTCCAAAACTGTGAAACTTCTGAGTAGACTCCTTTCCTTTACCGCCAAACCTCTGCCTCCGGGTTTTTGCTTGGACGGCGGCGGGCAGCGGGACCCCCACTGCTCTGCGTCCACTCCGGGGTGGTGCAGGCACAGAACAGTGCTCCCTGCGGCAAGTCCAGAGCTCTCTGTGGGACCCCTGCTGGCGAAGCCCGGTGTGAGCAGGCGGGGAGACTCTGTCCACACCACAGTTCACAGGGATAAACACCGCCGCTAAGAAAGCTGACTGCTCCCGCCGGCAGGGAACCAGGCCAGGCTGCGATGTCCCTGGTCTGTACGGAACCCAGGCGGGTGGAGGTGGGGAGGCAAGCAGCCTGGGGTGACTCACTGTTCCCAGCTTCAGGGGCACACCTGCCAAGCAGACGGGACTTTTACGTACCACAGGGTGGGGAGGGGGGCACAGGCCCCCGCAGCTTTTCTGCCACAGCCTGCTGCTGCCTCCAGCCCATCCGCTCGGCCCCGAGTTTCATCAGATTTCACTTGAACATTCTTTCCAAAGCGGTTTGGAATTATTTCTCACTGCCCCTCCTTGCAGCTGTAGTGCCCTGGCCACATCTAGGAGGCCCCCATACTTCGTCAGCCAACTACAGCCCAGGCGTTTCTAGAAGGCTCTCTTAAGCCCGGCCTGCCCGTGCACATGCTGCTCTGGGCTGGAACCACATGTGCTCACCGGTGCAGGCGAGTCAGCCTCCAGTGGCTCCTCCCTGCAGCTCCCTGCGAGAAGCAGCTCTGCCCCCCACCCCCCACAAAGGCGTGGCTCAGAGTTCCAACAAGAAGCTGTGAAATGGTTCTTGAACCCTGCAAGCTGCCCCCAAACCCAGAATGTCTGTGAGACAGAGCCGTGCAGCCTGAGGGGGAAGGGGTGGGGCACGGAGCATGCCCACTGTGACAAGGTCCGTTTGGAAGGTGAGCATCTGTTCTTGTGACAAATCTCAGAAAGCAGAGCTTTCTCAGAATAGCCAGGAGATCGTTTATCCTCTGTGAAATACAGATTCATCGTGAGGAGGGAGAGACAGAAAGCTATCCAGAGAAAAATGCCAGCCTGGGGAGGGAGAGCGTGCATGCTCAGCTGAGCGGTGCCGTCCTTCAGAAGTGTGCCTGGATGGGTTCAGGAAAGATCCCAGCGAGGGCTCTTCCACCAAATCTCATTGTCAGGGCATCCTTGAGGACTGGCAGGGCTCCGTGTGCCCCTCTCACCCTGCCTTTCTCCCGGTGGCCCCACAACTGTGGCTGAAGGGAAAAGGTGGGGCTGGCATCTGGGAACTGGGGGGGGGGGTAGGAAAAAGGCCGCCGCACCCTACCTGGTTGTGGGGAAATAACAAGTAATTGACAGGATGGGGAGCTCCATCTGAAATGATTAAGAACCAACATGCACAAGGCACTAAACCGAAGCCAAATTATGTCACCAGATGCTGATAAGGCCAGTAACTACTATTACACGGCTTCTTTACTTCCATGAAAACACCGTGCGTCACTCAACTTTTAAAGCAAATTTAACGATTACAGCATATGGAAAAGCCCAATCCTTTAGGTGAGCGATGCACTCCAAATGAAAGACGGAGCAACGGACTTGACTGTGACGGTTCAAAAAGGCAGGCGATGTGGCCCAGGCAGCACCCCAAAGCGAACCTGTAAGAACTACCAGCTGCGGAGTCTGAGAGAGGTGTGGAGCCCAAGCGTGCTGTCCCAGCAGCACTGAGGCGCTCCTCGCGGGGGCAGCGACGTCCGCGCCGGAGGCTGGGTTTTCTCCGCACATGCACCCAAACCCTCGGGCCAAAGAGCAGAGGCAGCGATGAGAGGCCAGCTACCTCCTGTCCTCCCAGACAGTCGAGACTTTTACGAAAAACGAACACCTTCTAAATTTCTTTTCTCTTGGGAAATAGTTAATTTTCGTAAAATGCTGTTTTTGAATAGGTTTACAATGGTTATTTTGAATAGGTTAGTTTCTAATATGGGGAGCACGACAAACCAACCCCCCCGTCAACTAGAGCTCAGGCTCCTGCCCTGAGCAGCTGGAGCCTTGAGGGAATACACGCAGGTGGACGATGCCCAGAGGGAACCGTGGGCTCTGGGATGCGGGTGGGGGGTCAGAGGCAGCCCCTAGCAATGCCAGGCCCCTGCCGGGGTGCGCTATCTGCCCCGCAGGGGCGCGCTATCTGCCCCGGGCCAGGCAGCCATGGAGGTCTCAGCGGGGCGCCGGACCCCCTACACACATAGTGGGAAGGTGGGGCCTCTGAGGAGACACTCGAGACAGAACGCTACAGATGGCCGAGAGCAAGAAGACATGTCTCCAGCCGTCTCCTTCCCAGGCATCTCCTCCAAGAGGGAAGCCACATGGCCGGCAGCTCCTGCCTGGATGCTGAAGTGTGACATCCCAGTAAAGCAGACCCCACACCGGGACATCCTCCTGTGTCCGAGGAGATCCCGTGAGGTCCGTGGTCTGGAAGTGGGTCCCGTGAGGCCCAAGGGGGCCGCCACGGCAGGTGCCAGCATACCAGCCAGGACACATGGTGCTCCGAGCCTCGGGCCCAACCACACCCAACACGCCCGCTGGTTCCCTGTGCACACCCACAAGGTACGTTCACACATACACATCCCATTGTCCTTCTTTTTTAATCACCTGCAACACGGGACCAGAAAACTAGAAACTCCTGAAAAATGAGAGTAGCAATGAGCATTAAACCACAAAGTCTCTCAGTGAGTCACAGTGTGAAGGTCTACTTCCAGGAAACTAGAGCGAAAGCATTTTATATAATCCTCTCACTTTACTATGAAATGCTTTAAATGTAGGGTAATTGTGGAAACGAGGCATTGCTATAATTGGGGTGTCATTAACTCTGCAAGTTGATCCCCTGACACCCACAAAACGCACCCACAGCAAAGAGTACATTTCTGGGTGTCCAAGCCAGCCGCTTGCCTTTCTTTTCAGGACGCAATTCAAATGTGGCTGGGGCTTTTTCAGAAACCTAACGAGGACACCGTGGGAGCTGTCCCCATCACCCTCCTGGCCCTGGCCAGGTCCTGTCCCCTCGGCAGTGACAAAGGGTTCAGCAAACGAACTGCAGTTCAGTCGCACACAGACTACACGACGGACATCCTCCTCCTCAGAGACGGGTTTCTAGAACATGCTACAAATCGTCTTGGATGGGTGATCAGCCCAAACTCTGCAGGTGAACTAACTACACGCCAGAGAGTGGTACCTGCCATAGTACCAGCTTCCAGGGACCGGCTCCCAATTTGCTACATTCTTGGGAGCCTTCCTAAAGTAAATTTTGAACAGGACCACAGCCTCACTTCGAGCAAACACAGGCGACACGCAGTAACTTCCCACTGGCAAAAGCCCCCAGCCTGACGCAGCTCTGGAGAGAGCGGCCGCCTCCTGTCTTGCCCCAGCAGGCCGGACTCGCACTGGCACAGGTTTGCGCACACGGCAGCCCCTCGCTGGAGCTCCTGGTGCGGTCCTGCAGAAGATACCGCCGCTCCAGGCCAGCCGCAGCTACCTCCCGCCTGAGCTTGGCTTCCGTGGGAGGCTCTTCCGCCCAGGCTCAACTTCGTCCCCTCCGCTCCCAGCACCGCCCTGTCCGGGTGTCCGGCGGGCCAGGCTGCGCATGCGCCCGCACAGGTTGCAACACATCAACACCGCACGGCCATCTTGCCTCGTCATAGTTGTTTTCTCCCCATGGGACTGCCCGCACAGTCTCTCTGGCACATCTAATTTCGGCCCCGGAAGCAGGCTCATCTGACACCCTCTCTGGTCCAAGAGCAAACCCGGCTCGGCCAAGTGCCCACCCCTGGTCCGACCGCCCAGCGCGGTGGCATCAGGTCTGCAAGGGCCTGGGGGAGGGGGGACAGGGTGCACTGGGCCCGCACCTGCTGTCTTCACTAGGTCTAAGGCCCTTCCCAATCAATTTCAATCTAATAACTGCTTGTATGAAGGTTAGTAATTTGACATTCTTTGAGTGACCAGTTGAAACAGTAACGAGAAACCATGTTCTATATGTTTTCAGAGGGCCTAAAACAATGACTTACGGAGTAAAAGCTTTGGGGATTACCATGAATCACAGTTCATCACGGCCCGTGTGCAGGAGCCGCGAGCCGAGCCGTAACATCCGCCACTGACAGTGGGACCCTCAGAGGGCGGAGTGTGCGAGCCACAGGGGGTCAGGGCCAGGGACTCCAGTGGCTCAGGAGGCAACGACCAAAACCCACTAAGGGAGATTCGGCCTCCTGACAGACACACGCACCAGCCGCTGCCTAGGAGCAATTCCCGCAAAAAACTTCACACCTGAGTCTGATCAAATCTCTGGGTCCAACCACCAAGTGACAGGAATGACAGAGGAGAGGACATGTTCACCAGACACGACAAGAATCCAGTCTGTGAAAGCGGACTGGGGGAATCTCACGGGACAAATGAGGGTGAGACAGGGCACGCAAATTCACACCCAGGACACACTGACGAATCTCAGTGTTTGCGCCTGCTCTGCCCCCATCCCCGCCCAGTTCTGATGCAAAGGACAACCCTTGCAAAGCTCATGAGGCAGTAAGGGAAATCCCAACACCGACTGGGTGTTTGCTGATAGCCAGAAATTGTTATTAATTTCTTAGGTGTGATAATGACATTGTGGTTAGGTTTAAAAAAATCTTTATCTTTTATTGAAGTATTTACAGGCAGAACGATATGACATTTGTGATTTGCTTCCAAATAACTGGGGGCAGGGAGAGGGATGCGTGGGGACAAAGATAAAGTCGGCTTAGCCTTAACACGAGAGTTGTTTCAGCTGGGTGACAGTGTGTCGGGAGAGGGCGTGCAAATAAAAAACAAAACAAAACACATTTCTCATGCAACCGCAGTGCACCAAATCCAAGCCTGGTCAACAGAATCCCACAACAGCAAGGGTTTTAAATCTGTGGTGACATCAAATATAAATGGCAAAACTGGGTACCAAAGCCTTGGGGGGAACAGACAGTAATTACTGCCACTCCTTGAAAGTGAGGAATCGCCAATGTCACAGGGAGGAAAACACACCCGTTCAACTGCCTTGCTCTGAGTCCACTGAAACCTTGCTTGGTTTCTCTGTGAGAGGCCAAGGGCTCCGGCCCAACTCTAAAAGGGAGTCTGCAACAGCCTCTGCTCTGTGCGCGCTGCAGTTGAAGGTTTCTGACAGTGTAGAAAGCTCCAACTGCTCACGGGCTTGTCACTGGCTGCGAGTTTTCACAAGCAAACAGCCCCTTCCAGCAGGGCACACGGACATCCACCTGATGGTCCTCCTCCTGCACACGCGCCCTGTGCTTGCACGCTTGACGCGTCTGACTCCAGGGACGCCGCTGTGAGGCAGAGCTGCAGGCAGGCGGGCACAGTGGGGCAAAGCACCGCATGGGGGGGGGGGCGCACAGGGCAGTCCCAGCTGCCAGCTCCGCCCCCCATGCTCTGGGATGTGCCTGGCTCAGACCTCGGGCTACGAGCGAGTGAACCTGCAAAGCACAGTGATCGCCAAAACCAAGTCACAGGCTACAGCCTTGGTCTGGCCTGTGCAGCCAGCGATCAGAGGATGCCCCCGGCTAAGGTTTCTTCCCGTTGAGTTAGAGAAAGCACCGGTGTGTCGAGGTTCAGTTAGGCCCCGGTTGGGTGTGCACCTTCCCAACAGCCAGGCAGGCTCTCGGACACCGACACCGGGCTGCATCGCACAGCAGAACCTGAGTCACCCCAGTGCATCAGTAGCAACAGGCCCCTGAGTGCCTTGGGGCAGGGAAGGGAGGGCTCTGTCTGCCTGAGCTTGCTCACAGCAGGAGTGGTTGGTGCGGAGATGCGAGTAATGGCCCAGAATGGACAAGGTGTGGAGGTTATGGAAACGACAGGACCGGGTACTGACAACCACGAGGTAGAACAACTTTAATTATTCACCAAGTCCTGATTTCCCAAACGCATACCTTCCATGTTTGCAAAATGGGGTGAGTCATTGTTGATGTTGCACTTGAAGATTATTCAACACAATATTTACAACCACACAAGCCAAGACCCTGGGAAAGGAGAAGTTGAAAGAAGCGAGCTTTGGGCCCCCAGTTTCACCCCAGCAAAAACTTCCTGAGCGCAGGGAGCTCATAAAAGAGTAATTAGACAGTCAGAGACGACTCTGGAACACGAAGCACGCTAGAGATAGGTAAACGTTAGTGAGGAGTTAAAAAGCAATTACTATAATAGAAAAAGAAAGTGCCTAAGGAGGAAATGAGTAGTTAAATGGGTTTTCTTCTGATATCGAGAAAGCAAGGATCTCTGGGGGAGAAACGCGTGCGTGGGAACCGGAAGCGGGGAAAGTGAGGGAAGAGCGGAAGGAACACAGGGATGTGGCTGAAGCTCCCGGCGTCAGCGGCCCTGCCACTCGGCTGCGCCCTGCGCGGCCTCCACGCCCTGCGGTTTTCCTTTCCTGCTCGGGGCCCCGCCGTGTGTCGGGTACCATGCCCATCCCGGGAGCGCCGGCTCCTGGCCCGTGTCTCCACGTACACCGAGGAGGGGGCACCCTCGGTCCAGTCCCTCTGCCCTCCCTCAGAACGGAACGTCCCCTCCCCGCCTAAGCGCCGCGGGTCCAGACGGGGCCCCTCTTGCCGGGGGCTCGGGCCTTCCGGGGGAACCCGCACCTCTCCCAGCCACACCACCTGACGCAACCCGTCTCCCGCGCGCGTGCGTGGGCGACCCCGGGGTCCAGGTCCGGGCGGGGACGAGGGCGACCCTCAGGAGGGGGTCAGGAGTGACCCTTGGGGCCCGGAGCCCCGGCCAGGCGGGGTCAAAAATGACCCCGAGTCCGCGCTGGGCAGGGATGGGGCCGGGATCGGGGCCCCCAGGACCCCAGGTGGGGTGGGGTGGGGCGGTGGGCGTTGCCCGGCGGGGTCGGGTCGGGGGTCGGCTCGCGGGTCGGCGCGCACTCACTGTTTGGGCAGCTGCAGGGCGGGCGCGCCGCGCCGCTGGAAGGCGCCGTCCACGAAGACGCCGTTCTTGCCCAGGCAGCGCAGGAAGAAGTGCGGCTCCTGGAAGGTGAGCTGCAGGTGGCGCCGCGAGATGAAGCTCGACAGGCCCATGCTCAGGTCCACGGAGCCCTGGGATGAGTTGCGGCCGATGGTGACGCTGGGTTGCCGCATGAGGAACTCGAACTCGCGGCCCTCCAGCCGCGCCAGCGCGGGCCCCGGGCTCCGGCGCACCGAGTCGGCCGCCGCGGCCACCGCGGCCTCGCCCGCCGGGCCCGCGTCCCCCGCGCCCCCCGCGATCGCGCCCGGCGGCGGCGGCGGCGGCGGGGGCTGGGCGGGCGGCGGCGGCGGCGAAGGGGTGGCCGCGGGCCCGGGGGCTGCCGGGGCGGCGGGGGCCGCGGCGGCGGGGAAGGCGGCGGCGGCGGCGGCGGCGCACAGCACCGGGCTGCAGGGCGCCGAGCGCAGCGCCAGCAGGGCGCGGGCCCCGCTGTCCTCGCCGACTTCGGCCATGTTCGCGCAGCTCCGAGCGGCCTCCGGCGGCGGCGCGGCGACAGGGGGCGGGGCTCCGCGGGGCTCCGGCGGGCGCGGAATCCCGGGCTGGATCGCGCCGTGAGGGCGCGGAGCCGACCGGCCGCGGCCCCGCCCTCCCGCTACGGCTCGTGGGGGAGGGGGGGTGGCCCGAGAAGGGCCCAGTCTGCACCCGGCCGCCTCCCTTGCCCCGGGGCGAACCCCTGGCCCACTGTCCCGGGCTGTGGGCTGCCCTTTCCTCCGTTCTAGGGGAGCTGGAGAGGGGAACCCTCGAAATGTCAAACTGGAAAGTTCTGGTCCTGGAACAAATGACCTCAGCAGTTTGTTGGCCCCAACTACTCCATCCTCCAACCCAAAAGTACGAACGTACTTAACACCCAAATTAAGGGTTTCATACTGTAAATGAAGTTGACCTAAAGGTGCTTGTGGCCCCCTGGGGCCTTGTGTTTCTCTTTGGAATCGTCCATTTACTCAACCAATAGCTCTAGCTAGCATCCCGGGACCAGAGCTGGACACCAGGGCCCTCCCAGGGGAGGGTGGCAGGGGAGACATCTCAGGAGCAGACACGGAGCGGGCATCACTCAGATCCTGTTGGCAGTCTGGTCATGCATCCCTGATTAGGCCAGGTCCCCCTAAAAAGGGTGGCAGTGCTTCCACATTTGCATCGTTGAATAATGACTGGGGCGAGAAAACTGACCATCGCCGGTGGAGTTAGGACCCAGGGGGAGACGTGGACAGGAAAGAAGTGCACCGAGTAACGATGACAAAGTCCCCACTATTACAAGTCCTGGGAGGCACTGCTGCGTGGTGACTTTTCAGTGTGTAGGGAGGTGTGACCCATGCAGGGTGGGAAGCCTGTGGGCTTACCCACTTTCCAGCGTGGATTGGAAAACTCAGTCGTCACAGTTGAATGTGCAGATACCTTAGACGGAAGTGTTTGGGAGGCAAGTGGCGCATTTTGTCAGACACTATTTAACAAGAGAATGGGTCACACCAAGTTTCCTGCCTCCAGCTGGGCTGCTTGGGGCCAGGCCCTTCCAGAGCCCAGTCAGTGGTACCATTACTGTGTGGGGCGCCCCCTGCAGACAAAACCTGCCTGTGATCTGTAGAGCCACCTACCATGTGCCCTGGGCAGGAGCCCCCAGTGGTCCCTACAATGCTGCTGGGCAGAACTGTGGCCACTCGAAGGCTTCATGATCCGGGCAGGGACAGGACAGGGCCCCTGTGTTTCCTGTGCTGTCGCCAGTGACCACGTGTGGCTACCATGGCTGGTCCAAGCTGAGATGGGCTGTAAGTGTAAGACAGGCAGTCCACTGGATTTGACAGACTTAGTTTAAAAGAAGCAAAGCTCATTAATAGTTTTCCTATTGGTTACAGCTTGCAATGATAACATTTTGGATCTATTGGGTTAAATAAGATGTGTCACTAATTTCACCGGTTTCTTTTTCCTGCTTTAGTGTAGCTTCTAGAAAATGTAAAGTCACATTTGTGGCTCTATCGGTTGGCACCGTTAGAGACCGCTGATGGAGCTTCTCGGTCCCAGCAGATGTTTCTGTGTCCGTGGAGACACTTCGTGTTTTGGGGGCTCCCGGCTGTCAATCTGGTGTCCCCATCGTGTGCACCCCTTCCTCTTCCAGCTGTCACGTCACCTCGTGGAGGTTCCGTGTCCCAGATTGTCTGCGTGTGTGGCTGGATCAGCCCGAGGCTGAGCTCACAGGCCATCTGCCGGGCTGATCTGCTGGGCTGTGCTGTCTCTGCCACAGGGTGCTTTGGTTTTCGGCCACTGAAGCCCACTCCGGCCAACTTAAACAAAGAGGGGATGTAGCGGCATGATGCTAGGAAGCTCACGGAATTGAAGACAGCCAAGATCCAGGTTTCAGAGAGGGCTGAACTAGCAGAAAACCCTCTCGTGATGGCTCAGGATGCCGCCCCCCCCCCCCCAACCTCCGCTGCCACCCTGGATTAATCAGCCCCAGCTTTCCTCTCCTTGCATCATTTTCCAGGAGGCTGGAGTCCCCAGGAGAGAGCGGCGGACGGGCTTAGCAGAGGCTCTGCCTAGCCCTGGGCCCGAGGTGGGCAGCCCGGAGGCGGCTGCAGAGACCTGGCAGGAACTCAAAGCCCAGTCTGGCCGCGTTGCTGGGGGGGAGGGGCCTGAGCTGGCAGAAACAATAGCTGTCCACCGCCTCATTCCAACCAGGTTTCGTCAGACCAGCGGAGGACTTGGCCAATTCAGCTTTTTCAAAAAGACTGAAGTTCATTAAAAAAAAAAACAACACCACTTTACATTATGGGAAGATTGGAAACATACACAAAAGAATAAAAAAATAAAAAATAAACGTCCGTATTCCCTTCACCCAGCCTGAACAGCGACCGGTTTAGGGTTGCTCTAATTTCACCGGCGAGCCGCCCAAATCCCTGTTTTCTCTGAAGCAAACCTCAGGCGTTACCTCATTTCCTTAAGTCAGTGTGTGTCTCCACAGATAAGGGCTCTTCTTAAAAAACACAACCACAACATTACCACCTGTAGGAGAATACTAATAATGCCGTCGTATTCAGACTTCTGGCCAATGTGTAGAGACTGACTTTGAACTTTGCTGAGGGGTCATTTATGTGTGACAACATTCACACAACGCTAGTGTGCAGTTTCAGTAGGTTTGTACAGTTGCTCGGTGACCACCACGATCCGGCTTCAGAATAGTTCAGAGTATTTCCATTGTCCCAAAAGTTGCTGTCCGCTCAGTCAACCCTCCCTTGAGAAAACAGCCTGGTAATTTCTTAATGAGCTCACTTACCCTTGGTGCACCATCCAGCAACTGCCTTCCCAGGACCCGACTCATGAGAAATGAGCACACACCCCAGAGTCGCATCCGTGAATGTTTATGGCAGACTCATTCATGAAACCCAAACTAGGAACCACTCACACGCCTATCAATTAGTTGGGTCAATTTTTAAAAACTGTGTTCCAGTCATACTCAAGCTCTGTCTGCAATACTGAGGGAGGGGCTGCCGATAGGCAGCGCCACGGACGAACTCCAGGCCTGTGCTTGGTGAGAGGGGCCGGACACACACGGCCACGTGTCGGCTTCTGTGTGTGAGAAAGTGGTGGAAAAGGGAAGACTACAGAGATGAAAGCAGATCAGTGGTGGCCTGGGCCACCCCTTCTGGAAACTTCTCCTGCTCCCTTCCCAGAGGCCCTGGTAACACCCCTCCACTGACAACTTACACTTGCAGTCTTGCAACCAAAGCTCCCCTAGAACCAGCGCACACAAGGCCTGGCCACTTCCAGAAGTAAATGCAGAGAGAGCAGAGTACGACCTGACCTAGCAGGAAATAGCGTGCTGCATGCATTTTAAGGAGTATACCTTCATGTTTTACAGTAATAATACCTTGACTTCCAGCTCTTCAAAGTTTTTTGGAGGGGGTTAGAACGTGCTGTTTTCCCGGTTGGACCGCTGAGCCGGTGGACACTTAAGACATTCAGCGTCTGGACTGAGCTCACAGAAGCCGCTGGTGAAAAATTAACCCGACCTGCCCCAGAACAGATCCCCCGCCCAGTCCCCAGCCCTGTGTTGCCGTTTGCTGTGTCGTAATTGACCTGAGTTCACTTCACTGCGCACCGACCACACCGCCTGCGCACAGGGCCCAGTGCTGGCCGGATCTCACCCTCTGCTGGCTCGTGTGAGGCTAGCTCAGTCCGCGGCCACTCGCGGATGGTCAAAGGCGGTCAATGGCGTGGAGGTCACGTGGTTCAGCCTGACATCATCACCAAAACCTAAGTTAGAAGATCCGAGGGGAAGTTCCGCTGGAAACCTTCGTAGCTTCGAAGGGGGGACTGAGTCAGCTACCTGAGGATGACAGGGGAAAAGGAGACTGGACTTCGGCTAGAGACCCGGCACAGGCAGGGACCGCTTGTTTCTCGCCCCACTCGGGGAGCGCGCTAGCGCAGTCCCCATTCTGAAGTGGGAGAAAGGCAAAAGCAGATGTGGCTGCCCACACGTGTGGGGAAATCTGTGTTCTCGAGCAGGCGCTGGGCTTTGAGAAGGAGGCTGGCAGCCCGACTCTTGGCTGGGTGTGAGGGTGTGGCTTACTGTGCAGGGGGCCCGGGGTCCTGGGGAGCAGCTCGCTGTGCCCCCAGCAGGTACGTGGGGTGGGGAGGCCATGAAACACGCGTGATGTGTGCACAGCTCAGCTTCTCTGCGTGCCCCATACCTACCAACAGTCATGAGCCCATTGAGGGAAGAACTAGCCCACCAAGAGACTTATAAACTAAGCCAAAAGGATTAAATCTAGGAGACACCATTTTGCCTCCCTCTTTTTATATTTATTATTTCTACAAAGGACAAGCAGCTAGCTGAAGAAACGCAAGTGAGTGGGCATACCAGCTTCCTAGGTTTGAAATCCTCCCTGGCAAGCGTTTTCTTATCAAGCCAACAGTAATAAGTGTGTGCGCCCAAGGGTATTCAGAATAAACGGAGGACGGGGATCAAGCCTGAGAAAGCACCAAATAAATACATAGGGGAAGAAAGAGTGCAGGAACTAAGAAGATTCGAGAGCCCCGCTCAAAACTGAGAACTTAAACCCCAACCCCACTGGGACAGAGCCATGCTTGACACAGACACGAAGACATGGAGCCTCCGTGACCATGGCCATGCTTCCCTGGTCACTGCTGTCACTCAGCAACCCCCCAGCTCAGGGAGATGACTGCCCAGCCCCTCGTCTGCAGAATGTAACCAGCCCCTGAAGATTGCCACTGATAAAGCATGGGGATAGCTCTCCTGTCTGGGATGCCAGAAACAAATCGTTGTTCGCTGAGGGGAAACAGGCAGGTGTCCTGGGAGAGGCGACCAGCAGGCCTGGCTCTGATCGCCACCCTGGTGACAGTCCTGAGATCTTGGGCGACATTGTAGGGCCGTTGGCAGGTCCAGCCTGGAGTGAAAGGAGAAGAGTCACTGGCGGCCTCCCCTCTGTCCGCTCCACTCCCCCCCTTTGGTCACAGAGCATCGATTCTTCCTGGGAAGACACTGAGTCTAAAAAGGACATTTCTGAAACATGGTATTTCTCAGCCTTCCTGGAGGCCAGGGGTGGCCACATGATACACACCCAGGGTTAACGAGTGTCAGCGGAGGTCACAAAGCTTAGGAGGACCGGCCCGTCCAAGCTGGCCTAGACGCCCTCGGTCCTAGCCAGGGAAGTCCTATGTCCTGATTGACTCTCTGGTCTCAGACAAACCGGGACACCCGGGCACGTGGGAGAGGGCTCTCTGGAAGGGGCATACGCAGCTGGTGAGGGCGCAGGGTGTGGGATCCACACTGGAGTGGCCTCGAGACAGGCAGGAAGACGAGAGCCACCAACTTACTTTAACGGCAAGAACTGTGAACGCGGCACCAATGGGTGGAAGGGAACCATAAGGGGCAGCAACTAAACGACGTGGGTATGTACCCTGGGGCTGAGGCGGGGACACAGGGAGGAGGCTGGATCTTTCAGCAACTCAGGAAAGTAGAGGGGCTGAAAGCCCAGTTTCTGAGGCAGAGCTGGCGGGAGACTTGTTTCTGAGTTAGGAAAGTAGCTGTCAGACATGAAGCTGCGGCTGCGGGAGGCGCAGGTAACGCAGGGGCAAAGAGGCTGGGTGGGCTGCGAGAGTTCACAGGAAAGTGCCACAGGTGGGGACCCAAAGGGAGGGAACCTGGCCAGCCCTTCCTTCCTCTCCACCTTGCATGCTTGGTCTAGCACCACCTACTGGCAGGTCCTGAGTCCCAGTCCGACCCCACGAAGCAGACCTGCAGGGTGGGTCGGGTGGGTCAGGAGGTCAGGAGCTTAGGGGCCGGGACTCCCTAAGGGGCACCTTCCCCTGCTCACGTCAACCCTGGAGGAAACCATTGTGCCAGTGTTTGTGCCATTTCCTTGGTTTTCCTCCCAGTTTTATCACATCCACATGCAGCCCTGAATAATGTGGTTTGGTTTTACCTGCTTTTCAAGTTTCTGTGGTTGGAATTATACTGTAATGAAATTATACCAATGGGCTATGATGTCTGGCTCTTTTTTTTTTAAGATAACAATTACATGCTTATTTAGTAGTGAGTATTAGTTTTTTGTTTTTATCCTCACCCAAGGACATGCTTATTGACTCGCAGAGAGGGGGGTGGGAGAGACATGTGGATTTGAGAGAGGAACATTGATTGGTTGCCTCTCATACACGCCCCAACCTGGGACTGAACCCTCAGCCCAGGCATGTGCCCTGATTGGGGATCAAACCGGCAACCTTCCGGTTTATGGGAAGACGCTCCAACCAACTGCGCCACACTGGCCAGGGCCTGTCTGGCTTTTTAATCCCAGGTGTTTGGGAGATGCGAGCCTATGTTGCAGGTGGGGGTGCTTCATTTCCAGTGCTTGCAGTGTGGATGCTTTGTGACTCGAACGTGCCACACTGCACTCGGTCAAAGGCTGATGGACATGTTCAGCTCTGCTGTAAGCATGTTTCCCGTACAGGTGTCCTGGGGCACATTTCTCTAGGTGGTTCTCAAAGTGTGGTCCTCAGGCCACCTGCGTAACCTGGGAACTTGTTAGAGAGTCAGGACGGGCGGGGGGGGGGCGCCCACCCAAACCTCCGGGCTCACACCATGGGGTGGGGCCCAGCAGCCCTCCTGGAGACTCAGAGGCTCGAGGCAGTTCCAGAGCAGCCGCTGCAGGTTATACTGTAGAAGGAGGTTTATGAGTCACGGAATATGCAAAGTTCAGCGCCGGCTTAGCGAGAAGGCTTTGATAACGAAGGACAGGAAACCCAGTTCTGAGTGGCTCCAACAACTGATGGGATTTATAGCCTCACAGGGGGGAACTAGGGGAAAGGGCAGCCCCAGAACCCAGTGGTGCCACCCGGGACTCGGTTTCTGCCCAGCATTTGGCTCCCCCGTTCTTGATGAACTGACTTAGGTGGTTTCCATGTGGCTACAGGGAGTCCTAGTCCCGCCCCCCTCCCCAGCTTCACAGACTAGACTCACAGACCATTTTTGCTTCGTGCATTTCTTTTTAGGAACAAATACGCTTTTCTCAGGACCTCTTCCCCTCCCCCGCCCACTTCCCCTTATGTCTCATTGGCCAGAATCACACAGGTGCTCTTGTTCCACCCATGGGGGTGGAGACCGCCACGCCTCCTCACCCAAACATGATGCTCTCAGAGCTGGGCCCACCTCTCCGGTGCTCATGGAGACTGGGTACCCGGACACAACCTGGTTCTTTTGGCAGAGAAACGTGAAGGGTGGGCAGGGTCTGCTAGGTGGACAGTCAAAATACACCTGCTACACCAGGGCAGAGTCCTGGAGACCAGCAGCACGCAAGGCACAGGTGGAAGGAGATTTTCATGGTTAGATGTGGACGCAAAACCTAGGAACTGCGAGTCCTGGAGGTGGTGTCCTTTCTAGTACGTTTATTAAATGTGCCGTGGTGGGAAGTTGGTGGCATTGGCCGTGTCTCATAAGGTGGAAGGGCGATCGCTGAGAAGTTTGGGTAGTCTCGTTTCCTGCCTGGTCTGAAGTCAGCTCGCGCCGACTGCTCTGCCACGCGGCTTTCCTGAAGGACAGAGCACCGACCAGAGCCATGCGATCCTCGGACCTGGGCCCTTGAACATGGGCGTTACCCAGCAAGGGGCTCGCCTGCATGGGAGGGACTTGGACCACGAAATTGCACCACAAAAGGCCGGGTGGGAGGAAGAGCATGTCAGAGGGCTGTTCTCATGTTCTAAAAACCATGCCTTTGATTAGGTACCACGTCCGTTCATTGTGGAAAGTCAGGGAAAACTGTGTATTGTAACCAAGTCACAGACACACTCTCCCCACTGATGACTTTCGTTTAGCGCCTTCCCTGCGATCACACACACACTGCCTCACACCTGGCTCCTCCCACTCCACTTGGTACCGCGCTGCCGCAAATCACTGAGAGTCCTCAGCGGAGTCATCTTCGATAGCCGTGGGGCGCCTGCACCAGTCAGGCCCTCTCTGCCAAGCACCGTCCACGTGTGCCCTGGGAGGACTCGCGAGCACCCGTCTTCCTTACCGTCCTGTCTGCTGAATTCCGAGGCTGGCTCCAGGGTTCGGCACCCTTCTCACCTCTTCTTCGGTTTGGGAAAATTAAAGCCCTTGTTGAGGCCGGAGTGGAAGGAACATCTCTGAATTTTTTCTTTGTGTGTGTGGGACCCTGTGCATTAATTTGTGCTGCAAAATACCAAGGAAAAGACCAACCTCTGTGATTGTTAGTGGTTCTTGCCAAGACGCACCAGCGAGGGTCCGGCACTTGCTGGGGTGACAGTGAGCAGGCCTGCCGCTGTACCTTCGGTCTCCCGCCAGCACTGGCATGACCGCGCCTCTGGGAGCACGGGAGAGCTGCTGTTAGAACCCTCTCTTGGGTGAGAGTGTCACACTTTAATTTTTAAAAACCTCACAATAGCAAAGCTCCAGAATATTTAACTGCCCCCCACCCCCCCATCTGATTACCGGGCTGCCCGGCTGGTCTCTGTGCCTATGAGTACCAGTCACTGAGTTCTGTTAACCTTAAGGCAGAG
Source organism: Tonatia bakeri (assembly GCA_004024845.1). Taxonomy (NCBI): domain Eukaryota; kingdom Metazoa; phylum Chordata; class Mammalia; order Chiroptera; family Phyllostomidae; genus Tonatia; species Tonatia bakeri. The sequence goes on along the minus strand of PVIA01000665.1, from coordinate 363 downwards.
GTGTCAAACTGTTACAGGGTGCAGCCAAGAGGGGGGGGACCCCAAATGGACATTTGAAATGGGGCCCAGAACTCAAGGTGTCCAGAGACTCTAGGATGTTTTTTTTTTACCTCTTACCCCCACCACAGGTGTGAGTTGGGGGAAGGGGCACATAGAGCAAGAATGTGCAGGGCAGCTTTGCAGCTAATCCATGGCATAGTCATTTAACATACCTATAGCCTTGGGCTGGTTGCCTGAATATGCTAAATAGCTATGGCCATGCTCTGGGCTAGGGGGATGGAAAGGAACACCTCCCTGAGACGTGACTAGGAGCAGGTCCCCTGAGAAAGGAACACCTCCCTGAGACGTGACTAGGAGCAGGTC